>OW052066.1:13677891-14287891 GCA_932526445.1 Phragmatobia fuliginosa
ACGTTTAGCTGATTCTTCATTTATTTCATTTGTAATAAAAGGGTAAAATTTGTAAGTTTGTGACGTGTAGGGGATAATATCTGAATCTAAATATCTGAATCTACTCAACTGATATTGATTTTTTGCACATTTTATGAAAATTTACTTATTTATGTTTTCTGACAGTTAAATAATATTGCATAATTATATATTTATGGTGGTATTGATGCACAGTGTCTTTTCTTGTTAATGCACAAAACATACATCGTCTACTCTCCTATAAAAATAATTATTACTTATTAATTATTATTTTGTCATTGCTTCTGAATTTTTGTAAACTTATTAATTTACAGAGGCAATGGCGGATTGTTTTCTTTTGTAGCTTTGAATTCATATGTTGTACACTACTCTTCACGACTGATCTCCGGATAGCCAATATTATTAAGATTGATATGAGAGTATCATGGTGCATTAGCATAGCACCTATTTTTAACAGCGTTCTTCTCTCTGTTGTGGTGTATGTATAGATATAAGTTAGAATAGTGTATGAAAGTATGTACTCAAAGTATTTAAAGAACCATGTAATCAAATATTAATTATTAAATCTTATAACTTTATACTGAACAGTCGTCTTTCCTTTGTTGATCTTACGCCGAACCCTACATGGCGACCCTGCCATGCGCGTGTTAATTTACAGTGCCGAGTGGTAATAAGATATGAATATGGGGACACATACTTTCGTCGGATTGATTGTTCTACACGGTTCCCGTATTTTTATTTGAAATTTCGAAAGATGGGCTCCAGCAACAGCAAAACCAGCGAAGGCCGTGATTTTGCTGCTCATGGCCTTATCGCTGCTATATGGGCTCTACAAGCTTCATGATGATGCTATAAACGAGTAGTTAGAAGGGAATTTGATGGCCACGTGATGCTTCGGCTTCGGCTTCGACGATCTTGGCGTAATTTCGGGCGGAGTGTTGAAAGAGCACCCCAGGCGCAAAAGAAGAAGAACTGTGAAATGTGTGAAGTGTGACGTTTCCTCCCCCGGGAAGTTAAGTGAAGTGATCCCCCTCCCTCATTATATTTTTCTCTAGCGAAAATTATGGTATAGGTATGTAATCTTATAATCATAATTATATAAGGCAAATTTAATAATCATTTAATTAATTATATTATGCTATTTTTTATATAATGTGTAATTGTAATGTTAAAGTGTAATGTTTGAGGAACTACATTTAATTTACAGTGACTTAAACTTTGTAATAGTAATATTGAAAAGCTAAGCACCATGTCGAATTTTGACTTAAAAACGGCGGTGGCCCTCTTGCCAGAAATGAATGACAAAGAGGAAGTCACCAAAAAACTTATTGATTCAATCGAACTATACAACTCAATGTTAAGTGCTGAAGGTAAATCCACTTTAATAAAATTCATTTTAAAGACACGCTTGTCTGAAAGTGCGAAACTTCGTTTGGCATCATGTTACACTTCTTGCGAGCTACTTTTGTCTGATATGAAAAAACATTTATTGACTCAAATGTCAAGTACAGCTATTCATACTCAGTTAATAAAAGAGAATCAAAATACTAGTACTATTGAGGACTATGGTAAACGATTAGAGAGTTTGTTTGTCAATCTAACTATTTCACAGGCCGACGGCAACAATGCGTCATATGAGGTTTTAAGGCCGATTAATGAAAAGTTAGCCATAAAAAATTTCATAGATGGATTAAGGAACGCGAATTTAAGAGTAATATTAGCGGCGCGTAACTATTCTTCATTAAAAGACGTCATTCGAGCGGCCAAAGATGAAGAGTTGTCGTCATATGGTACCCGGTCACAATCGGAAGGTACTATATTTAGTGGGCAGTATCAACGTAAGTCAGGTAACTTTAACAGGTCATTTAGGGGTGGTCGCAGAGGCTTTTCGGAACGACAAGGATTCCGAGGCGGCCGAGGTGCAGGCAGCGGGCAATATCAGCCGCGCCAACAGCATAACTACCCTGGGACGTCCCGCCAGATGAATTTTGGCCAAGGGCGTACTACCTTCCATCGAGGCACTACTCAAGGTACGCGGTGGTCTCATAATAATATCTATCGCGGGAACCAAACAAGGCAAATTCATTTTATGAATACTACTAATGAGTGTCCGTCTAGCAATGTGCTGACCCCAACCTCGAATAATACATCGGAAAACGATTTTTTTCGAGCCTAACAACTGCATATTTTCTTGTAACACTAGCAATTATGTAGAATTCAATGTAGATTACATCATCAAAAAATGGCTCATAGATACAGGCGCATCCTTATCCGCAGTGAAATACGAGACCGTTGTTGCGCTGCGGCTTCCAATCATTAAACAAAACATATGCATAAAGGGAATAGGTGGACATTTGAACACTGAGGGTTATGTTTACATTAACCTGTTCACAAATGGAATGGTATTTAGACACAAGTTTTATGTTCTTAGAAATCTGACATGCTTGCATGATGGAATAATTGGACAAGATTTTTTACAACAACATAATTGTATAATTGATTATGAAAAGAATATTATGACTTTGTCATGTTTGGATACGAATACAAAGCTAACCTTGCCTTTAGGTTTAGGACAGCTTCACGGAAATAACTTTTTAACAGTCCCTCCCCGTTGTGAAAAAATATTTTATATCAATACATTTATGAACGAAGATTGTTTGATACGGTCTAAAGAGTTATATAAAGGTGTTTATTTGGCAGGAGGAATTTGTAAGCCAGTGAATGGTAAAATACCTATACAAATCTTAAACTCACGCGAGGATGACGTTTGCTTGAGTTACTTTAGCCCTGATTATGAAAGTTTGCGTAACTACGACGTGTGTACTTATGAAAGAGATGATAATGTCAACAGCGAAAGAGTGCGTAAAATGTTTTCCTTGTTGGATTTTTCACATTTAAATTTAGAGGAACGGCGTTCGATTCAAAATATTTGTGCAAAATTTTGTGACATATTTTACCTCCCCGGAGATAAGTTAACGGTTAGCAATATTTATGAACCAGAAATTAAATTAAAGCCTAATGTTTCACCATCTTACATAAAACCTTATAGATTACCGCGCTCACAAAGAGAAGAAATTTCAAATCAAGTTAATAAGTTATTATCAGACAATATTATCGAGCCATCCTGTAGCGCATGGTCCAGCCCTGTGTTATTGGTTCCGAAAAAATCAGATGATAATACTAAGAAATGGCGTTTAGTCATAGATTACCGCAAATTAAATGAAAGAATCGTTGATGACAAATTTCCATTGCCCAACATAGCAGATATACTAGATTCTCTATCAGGCTCTATGTACTTTACACACCTAGATTTAAACCAATCATTTTATCAATTAAATTTAAAGTCCGACAGTAGAGAGTTCACAGCTTTCACAACCCACGAAGGTCAATATCAGCTTACTAGATTGCCAATGGGATTAAAAACTAGTCCGAGTTGCTTCTCCAGAGCTATGACACTAGCAATGACAGGCTTAAACTACGAAAAATGCTTGGTTTATTTGGACGATTTACTCTGTTTTGGAAGGTCACTAAATATTCACAACAAAAACTTAATTGACATATTTACTAGACTCAGAAAAGTTAATCTTAAATTAAACCCTTCAAAATGTAAATTTTTAAAGAAAGATGTTCTATATTTAGGACATGTGGTGTCAGCTGAAGGAATTAAACCAGATCCGGAAAAAACAAAAGTGATTGACCAATATCCTGTACCACAAAATTCCGACGAAGTCCGAAGATTTGTAGCTTTCACCAATTATTATCGAAAATTCATTCCCTCGTTTGCAAAGATTACTTTACTATTAAATAAATTGTGTCGAAAGAACGTAAACTTTGAATGGACTGAGGAATGTCAAAAAGCGTTTTTAACCTTGAAACAATTACTTAGCTCACCTAAAGTACTGCAATATCCAAATTTCGATAAAGATAATACGTTTATATTACAAACTGATGCGTCAGGCTTTGCTATAGGAGCAGTTTTAAACAATAGCGATCGTAGACCTGTGGCATTTGCAAGTAGAAGTTTAAATAAAGCCGAGAAAAATTACCCCACAATTGAGAAAGAGTTATTAGCAATTACATGGGCGGTAAAATATTTCAGACCTTATCTTTACGGTAAAAAGTTCATAGTAGAGACAGACCATAAGCCATTAATTTATTTATTCAATATGACAAATCCTTCAAGTAGATGTATGAAATTTAGACTGATACTAGACGAGTATGATTTTGATGTGATTTATGTGAAAGGGAAGGACAATGTGGCTGCAGATGCATTGTCCAGAATGCGTATAAGTAGTGAGGAGTTGAAAGGGATGCATGAAAATATTATATCTGTAATGACAAGAGCACAGTCGAAAAAGTTGAATGACGAGTACATGAAGTTGGACACTACTTTGGAAAGTAACAATCCCGACGACAATTGGACTGATCACCCGAGAGTTGTCGAGATGATAAAACTTCCAAAACAATATACCGAATTTCTATTTTTGAATGACATTGAATGGGAAGAAATAAAAAATGACGTAACATGCGAGTCTAAGTATTTCGCGTTTTTAAAATCAAAGGATTTAATTTGTGTTAAACCAATTTCCCAATCGCAATGTACACGAGGTGTCTTTGTGAGGGAATTGTGTTTATTTTGCAAAGAATTAAATATTAAAAACGTATATTCTGTTCTAAATGAATATAATAAAGTGTTGATAAACAAAATAATTAATTTAATAAAACAATCTCCTCAATGGACCGGTCCCCGCTTGCATATTGTACGAGGAGTTAAAAAAATAATTGATAAAGACACTATACGAGTTATATTAAATGATTATCACGTGCTGCCAACCAGTGGTCATGCTGGGATCAGGCGAATGTTAAGTAACATAAGGAGACATTATTTCTGGCCAGGTATGGAAAAAGACGTCACGGAATTTGTTACCAGATGCGATCAATGTCAAAGACAGAAGCATTTTAAGTATACAAAACAACCGATGGTTATTACCAATACAGGTAAATCAGCATTCGATAGAGTATTTTTAGATTTAGTGGGCCCTATAAGTAATGATAGTAATAATTATAAGTATATTTTAACGCTTCAGTGCGACTTGAGCAAGTACGTCGAGGCATATCCTATTACAACAAAGGATAGTGTGACCGTGGCAACAGCGTTTGTAAATAATTTCGTTTTACGCTACGGAATTCCACGCGAAATCATAACAGACAAAGGTACCGAATTTATTTCTACAGTTATGCAGGATGTATGTAAGTTATTAAATATTTCTCACTTACAGTCAACAGCTTATCATCATCAAACTATAGGTGCACTTGAAAATAGCCATAAAAACTTAATATCTTATTTACGAATAATGACTAATAACAATAGTGAAAATTTGTCATCATGGTTACCCTACTGGTGCTTTGCGTTCAATACTACTTGTATGCAAGATATGCGAGAGTCACTGGGAATTAGGAGGGACCAGAAGTTGTAGTCCTGCGGTAAGGCTTAGGAATTGGAGTTGACTTACGTGGTAGGTGGCTGTACGATCTTCTTGCTCCTTCGGTGCTGGTTCTTGAGTTTTCTTCTGCATACAATTCACGTTTTGCGTTGTTTGCGTTAAGAGTTCTTAGCGAATATCACACGCGCACTTCTATTGTTTTGATAAGCGGGGCCCGCGCTTTTAGTAGTTGCGAATTAGCGAGAGACGGTTGTCTTGAGCGCGTGCGCCGATGCCTTGTGGCTGCGAGGCGGTCTACATACGACCGCGCGCGGAGATTGAGTACGAGGAGTGAGTAGAGAGAGAGTCGCTGCGGAGCGGTTAGCGGGGCGACAGGACAGCGTCTGGGGCCATTTCAAAATGGCTCCCGTATATGTGAAGCGGAAGGAAACGGGCGGGGTAAGGATGTGTGTTTGTTGCGTTCAGAAATGTGTAAGCGTAATAGAATAATATTTAAATGTAAAATAATATACTTGTATACGTGAGTAATAATCGGCGTAAACAACCCCCCCGGCCTAGAGGTCTTTCCTCTAAATAAAGCGTAATGATAAAACTTATATCTAAGAGTAAGAGTTAAAAACATAGCGTTGCGTTTATTGTCTCGGAAGAGGACAAACTCTAACTACTGGGCGAATAAAACTACCAGCAGCAGTGCGAACTTTAACTGTGCGAATTACTTTATCCTTTCCCGGATAAATTTCCTCTACTGTGCCCAACGGCCAACAGAGAGGGTGCGCGTTATTATCCTTAATTACCACCACCGTACCTAATTCTATAGGATGCGAGGGTGTGAGCCACTTCTCCCTCTGCTGAAGAGAAGTTAAATACTCTTGGCTCCAGCGACGCCAAAAGCTTTGAGAGAGTTTTGTTATGAGTTGAAAACGAGTTAAGCGGTTATCCAGTACCTCAGAAAGATCTTCTGCAGGTAGGAATTTAAGCGGAGTCACGTTTAGAAAGTGATTAGGAGTTAAAGCGCTAATACTTGAAGGGTCTGAACTAAGAACACATAGAGGGCGGCTATTTAGCATTCCTTCAATCTGAACGAGGACTGTGTTGAGTTCCTCGTACGTGAGTACTTGAGTTCCTATAATTTTATATAAGTGAGTTTTAACACAGCGAACATTAATTTCAGCGAGACCATTAAAATGCGGTCCGTACGGTGGACTATGCTTAAATTCAATGCGTTGTTCAGCTAATTGATTACCTATGTAATTTTTATGCGCGTCAGAGTCTAATAGTGCGTATATTTCCTGTAGCTTGCGTTGAGCTCCAATGAAGTTGGTTCCTCCATCACTATATAACATAGAGACGGGGCCTCTTCTACTAATGAACCGTCTAAACGCGGCAAGGAATAAATCGGAACTAAGGTCCGAGACCAACTCAATGTGAAGCGCTTTCGTAGTTAGACATACGAAGATACAAATATATGCCTTTTGGCTTTTGATTCCGCGGCGTCGTATGTGTGTAACAAAGTACGGACCGGCGTAATCCACAGCGGTAAAAGCGAAAGCTTTGGTTTCAGTTACCCGAAACTCCGGTAAGTCTCCCATGAAAGGAGTTAGCGATTTAGGGTTGAGTCGGAAGCAAATGTTGCAAGCGTGAACTCTTTGACGCACTAGGTTTCTAGCGCCAAGAATCCAAAACCTCTGACGAAGCAGTGCGATCAAAAGCGTGGGACCTGTGTGTAGGTTAGAGCAATGATAGTAATCAACTAGCATTTCGGTAAAGCGGTCTTTAGCGGGGAGCAGCATGGGGTGCTTTTGACTAAAATTTAATTGAGCATGCGTAAGTCGTCCACCGACGCGTAGAATATTATCATCGTCAATAAAAGAGTTGAGTTTTAAAAGAGATTTATTTAAGCGTTTATTATTTTTTAATGCCGTTATGTCATTAGCGAAGTGTTTATTTTGAACATAACGTACAAGGTAGCGTTCAGCGTAATCATAGTCAGCGGGAGTAACCAAACCTTTGGTGCGTAAAAGCTTTGAAAAGCGTAGTACATAAACGGCGGCGCGTAGCAATTTTTTAAAGGTTGAGATGCGGTCAATTAAGCGTTGTAGCGGATGTTCGTCACTGTGACTTGAACTTAGTAACGAAGTAAGCGTTATTGTTTTACTTTCAAAACTTTCATCTTGTGTTGAACAAGGCTGAAAGGGAGCGATAGGCCATGCATTAATAGGCTGTGCAACCCATTCTGAAGCGCAAAACCAAAGCCTATTACATGCCAAGTTGTAAGGCGTGACAGGGCGCGATATAATATCTGCGGGATTATCGGAGCCACTAATATGATACCAGTGTTTAGCGTCGAGTTTAGCGTTAATCTCTGTAATTCGATTTGCGACAAATGTGTGAAATTTAAACGAGGGCGAGTGAATCCAAGTCAGCGTGACTGTGGAATCAGAGAATGCGAATATTGAGTCTATTTTACAGCGTTTCGTTAATATATTAGTTACCGAATCCATTAAATTAGCTAAAAGTAGCGCGGCACAAAGTTCGAGGCGAGCGAGTGAAATCTTTTTCAGCGGTGCCAATCTAGACTTAGAAGCGAGTAGCGAAACAATGCCCTTCGAGTTGTCATCAGGACTAACACGAATATAAACCACGGCACCATAACATTGTTCACTGGCATCAGCGAAACCTATCAGCGAAATGTGAGCGTTAGACACAATACCGATATGTCTGGGAAAAACTAGTTTTGACAGATATTTCAGCTCCTTATGAAACTGTATATATTTTTTGCGTATAGAGTCGGGTACCTCTTGGTCCCAATCAAGCGATAATTTCCAGCATAGCTGAACTAAAAGTTTCATGAAAGTAACAACAGGGCAAATTAAACCTAAATAGAATGCGTTGAAAGGTCGGTGACCCGGCGTGAGTACTTAAAATACATTTATTTATTTATTTTTATGTCCGCTGACATGGCTATCTAATAACATGCGTAAATTAATTAATAAATTAAAAATGTTTTGTTGAAGGTTGGGACCCGTATATAACAAACATTAAGCGGTTTGCATGACGTCGTTTTTAGCGCTGACGTCTAAAACTACGCGAATCTTTCGACGTACTTTTATTTGGCCGATAAGCGGCCCGGTGCGGTATATAATAAGGGTTGCGAATTTGAGTATCAGAGTTTACTTTTGTTAAGTAACCCTGATCAATATAATCTTGTATAGTTGCGTTATAATCATAGCGTAATTCGCGTGCGTTATCTAATTTTCTTTCTAAATTTATTAAGCGTTTTTTAGCGATATTATACGAGTTTCCGAGTAAAAGGGGATCATATTTAAAGGGAAGCGTCACAGTATATCTACCTGTCTCGTCGCGGGAGTGCGTTGCCTGAAAGATACGTTCGCAGACTTTATCATCAGGACTTGTGTGAATAGTGTCTGGTACCCTTTCGAGCTCCCAGAAGCGTTGCGTTAAGTTTTCTAAACTTTGCTTTTGAGCAGAACAGAAAAATGATTTATTATTATTATTGGTTTGCGTGTCTAAATCGGGGTCATCGCACTGAGCTCTGCCCATCATTACATAACCGAGCGTGGTTTCCATGGCAACAACGGAACACGGCGGAAAACTAATTTTATTGTTGCGAATTAAATGCGGGAATAACTCGTTACCTAACAAACAGTCTACTTCCGAAGGAATGTAAAACTCATCATCCGCTAGTGGCAAGTCGCAAATACCAGCTAGCTGCGATATATCTACGTGACAGTTAGGTAAGCGATCTGTGATGCTATCTATGACAAGAGCTTTAATATTATAATTACAACGCGAGTCAAAGCGGGATTGAATTTTAAATGTAACAAAACCATACGAGTTACTCTCGGAATGGCCTATGCCTTTTACTACACACTGGTTAGGTGATATTTGTAAATTTAATCGTTCACAACATCCCTTTGTAATAAAGTTAGACATAGATCCGGTGTCTAGGAAAGCGCGTATCTTTTTTCGCTGTCCGTTACAATTATATGCGTAAACATTAGCGGTTGGTAACAAAACAGTGTTAATCTTCATATCTCCGTTAGTATGTATAGCTGACAGAGACACATTAGCGTTTTCAACATGCGAGACTGAGCCTTGTTTGTTAGAGAGCGAAGGCTCTAAATCGTGTGCGCGCGCGTCTCGAGTTGAGAGACTGTTTACATTAGCGGCGGTGTCGCGCGGGGGTGAGGGACGTGTGGCCGCTCGATGCAACATAGTATGATGTTGTCGTAAACAAATTGAACAACGATTTTGCGATTTACAAAAATTAATTGAATGAAATCCTAAGCAATTAATACAATAGTTATGTTTCATTACAATTTGATTGCGAGTTTCTATGTCTTTATTTAAAAATTCAGGACATTTAAATAGCGCGTGAGCGAGACTTGATTTACAAATAGAACAATAGTTAAGCGAGCGCGTATACTTGTTATGACTAACCGTACAATTCGGCGTGGAGTTCACTATAAATGATTTAGTATTTTTCGAGTTTTTAGTTGAGTTTGCGTTATTATTTTTAGGAGATTGAGTTATATTAAATTGTTTACTATGCGAATATGATTGCGTCCGTAATGTATGTATTTTATCCTGCTCTTTTATAAACTGTTTGAGATTTTCAAATGTAGGTATTTTGACATGTCTATACGACTGTTCAAATAGCGTTAGGGTTTCTTTATCAAATTTAGATAATGCGATATGAGTTATGATGAAATCCGTGAGATCATCTATACACAAGCGTCGTAGCGCGGCTTCGGCTGCACAAAACCGTTCAATAAAGGCGTCTAATGAGTATAATTTAAATTTTAACATCTGTTCTAGGTACATAGAAGCCTGAACTCTAATGTCTTCATATTTTTCAATTAATGCGTTCCAAATAATGTCGTAATTCTCACCAATAGGTGGAATACCAGAACAAACTGATAACGCTTTGTTTGAGAGATTACCTACGAGGTATTGAACCTTTTCGGCTGCGGTAAGACGGGGATTTTCATGAATGAGACTTTTAAAGTTCTGATAAAACACTGCCCAATTGTTAGGGTTACCATCGAAGCAGGCTAATTGCAGTGGCGGTAATTTCGGCGTGATTTTTATTTTCTGCTCGCAGGCGGACGGCAGAAGCGAATTCTCAACCATTTTTATATGACAGTACAAATCATCAAATGCGTTTATTTCAGAGTAGGTAGGTTTGACCTCTTTGTCCTGTTCCATATACAATAAATTCAAATCATCTACCGTTTCTAAAAATTCGGTTCTAGTATGTTCTAATGATGTTATACGCGATAAGAATTTAGTTTGCGAAATATGATTGGAAATATTTAAACTGAGATCGTAAGTTTCTTGCGTTCTTTGAAATAATGCTTCTTTTTTAGATTGCAATAAAGAAATCTTACGAAGTAGTTGCGTGGCCATATTTAAAATGAACAAGTATGACCGGATGCGTCTGAGAAATATTTGAAGTTAACTATTAACTATTTTGAGCGTATTTTTATAATATAATATCAATATATTATTGGATATTATAAATATATACTATTAATAATAATAGAATACGTAAATAATGTGTGTAGCGTTAATTAAAAGCGTTGTGGAGAAATAAAAATGGCGGATGGGTGCGTGTCTTACAATTGAATTTTGTAAGATGAAAAATATGCGTTGTGTGAGAAGTATTTAATAATATATAATTAGTATATTATTAAATAATATATATATGAGCTATTAATAATAGCAGAATGCGTAAATAAGGTGCGTAGCGAATATATAAGCGGTTTGGAGAATAAATATGGCGACGTGTTTGTCGTCCTAATTGCGTTACAAATAAAATATATATTTTGTGTATATTTTTGTGTAAATTGCGGAATGCGGCTATGAAGGACCAGTAATTGTATGCAAGATATGCGAGAGTCACTGGGAATTAGGAGGGACCAGAAGTTGTAGTCCTGCGGTAAGGCTTAGGAATTGGAGTTGACTTACGTGGTAGGTGGCTGTACGATCTTCTTGCTCCTTCGGTGCTGGTTCTTGAGTTTTCTTCTGCATACAATTCACGTTTTGCGTTGTTTGCGTTAAGAGTTCTTAGCGAATATCACACGCGCACTTCTATTGTTTTGATAAGCGGGGCCCGCGCTTTTAGTAGTTGCGAATTAGCGAGAGACGGTTGTCTTGAGCGCGTGCGCCGATGCCTTGTGGCTGCGAGGCGGTCTACATACGACCGCGCGCGGAGATTGAGTACGAGGAGTGAGTAGAGAGAGAGTCGCTGCGGAGCGGTTAGCGGGGCGACAGGACAGCGTCTGGGGCCATTTCAAAATGGCTCCCGTATATGTGAAGCGGAAGGAAACGGGCGGGGTAAGGATGTGTGTTTGTTGCGTTCAGAAATGTGTAAGCGTAATAGAATAATATTTAAATGTAAAATAATATACTTGTATACGTGAGTAATAATCGGCGTAAACACTACTATACACACAGAAACTAAATATAGCCCGTACGAACTTGTATTTGGGGAAAAGATGTAACATTCCAAGTAATTTAATTGATACATTAAATCCATTGTACAATTTTGATGACTATCCTAATGAACTCAAGTACAGGCTTCAAAAGTCGCAATTAGAGGCTAAGTGTAATTTAGAAAATAGTAAGCAGTTAAGGAAATTACGTTATGATTCATATACAAACATTGTCAATTATAATCCAGGTGAATTAATATTAGTTAAGAATGAAGCATGTAAAACTAAGTTAGATCCATTGTATTTAGGACCTTTTGAGGTAATCAAGGACGTAGATCCAAATGTACTAATAAAATACAACAATCTTGAAAAACTTGTTCATAAAAATAGGACAAAATTATATAAGAAAATAATCTAATGTTATGTATTGTTTACTTATAACAAAAATAATAATCATGCCTAATTATTATTTTTTTCATGTCCCCCGGACGTGTGGTGTATGTATAGATATAAGTTAGAATAGTGTATGAAAGTATGTACTCAAAGTATTTAAAGAACCATGTAATCAAATATTAATTATTAAATCTTATAACTTTATACTGAACAGTCGTCTTTCCTTTGTTGATCTTACGCCGAACCCTACACTGTGTTTGATCTGAAATTTGAGAGATGTCAACTACACATGACAAGAATACGCTTGATTACTTCGTGATGATGTCATCACACAGCATCATGAATTGATATAACTTAACAGAGCATAACAGAAATATATAACTGAAAGAAATTTCTAAAAGTCTGTAATGAAAATTTTCTATTATTCTACTGCATAATACCCTAAACTAAAATATATATTTTTTAATAATTTACTGGTGACATCAATTTACGAAGTCATACTTGGTAATGATACTAATGATACTGCTTGCCAACATAGCTTTGAAAAAGAGTACTACTAAGTTTAGTCTCCTATGATCGTTTAGAAATTGTAAACATATCGTCTAACGTACGTTGTACCAACGCCTATTGTGCGACGTTCGCCAAAGAGTAATTCCCTTGTAGTAGCCATGTACCTGCCCTACAACATGTGTTGTATCTAGTGTAGTGCTACGAATAGTGTAGTGTAGAAAGTGCGTGTTTTACATGTTGCAACATTGTACCGGCTTATCTTTTTCAGTCTACTTCAGTATCGTTTAGATATTCATTTAGTTTATAATTTTCTAGCTGACCTACGCAGCCCTGTCTGCGTCTTCTATTACCCGTAGCGTCATGTTATACCATAAAAAAAGTTAAAGTGAACGAACCTTAAAAGATAGACATATGCTGTCGAGGAGTTTTTTTGAACTTTTAGAGGGAAACAATTCTGTTAAACATGGTTTTTGCGATACTTTAACGGTTTTACGCAGCGGAAGCTCTCAAGAGGAATAAAAACACAGATTTTGAAACATTTTTCATTGGTGCTCCACTCCTCGATAAATAGGTTATCTAACACTGATAGAATTTACATACATCCGTCTAATGTATTTTTTGTATTGTACTGTGAAATATATTAGTGAGCTTAAAAAAATATATCTGTTGAGTTTATCGGCCCTCTATCACTCTACATATTTTGATCTAAGATTTTCTATTACGAGTATAGTTAGTTACAAGAGAAATGTATTCATAAATAATGAAAAAACTACAAGAAACCGAAAGTACTCAAAAATACACCTACGGCCTTACTAATAAAAATAAGTTACACATCTGTTTGACAAATGTTTAGTTGTACAATGTATAGGCTGTGAATAGGCGTTACACAATACCCTTACCAATAATCAGTGTGTAAACAATGGATAGTTACCGCCTTCGTATAACAAAAACCACTGGCAACATTCAAAGGTGCGTTCCGAAACTCGTACAGCGCTAATTCAATGACTATATTTCATTTGAAAATACGCTCACAACTTTATACTTATAGCTATATAAATTGTATTTATTATTAAATACATCATTTTATCTCCAAATATATTGTTTTTACGGTCTATTACAAATAAAAAAAAATAAAAAACTGTTGTTTCGCTTGTTCCATACCTACACACATTTTCAGAACGCAACTGATGTAACTTGTCAAAGTCAATCTCCTCTGCACATCGTTCGTTAGTTATATTATATCTTTTAGTACAAACTTAAAGTTCTATTGAACATTGGTCTAGTAGTGAGCGTATGCGACTGCTGATCAAGAGGTCTCGGGTTCGATTCCCGGGTCGGAACAAATATTATTTGTGTAATTCACAAATATTTGTTTCGGAGTCTGGGTGTTTTCTATGTATAATATGTATGTATTTACAAAAAAAAGTATGTTTATGTATTTATATCAGTTGTCACAAGCTCTGCTTAGCTTGGGACTAGATGATGTTGTGTGTCAGATGTCCAAAATATTTTTTATTTTTAAGTCCCCTCCCTCGAGCTTGCTGTTCAATATCGCATCTAATTAATTCTCAAATTTTTCTGACATATTGTTTGCTAAACCTATATTTTGACCGAAACTCATTTTCATAAACAGAAACGATCATATCGATTTTTGTAACATTTTCTTTTTCTTGGTGGTTCTTCATTGTCAATTTCATCAAAAATATCGAAATATTGTAAATAATCCATGGTTTTCAAACTTAAAATTACGTAAGCAACTAATTATTATAAGTTACACGTTCGCTAAACAAGGGCCGAGGGCTGAATAACGATTGTCTAAAATCTCATTGTTTCCAAACATCTGTATACCAGATGTATACAACCAAAACGTCAAATATTGTTTTATTGGTAACGTTTTGTTAAAATCCTGAATGTATAACACCCTGTATTAATTTTCTAGGAAAGTAAGTATTAAATTTTATTGCTCCTTTGAAGATGTTTTGATGTATAAAAATCTTCAACGCTTAAAGGAGGTTAAAACTAATAACAATTAGTATTAGTCAGTCTGCAAACAAGTGTAATATTTGAAGAAATACGTGTTCAAAGATTTTACCGTATTTTCACACGCGTTTGGTATAAAATATTCAGACTGATTTACGCATACTCGCACCATAAATGTAATTTAAAATATTACCATCAAGGAACTTGTTACTATATTATGCGGCCAATGCCACTACTTGGAGTTGATTACGTTAGTTGTATTCATATCTGTCTTTATTATCATCATCATCGGCCTAAATCACTGCTGGACCTAGGCCTCTCCAATTGCACGCTACTTAGTACGATTTGATTTGATTTTTAAGGCAAAAAAAGAAAACCACAACATATACAAAAAAGAATATCACAATCCTTAAAATCGAGACGGTAAATCGTCGATAGTGTAACATGTCCTTTAGGTGAAATATATCTAAATTGAAAGTTCAATTGCAAGATATATTTCTTGTTGGTTACGCTGTAAATAACAGCGGTACAGAATGTGCCGTTTAAAACTACTTCATGCCGCCGAAGAGCTTACTTCCGCCCGCTCAAGAGGCTGTAATAAATACAGCCTCCGAATTAACTCCCACGTATAAAGACTATTATGTTGCATTTTGTAATTACTCTTGCTTTTGAGGAAATACTTCTAAATTACTATACATACAATTTAAATGACATTTAAGAAATTTGTTACGTTCTTATAAGTTTTGGCTATTTGGTAGGTTAGGTTATATTTGGTATATATACTTCCCTGATAAAATATACCTAGTTAGAAATATGACTGCGGCATGCGCTATAGATATGATAGTGAATATCTATCTAACGATGAAATTCAGTAGCCAACATACATTTGTGATCCGTAATTTTGGAAAAACTATACAACTGTAAGCCGCCTCTTACACAAACCCATACACATTACAGCACTATATTCGCGGTCGGCTTATGTTCAATGATGCCCATGAGCTTTCAAATGCTGGTTGTGTACTATTTCGTAAGGCAAAATCGAGATAGAAAGTTATATAAAGAATTGTAGTAGTTATATTAGGAGTCCCTTATGCTATATAAAACCCGTATTTTTATATAGTTCGTTATTCAGAGACGAAGGACAGCTAAAAAAACATTGTGTCAATGCCTCTATCAACTAAAAATAAATAAATGGATTTTTGATGTCCTCTCACGAGAGGACATCATAAATCCGAAAATTAATAATGCGCCTTATTAATTTTTGCTTATAATGGGGCCTTATTATTGTTGAGCTAGGCCTAAAAAAGGCGTATGAAAAAATCATTCATGAAGTTTTGCTAATGTTAATTATATCGGTGTTCTTCTGATAGAATGATAGAAATAAAATAGCAAAGAATAAGGGTAGTACCGAAAAACTGACAAAAAAATTGGCGCACTTGTAATACACAGCTTAAGTCATATAAAATTTGATTTTTTTTTAATTAAAATAAGGTTACTAAAAGTTGTCTGTGTGGTCTTACGTCTAACTGCACAACCAAACAGGCAAAAACCATACACATATATGATTACCATGTAACATAATTTACAGCTCGCCACTGTTCTAACATAATATAAAATTTAATAAGGAGTACAAACCTCTCTTTGATAATAAACATTATCAAACACAATCAAGACGTGTTGGAACTACCACTTTAACAGGAGCTTTAAACAGTTAAGTTGCATCTCTGTCGGGGTGATATACGCCATGCAACTTACCAACTGCATCATGTTCTTGTAAAGATTCCTTTTACTATTCCTTCTACTATCAAGTTTAAGTAGAGGCTATGAGGTATTACGAAGGTTAATTAACAACTTCACAACAGTTTGCAACTCACAATGCGGCACTAGATAAAATAATTTTACACAACCTTCAACAAAGAACAACAGTTTACATGTTCCTCGACAGTTTCCCAACTTTGGATATGTGAGAACTTTATAGACGCGTGTTTTCTGACTTATAAAAAACTCAGAAGGAAAATTTATACTATAAACATAAAAGTAAATCTGAGAAACAAACAGCTTTTATTATAAATAAACTATAATTCTTGCAAGAGATTACCGTCAACGACGAGGCTACGAGAATTTTAATTGGCTTATGAAAGCAGTCAAGATAATTTATACAGTATCCAGTATCTAGATTTTTTATTGTATATTATTTTGCATACACCGCTGTAGCCGTGGCGAGTTAACGTGCTATTAAAGAGCAGTGGCCGTGGTAAGTTGCTCCGTTAATGTGCAATTAAGTAACATTAAATACTTCTTATTTAAAAGGGATTCAAAAAACACTTAGTTTGTTTGTAAGGCGTACTCATTTTAAGCATTTCTACGTATATATAAACTGTCATTAACGCTTTATATATACGTTGAAAATTGAAGATTTTAGTTTTTAAGTTTCAGAAAAATTATGAATCGCTTAGTAAAATCTACTATCTAGCGAGTAAAGTGACGGTCGACAATAGTACCTTACTAAAATAATGCAAATCTTATTATTATAGACGAAATTATATTGTATTTATATTGGGACGAGAATATGCAGATCATGTCAATCGGAATGTTCTCAAAGAAAACGAATGTTAAGCCTTTCTTTTCTTGCTTGATAATGGAAAAGAGATAAAAATACTACCATTTTACCAAAAAAAGTGTTATCATAAGCAAAATATTAAATATTAAAATAGTTGACGACATAATACAGAAATTTGTAGACAACACATAAGTAGAAATCGATAAATGCACAAAGCACGACATCGTTACCTCATAAAATAGCGTCAACATTCTACAAATACTCTTTATATTAAGACAGTGCAAATAAAACCCCTATTATGACGTAGGCAAGCAACGCGGCATGTAAATGAAGGTTATTCAGGTCCGCCTAAAATATCAGAGCAATTTGACAACGCAACCCGTTTCAGTCAAACGCTTCACAATGCGGAACGAGTGAAATGTTGCCAATAAAAAAGGTCAAACGGATAGCCCCGGGCTCGGTTTTCAATATCTCACGGCAGGTAGAGGGGGCAAATTTTAGGGAGACCTGTCGGATACATCCTCATTTTGTCTGTCAATAGCATGTTTCTTTGGCTCCGAATCAAACATCGAACGGTAAGGTGAGTTACTATTGAAACAAAAAATATACATTTAATGTAAACAAACCGATATTGAAACTGAACGGCGAATTTCTACAAAGTTTAAAAACACCAGTTTAAGGAGTTTGCCAAGCTAATCTCTTAGAAACAGTTGTTTTCAATTGATTTAAACATTGAAAACAGTAAACGACCCGAGGGTCTAGGGAAAAGTGGTGTACGTAATTTGTGGTGTCGTTTTATTGCAGCAGTGAATTCAATTCTGCGAAATTTTATTTGCCGATTACTGATCACATTTTATAAAGAAGGAGAGTATAGTTTTAAAAATAATTGTATATTAATCATCCATCGTTGCTAAATTGGATAATAATTCATGCGTATATTTCAGCTCAAACAATAGAAGACGAAAACGTGGTGTGTGCACATATCTCGTATTCGGTAATAAACGTTTCAATAGCGGTGCCGAATAGCCCCCTTCAGAGCCAGATAACTGTCGGCCGCTCGACTTGAACTATTGGGTAGTTATTAATAAGTGGTCGACATACTGTGACTATAATAGATATTTCTACTGGTATACTATGAAATAATATCTGTTGCAGATTTAGTAAGTCGCTTTTGTTCATCAAACATTGCATTAGTTTGAAAAATTTCTTATCTGGGTTTCTCAATATTATAAAGCTAAAGTGTTAATTTGTTTAGTTGAAAACGCAAATGTTAAGACATACTGGTTCTATTTGAAAATTTGCAGCGTTATATATCTTTGTTTTCGAGGAAGTTTGTAGAATATATATCAATGTTCTATGGCCAAAAAGAGCGGAATATCAATTAAAATATTTCAAAAACGGGTGGAAATAATTTCTTTGAGAGTTAAATTTCAACAAAAAATGCAAGAAACAAATAATCCCTATTAAAATTGCTAAAAAAATACCCCGATCAGCATACATCACAACTTCAACCGTTAATCACGGATTATCCTCCCATGTTGGAGGAAAATGGCATCAGTACCTTTACAGAGGTGCTACGTAAATTTAATAACATTGGTAGAATAAATGAATTACTTTAGTAAGTAGGGCAGAAAGATGTAAAAGTTCAAAGATGACAGTAATGGAAGCCAATTAATAGCCTGTGACCCCAAGGGAAGGCGTTACTAACTATCAATATCGGAGGAAAATAGAAAAGTGTAGGCAGCTTGAAATGGTATGATTTCTTCACAATAATACCTACGCGGTAACCAGAACTAGATATTGCAATAGAATCAAGCTTAATTGGAGTCGCCTCCATTTATTGTGTAACTTGTTTAGTTTTGTCGCATTAATGATTGTATTTTTATTTACAAACCCCTTTGGCCGTCTGTTACAAACAAGGATGATCCTGCTTTTTAAAAAACGAATATAAAGACCAAGCATTCCACATGCAGTCAAATAAAATATTTCCTTATTTGAGAGGCTATATTGGTAAAGGGTTTGTTAGAAATTATATTCCTAATTATACAAATAAGTACCTATGTATGGATTAAATTAAATTATGATAACAACAGTAACACATTTACTCTATTTTTTGTGGCAAAAACTAACTTCATACGCTGGCATCCCATTTCTAATAAGGGTGGAAGAAGGTATTTAAAAAGATCTTGAGGTCATTGTTGTGAACAGTCACGTCTTGGAAGTCGTACTAGTCAAATGATTTTTTTCATTTCATATTACTGAGATTGTATCATTATATAAAAATTTCAAAATAAATACTATGCAGTAAATAGTAATATAAATAAATGTTTGAGAATCAATTGTGGTGTTTTCCTATAGTATTGGCAACTTAGATTATGTGTAATTATTCTAAGATTGGCAATTAATTCTGAATTCATTATAACAGTTCTCAAATTTCTGGGTATTGCAGTCATAGTAGACGAAATAACAATACAATTTAGAACATTTAACATTTAGAATGTTTTACAACAAATATTGAATTTAACCGATTTGTAAGTATTTTTCAATAAATGTGTGTTTTGCTGGCGTGCCTGAGATGGGGTAGTTAATACCTTGGTCGTTTAGTCCAGTAGGATCCGAGCATGATTAAAAAAAGACGCACACAAAGTTACGTGCATTAGCTAGTGTTAATCTGAAATCGAACTTGTTTGACACTATTTTGAAGGATGTAAGTGGCAGCTGTAGTGCTATAAATAGGGTGGGATTATCGTTATTGTCGATCTTCTTATACATTGTAATGCTTAAGATTTAACAGTCTATTCAGCAAATATAAACCAACAACTTATTTCCCATTTCCAACATCAGCAACGAGCATTACATTATAAAAAATACATTTATAAAGTCATATTTCATTCAAAGCTACCGTAAAAATAAAATATACGGTAGGGATAAAACATTATTATTTGGGGAAAAGGTAACAATTGCTACCTTCCAATTGTAAAGTAAACATGACGGACTATTAAAAAGGAAAAGTATCTATGGAATAAATGTGGATAGCCATCTACACGCATAGGAAACTCCTCTTTACACATATGAATAACGCCCTCGTTTACCTGCAAAACGATATTGAAAATCGGGGCAGCCGATACGTTTTACCTTTTTTTATTATTGGAGCGTTTCACTTGTTCCGCATTGTTGACTCTCTGCGTTCACTCATTTTTATTCCTCCAAAAATTGAATGACGTATTTATTGAAGTGAATTTTTATGAAAAAATATATTTTGTTAAACCCAAGCTCGTTATGTACGCTCAATGGGGGTCGAGGTTTATGAAAGTAACAAAAGGAACGCCACGGAATTATTTGTTCGAACGCCTTTGATTATAAACCTATGCCTTTCTTCTCGTATGAATGGTGTGGTTAATTAAAATATCGTTAATTTAATATGGATTAGTAGGTGCATCCTGTGGAATACCTATATTTACAGAAGCAAAGCATTGCCTTCTCGGTACGTATGAAAGAAACAGGTGCGTAAGGGAAAATTTACTTTTACGTGCAGAATTCCTTTCTTGATGTGAGACGTAAAAGGAAGGTATTTGTAATAAACACACCTTTTTTCCAAATACTAAGTAGATATTTTTTAACAAAATGTTGGCATAAATATTTTTGTCCTGAAAAACTGTTGTATGTACCTTTGGGCTTATTTTTTAATTAATTACTTTCTTTTCTAGTCAAAATGAATATTATTTCTTTCTTTATAAATATGTGGCTAACTTGTGTTGTAACTGTGATTAGATTTAAGAAATAATTATTATAGGTTTATTTTACATGGTCATTTTTTTATTATTGTGAGTGTCCTTAACAATATTGGAATTCCTATTTTTTTTCTTTTTGGGATTTTAGTTTAAAATTGTTGTGATTATAATTTTTGCGATAGTTTTTACATTGCAGATTGACAAGATTTATGTTAATAAATACTACATTTAAGAACTAAATACGGAGCAATAACTATATTTGTGTATCGGATATTTATTTCTATAAAATAATAGAGAACTATTCGTAAAGTAGTTGCCAATACAAAGTAATTGAAATACTTAGTATGACAAACGCTACCGGAGATATTTTTCAAAGATCTTTTTAGTAGGAATTTTTGACTGTTTTCTATATTTTGTTTTTTAAATTTTCTATAGGACTTATCCTTCCCATGCGCTTACTATTGTAATTAATGTATGCCAGGATCAAAAGCAGCGACCCATCAACGAGTTATTACACTCGGAAGGCTCCAGGAAAAATTAAACTGTTTTGGAACGTGCACCAAAATCAGGAATCTATTGGAGAAGTTAGATACATGTGTAGTAAATTAGTGTACAGTATATCGCTTTGAAAATATTAAGTTGAGACACTTGACTTTTGTGTGCAAACTAAATGAAGCTTATAGAAAGTTAATCAAGTGGTTGTCAACAAATAATTATTATACATTCAAAAATTTCTTCATTTAATAAAAATATTTACTAAATGGTTCTTTTGAATCGTTTATTGGCTTTTTCTAATATGATTAAAATTATTGATTAACACTCAAAGTCGCACAAGAAAGGGTTACTTTGACAAGGTAAATAAATTAAAACAAAAACAGTAAACAGATAGTACTATCTCTGTTTGTGTCAATTTATAACTCCCTGTTTACAAATGGTTGAGCTTTATGAAAAGAAATGAAGCAAATAAATTTTATTGTTATGTTTAGGGTTCCGTAACCAAATAATAAAACGGGACCCTATTACCAAGACTCCGTTGTCCGTCTGTCACCAGGCTGTATCTCATGAAGCGTGATAGTGAGACAGATTTTTCATAAATGATGTATTGCTGTTGCCGCTATAACAACAAATGTACACTAAAAAATCGGTCAATTGCGTGTCAGGCCACACATAGAATAGGGTTCCGTAGTCTGGAAGGTCATACTGGCAGGTGGATTCAAAATCGTGTCCAATAGATAAGTGCTATGCTTACTTATTATTCGTACGAAGTTTCAGAGTAAGCAACTAGTACATCATAAATTTTTGGATTTTTCTTTCAAGCAATTGTTCCCGTAGTATGGAAGTTTAGCGGTGTTTCACGCCCATGCCTCGAAAAACACGTTAAGCCCTCGGTCCTGGTTGACAAGAACATCTATGGCAATCATTATTGAACAGTTAGTGCCCTCAAATATACTGACAACCAGTTCAACCTTCGAAGTCATCTCGCCCTTAAGGCTGCGGAGATTCAATGATATTCACTCCGAAGAAATAACCTAAAAATAGTTAAAAATGTAACCAACCCCAAATAATAATTAAGGTTAGGAAGACTTACGTACCTAAAATTAAAACTTTACAAATTAACTTTACAATGTCAAAGATAGTAGAAGTGGAATAGCTTCAAACAGGTCTAGATGTATACTTATGTCAACAAAGAAGCAGCAAGGTAGGTGGTAGTAATTGCAGTAGTGCAGTCGAGTGCGACATCAGTAATTGCTCGGCGGGGGACAGTGACAGTCGCCTGATGAATGGAGCCTTTAAAAAAAGAACTCCAAACATTTCTGCAAATAAATCTGTAGCAGGCGCTTGTTCCTGTTACCTGGTTACTTATCGTTTATAGCATCTTTCTTATCTTTTATATTTATATCTGTATCAGTTGAATCTGTGGCAATACTCGATTTTTTTAAATTTTCATATATAATATATATGAAAATTTATATAGATATAGATTATATTATAATCTCATTTTTTTATACGAGAACTATTAATTTTTATCCGTATCTTCGCCCGCATATTTGCAGGTTGTAAATGTAAGCTATGTTGGTCTGAAATAATTTATTTCCGTACATGTATGGGAAAAGTTTTTTGCGATTTCTGACATTTCTAGTACTCAAACCTCAGTCGGTCCAGAAGAGACTTTTGATCCTTATAAGAAACAGGATCGATTGGCATCAAAAAAAGTTTTTGTTTAAAGTGACCATTTTCTTGCTGGCTGTACATTTTTTCCGACATCTGTAAATGCAGTTCAGAATATCTTAAAAAAATATGGATAGTCTCCTAAAAGCGTTTTCCTGTAACTGTAACGGTTAAGGTACCTACCCTTACTGTCCCGTCTCAAAAATTCACCCTGTATAGTGTTTATTGATAAGTGTTTATTTACAAAGAAGGTATGAAATTTTTCAATCAGTTATAAGGTCTAAAACTAAATGGAATTTTATAATATATCTTTTTTATTTTTTTCATTTTTATTTATTTTTTATTATTAACTACTTTCGTTTTCTGCTCGAGAAACACCGCGCAACCCACACAAAATATATTTCGGAGAAAGCAACGGCCCTGACAAACACCCCTATGCCGACACATCTAAATAAAATGTGTAGAAAGAGCATATAGAGCAAGAGCCCAGAGCCGCCAGACCTACGTCATTAGTGCAAAGCTGAAATTTTCAGGATTATTAGTACAATGTCTTGTTAAGATGTATGTGTACCCATTAGCTTGAAAGCGGGGCCGTTTCTGAGATAGCGCGAAGTACAGATAGATAAAAATATTACTTACCTACGTTAAAGGTGCAAAGCTAGTATTTACATATTTTTTCAAGAATATTATTAAAAATTAAAATTCATTACTGCCAGACACTTTCCGTGGGCCATTACTTCTGCCAGACGTCTTGAAAGTTATGAAAAATTTAGGTAAACTACGTGATAGTAGCAAACCTAAATTTTATACATATTATCTAAGGTACTATTTTAAGACCCTTTGTATGACCAATCCAAAAAGCGTGTAAAAACCATTTAATATTTTACAATTATATTCTTGAAATAATACCAAAGATGATATACCTCAGCTTCCTAATTACTACAAATATATGTCTGGGGGGGTGATAGGCCCTTCGGCCGCATACAAAGGGTCTTAAAATAGTACCTTAGATAATGGTATAAAATTTAGGTTTGCTACTATAACGTAGTTTACCTAATTTTTTCACAACTTTCAAGACGTCTGGCAGAAGTAATGGCCCACGGAAAGTGTCTGGCAGTAATGAATTTTAATTTTAAATAATATTCTTGAAAAAATATGTAAATACTAGCTTTGTACCTTTAACGTAGGTAAGTAAGATTTTTATCCATCTGTACTTCGCGCTATCTCAGAAACGGCCCCGCTTTCAAGCTAATGGGTACACATACATCTTAACAAGACATTGTACTAATAATCCTGAAAATTTCAGCTTTGCACTAATGACGTAGGTCTGGCGGCTCTGGGCTCTTGGTCCAATAAGCAGACACAGCTAAACTTTTCACTAAATGTATCTGAAAATACATAGGTATATACTTTACTTACACCAAAAAATGTAATTTTAATAATTTTTTCAGTCTTTCTGTTTGTAATGGTTGATCTCTGGAACGACTGAAAAAAGCGGCCAAGTGCGAGTCGGACTCGCCCATGAAGGGTTCCATATCAGCAAGTAACATCATATAAAAGTTCTCGTAGTTCGTTGTAACTTTGATCGATTTTTTTATAATATTTTTTTTTTTTTTTGGACATCTGACACACAACATCATCTAGTCCCAAGCTAAGTAGAGCTTGTGTTATGGGTACTAGACAACTGATATAAATACATAAACATACTTTTTTTTTTTGTAAATACATACATACATATTAGACATAGAAAACACCCAGACTCCGAAACAAATATTTGTGATCACACAAATAATATTTGGTCCGACTCGGGAATCGAACCCGAGACCTCTTGATCAGCAGCCGCATACGCTAACCACTAGACCAACGAGGCAGTCAATAGATAGATAGTGTATTGATTGAATGAAAGGTAAATTGCGGTTTACGATTTATGACGTATTACACAAAAACTACTTACTAGATCTCGTTCAAATCAATTTTCGTTGGTAGTTTGCATGGTAATGTACAACATATATTTTTTTTAGTTTTATTACTTTCGTATTTTAGGGTGGGGGGGGGGGGGGGGCACACACATTTTTCCACTTTGGAAGTGTCTCTCGCGCAATCTATTCAGTTTAGAAAAAAATGATATTAGAAATCTCAACATTATTTTTGAACACCTATCCATAGATGGGTTTGATGAAAAATTTTTTTTTGAGTTTCAGTTCCAAGTATGGGGACCCCTGAAACGTATTGTTATTTTTCTATTTTTATGTGAAAATCCTAAAGCGGTTTACAGATTACATCTACTTACCAAGTTTCAAAAGTATAGTTCTTATGGTTTCGGTAAAAAGTGGCTGTGACATACGGACGGACAGACAGACAGACATGACAAATCTATAAGGGTTCCGTTTTTTGCCATTTGTCTACGAAACCCTAAAAACGGTACAAAAATAACCACGGATAAAACCACAGTGCGTAGCTATCTAAATAAATCCTCATTTCTAGAGAGATTCCTATGTTTAGCAGTGGACTCGTAAAGACGCTGATTAAATATTTTCTGGTATATGTTTTTTATGTGGTTTAAAATGTGCTGCGGTTATTGTTAGTCTGTAATAACGTAGTATATGTGTACATTTTAAGTGTCGATACTGTTTCCTTTTTAAACTTCCATTTATGTTTTCGTTTTTCATGTCTCGTATTCATCAATTTGACTATACTAGGTGAAACGAATGATATTTATCCACCATACGGCTATTTTTGTATATAGATTTTTCGGTACACTCGAAATTGTCAGGAAATTTTCATTCAAATTTATACGGATCTTCCATTTCGGATTAACATTTTCATGAAGAACTAATCACTAATAGTGAATAGCTCCCACAATAAAATCTCTGTAAAAAAGTTAAGTAGTAGTAAATGTGTCAGTGACTGCTTAAATAAACATTTCAATATACACCTAACTTATCTCATCGAAAAAAGTTCGAATTGTAATGGTATTCCTTTTTTTCCTGTACGGAAATTTACCTGGATACCACCAACCATAAACTGGTGGTCATGTCCGACACGAACCGAGTAAAAACCGCAAGCTGTCTCGGGTGCTAGAAGCCGAGGAATCTGGTTCATGCTCGAATCGAAATCCCTGGAACTGTAAAGTATAACTTATTTGAAAAATATTCGTTTAATATTTCATTTGCTTAGTTATGGACTACATGGAATTGTTTGTCAGATGGTCGAAATATTAATGTTATTTATTTAATAATTTCAAATAATATAAAAATAGACATAATATTCCATTAATTTGAATGATCATATTTCAATCTAAAATGACAGCATGCTGTGGCATATCATTGGTAAGTGTGAGACCGGAGACCAAATAAATGGTCTGAACTCACAATGATGATGATGATGATTTATTTATTTTTTCCCATCACAAATGTATATAGTACACAAATGTATGCTTAATTCAAAATACATTACAATTACATTTGTGAGAGACTGGTGCCCGAGAAAGGTATTGGAATACCTGTGTTACGGGTCACCAGGCCCCCAACAGAATTAAAATACAGATTCAATATTTGATTAAGTCAACATCTAACATTGAATGCTGAGATAATATGCTAGGAAAAGGATAGGATATATATTTATGTCATGTGTTTGCGTATATATGTGCGTTAGGTTGCGCGCACGCGCACTTGTGTACGAGTGTGTGTGTGTGTGTGTGTGTGTGTGTGTGTGTGTGTGTGTGTGTGTGTGTGTGTGCGTGTGTGTGTTATAAGTTTTAAACGTGTATGAGGTAATTCAGCGCATAGGAACGAGTAAGCTCTCCGTTGCATCATATTCAAGAGTTTTGAGCCACTTACATACAGTCAATCTACTCATTGACCTTCGCATTGGGTATATTTCCAGACATGTGTTTATTTTGTTGTAAAGATATCCTCCTAGAAAGAAATAATACCTTTGCAAAAGTCGGGTGTGACAGGAGCCAATTGGACAAACATTACCCCTCCTACGTTTGTCCCTATTGAGGTTTGGGTCGTACTGTAGCTCTGTGTGCTTTCTCACAACCACTGATAAGATGAACGTCTGTCGAACTGTGAGGACATCCCAACGTTTGTATAGTTCAGTGGTTGAAAAACGAAAAGGGAGTCCAGCAGCCACCTTAAGTACAGCTCTTTGGGCCCTTTCAACTTCCAGGAGGTACACCTTACTCACCCCACCCCAGGAACTTATGCAATAGTTAACTATTGATTGGCATAAAGCAGAGTACACCATTTTGATAGTTCTAGTTTCAGCTTCATTTCTGAGAGTTTTGAAAACATATATTAGTTTGCGAATTCGTTGAACAAGAACAGTAATGTGGGCCCTAAAAGTATGCGTCTGGTCAATATGTATGCCAAGATACTAAATAGTGTTCGATCAGTGTGTATCATATGTGTGCAGTGATGTTAAGGGTTACCGGTGGAAGAAGATTAGTCCTGGGAGCAAAAGTAATATATTTGGTTTTATCAATGTTAAGAGTTAAAACATTTTGTTTTAACCATAAGGAGACTTGGTCAAAACCATTCTGAGCGCTATGAAAAACCTCTTCCCAGGTTTCACCACTGAAAAAGAGTGCTGTGTCATCGGCGAATGACAGCACTTTTCCATGTTTCAGTTCCAGACTACACAGGTCATTAATGTATATCAAGAAAAGGCTGGGACCGAGCACACTACCCTGTGGTACGCCGTAATGAATAGGGAGTAGTCCGCTAATCCATTCACCAATTTTGACACATTGCTTCCGATCGTTCAAATAGTCCTTGAGAAGTTGCAATGGCAGACCTCTGACACCAATCGTTTTCAACTTATTCAAAAGCAATGGAATAGAGACCGTATCAAAGGCCTTGGCCAAATCAAGAAACACAGCAATGCATTTCCTTTTATTATCCATCCCCGACACTATACAGTTAGTGAGTTGAAGCACTGCATCATCAGTCGATTTACCAGATCTAAAACCGAATTGAACAGGCGAAAGAAGCGCATTAGTCTCCAAAAAGTTTATAAGGTGGCTATTAATTAATTTTTCCAAGATTTTTGATAGTGCTGGCAGAATTGAGATTGGTCTATAATTGGACATGTTGTCTTTGTCACCACCTTTGTGAATCAGTTTAACGAGCGCAATCTTAAATGCCCGAGGAAAGGTACCAGTAGCAAGGGACAAATTGCAAATATGGGCGATTGGACCGCAAAGAATTTTAATATAACGCTTTAAAATTTTGGCAGGTATCTGATCTATTCCAGCTGCCGCCTCTTCCCTGAGATCCTTTACGAGATGTTCAACTTCTTTCTCATTAGTAGGGAGAAGGACAAGTGAGGCAGCGGCTCCAGAGATGTAATTTTGACAATTTCTACGTTGACAAGTCTTATCTTCAAGTTTTTCTGCCAATCTCTGGCCCACACCAGTAAAATAATTGTTTATCTCATTGACACTGGAAAATGGATTGTCTGTTTGTATAAGAGCTGAGTAATTGTCCAATTTCCTTTCAAAGCTGCATATATCTTTGACTACATCCCACAACTTTTTACTATTATTGTGCGCCTTAGCAAACTCTTGTCTTTCGTATACTTTCTTTTGCCTCCTTAGCAGAGCGCTGCAGAAGTTCCTATATCTCTTGTAAGTTGTTTTAAGAGTTTCGTCATCAGGATTTCTTTTCAACTTTTTGTGGAGACCATCTCTATTACGCATGCATCGTAGTAGGCCTGTGGTGATCCACGGTTTAAAAATTCTCCTCCTGTTACACATCTTAGCTGTAACAGAGTTGTCCTGTATGACCTTGGTGAGTAAGGAGATGAGTTCATCAGTAGCCAAGTTGGCATCACTGGAATCAAGTACCAAATGAAAGTTTATTTTAGACATTGCAACATCTAGAGTTGCATAATTAATGCGCCTCAATGGAACAGATTGACAGGATGTTTTTAGAATTTGGTTTATTATATTTCCAACACTCTCATGGTCTGTTACAGATGACTCGGCAACAAAGCAGGTGGCTTCTAATTTAGTTTTGATCATAATATGATCCAGGCACGTGTAGCCATGGGTAGGTGTAGTATGCGCAGGCAAAATACAATGGCCAGCCAAGATGTTCAGATATTCAAATGAGCGATTATCGTTACTATTAGGTGTAATGTCAACATTAATGTCTCCACATAGAACAATATTCTTGTAATTAGATTTTGTTTTTAAAAGTGTATCTAGTGATGAATTGAAATTATTTGTGTTACGTTGACTCGGAGGGCGATACACTCCAATGATACAGGTAGTGGAGTTTAATTTCAGTAACAGACAATTAGCATCAGCTATTATTGGTTCTTCTACTGTCACTGTGTAGTTATTCCTATAAAAGATAACAACACCTTCGTTTTGCGTCCTATGAGATGTTGTCGAAGCAAAACTATAGCCCTGTATTTTAGGTACATTCTGTGAGGTCATAAGCCAGCACTCGGTTAGCACAATTATGTCCCAGTCAACACGTGATCTTGCAAGTAGTGTAGTAAAGTTAGGTAGATTACATTTTATACTTCTAATGTTTTGCGTCAGGATTTTTAGGGATTTTACTCGTGACGGAACTAGGGAAATTATATTTTCAACGTCGCATCTAACTGATTTAGCTATTGTTATGGAATCTATACTATTATATATAGATTGTAGTCCTGTACTATCGAATTTTTGTTAAAAATAGCTCGAAGAACATTTCGACTATAGAACCTATGCCTGGCACGTAAAACCGTAATAAGGAGAGTGATGATTGATTGGAATGTGCGTGTTTATGTGAATAAGTTAGTGTATATGAAATAAATGTAATGATAGGGACTACGAATGAATGTGTGTTGGTCATAAATGTATATCCATAAAAAAATAAATTGATTGGGTTAAAAAACATGCAAATTTTACCCACTACAAAATAAAGTGCAACAAAACATGTGCGTAAAAGAAAAAATGCTGATTGACAATTTGAGTATTTCACACTGAGTCACAAAACCAATCTCTGTAACTCAGCTTCATCTTCAATTCGGATCGGCGACTGTCCTTCTTCCTTCTTCACGTATACTTTCCCAAACGAAGTCCAAGTATGTGCAATCTTTTTGTTTTTTACCATTTGCCTCGCCAAGTAGTGGAGACGTCCCGCCTTACTAGTTAGAACTTCAGAGACAAAAACCGGTTTAGGTGGTCCTGATAGTTTAAGATGATTTGTTTAATTGTGGCTCCTTATTTAATCGTTGCAATTTATTAAATTGTCTAAAGGACGACAAGACGGTTTCCTTCCTCACGGTATATTTCTTTTATTTCCATCTCCACTATTGGACTATCAGGGCACAACGCTACACCAATGAGGATGGTGACTACAGTATCGACACAATGATACTCTTGGATTCTACTGATTTTCTATCAGACAGAATAGTCATTTTGGTAGACTTTAAAAAATAAATAACGTCTTCTACTGATTATGATCAAGAGACGAAAGCGTGACCTCAATGCTAGATTCTTATATAATGACGTTCTTTTATAATAATACAATCCATTTCTCATTCTATTGGGGTGGCATATAAATCCTTTTTATGTCTATTTTACTTCGATAAGTAAATATATATTTTCAAATAAGTATCATTTTACACTATTTCATTTACGCTGTACTACAATATTAAATTATCTTCATCATTTTGAAATTTGATGGTTTCATTTTTCCAGTCCGGGCAATATTCCCGTATTGGTAGTATGAACTTTATGGCAAATTATATAAAAATGAACGAAGTTCCGAAACAGGATTATTTTTCCCAGAATCGTCCTTTGACTGACCCATATCATATTTTCAATCAAGTATTATTTTTCCAAGATAATCGTATACTGATGTGCATTCTGTATTTCTTCCATTACTATTTTTTCATGCTATATTTATTGTTAAAAATCAGAAGACATGTATGTATTTTCCATTATCTAATTGCATTACTAGAAATATGTAATATGGGTAATAACTCAAACAAATTCTTACATTTAAAACGCAAAAAGGAACCAATCCACATATACGCATATGATTTAAAGAAGATTCTGCAACTTTCTCAAAGTATTGTAGATGTTTTATTAAATATTAACTTTATTATTTCTTTGTTTGTTAATTATAGTAGTATATTTCGATTTGCAATATTTTTGTTTATCATTGTAACATGCAGTCTTACGTTTTTCGAGTGATTAAAGTGTAAATTTTAATAAATATTTCAATAACGATTAAAAAAATCGAATTCGAGTTTTTCCATTTTTTGCATTTTCTGAGAAGATTTACTATGGTAATATATATATATATGTCGCATCAGGGGTGGCCGAGATGCGAAACATCGGGTCTTCATCATGATCCGACATAGTTTTTGATAAATGTGGGCACTGACTTGGATACTCGAACGAAAGATAATTTAAATCACAACATTAACTTTATTTTACTAACGGCTTTTACAATATGGAAACAGACACGTGCGTTGGTACTGAGCGTATGCCAAGACTCTCCGAGGTAGAATGATCACCGCCATCTCTTCCCGCCAGTCATCGCTGCATCCCCTCTAACGACGATCGTGTCCAAGCGGGAGGGCGCCACTTGCGTTTCCGTTGACGATTTATTAATTCACTGAAATAATTCCTAGATGGCGCTGTCCGTCGCACCATAGTATCAATCCACGACATTTCCGGTAACGATTTATTGGTTCACGATCAATCCACGACACGGCCATCTCTGACTAGCACCCGTCCTCGGGTGTAGTACCTGTGGACAAAATATACTCAGAGTAAACTGGCTCGGCTATCCTGCCAATAGAACCAAAGGTAGCAGTTTCTCATTGGTACTTTATTTCTCCTAAATCTAGGTACAATCATCAACTTTCATGACTTAAAATAATTAAGTTTACATACACAGTGCTCCCTGCACTATATCATTCATTGCAAAAGATCCGACCAACAAGTCAAAATTACCAACCAATTCTATCAGTTCTGTTATTCTTTACCATAATTCATAAGCAATGCATACTCAACTCCTGAATCTTTCACTATCATCGCACCGACGATTCGTTACGGATCTGCCGCCACATATGCTCCAACACATGAGGGGCTCCGCGCACCAACACGGACAAGAATCGCCCCAACGACTCTCAAAGATCTCACGCAACACGTGCTCCAACACATGAAACGCTCCGTGCACCAACACGGACAAGAATCGCACCAACGACTCTCAGAGATCTCACGCAACATGTGCTCCAACACATGAAACGTTCCGTGCACCAACACAGACAGAAATCGCAACAACGATTTCGTGTAGATTTCGAGTATGAGTATACAAGCCATTCTTACAACTATGACATCTAGTTCTCGAGGAACTTGGTGATCGGGGATCTTTCGCACACGATCATGGGTACCCCCCCCATGATTGTTTGTACGTTCGCTTAAAGTCAAGCGCCTTTAGTAAGTATCTGTCCCCTACATGAATAATCTTAAATGGACCTGGAATGTTCTGTTCGATTCCTTTCCTCGTTTTCAATCATTGATCGCTAGCTTAGAAACCTGAGCCTTACTTTGATCAAATCGATTTTTATCATAATTGGCATTTTTTCAATATTCTGTGTCGCTTGCTCTCTAATCTCATCTATATTAACGTCAGTCACATCATCATCAGCGGTCACTAAACCAAGTGGCCCTGCGTGCTACCTTTCCTTTCATCAACCCGAGAGGGCTAGATTTAGTCACCACATTAACAGTAGAGTTAGTAGCCAACTGAACCTCTCAAAGCGTCCTGCAAAGAGCGGTCACGACTAGTCTCGTAATTTGTAGGGTACTTGTCACACTAACATTACCGATACCTGTCAAACTGACAGTGTTATTTACCCGCTTTCCACTAAGTTTTGACGCAACAAAATCTTTGATGAGAGAGCATTCGGCACAAAATTGTAATAAAATTGATAAGACCCACCAGTGATCATCAGCGTACCGCTGGGATTGCGTTTTTCGCAGCCGCTGCAGGCGCTGCTTTGAAACTGCTTGCACTTCCTGCCCCGCCAGCTCCTCCACTGTTGCCACGTAGACATTTCGTAGCAAAATGTCCGGCATTGCCGCATCTGAACCAAATGATGTCCGGACGCTGCCTCGTTGTCAAATCGGCTCCCGTATAATTGAATATTCCGACACGGCCATCCTACGGGACACACGTCTCTGTGTGTTACTCTGAAACAAAATTCATTAAGCAGTATCACATAGCCTTGTCTCTAGTGACATCGCACTAGTAAATCAAGACAATTTCAAAATCCTTAACATCAAAGGATTTTCTCATCAAATAATAGCAAAAACAATAATCGATGCACTCAAAACACAACTGACTTGATTATCACGTTGTCTCTCACTAGAGACATCAATCGTACTAAGCAAACCAAAATACTTAAGCTCTACACGTGATTAGTTTGATATACCATAGCACAGTAACCTCCAGTTACTCATCCTTGTGCGAACCCTACATGGGAACGCCGAGTCTACCCATGACTCTACCCAGGAGTCTACACGATAACCTCTGGTATGGTCCAACCATCATGCAAACTTAAGTTTAACACTCCTCAAAATCAACTACTTTGTTCTACATCGATCTCGTCAGATATGCTCTGGTAATCCAGCATTTTTTTTGCAACTTATCATGAGCGTATTTAAAGGTACGGTTACAGTCAAGGGCCTTTAATAGATAGCCGTCACTATGACAACCCGTGTCATCCGTGATGAGACACCCTGAAGTGATACAGCACCCAGAACACCACCCAAGTTCGCCTACCTGATAATTATCATTTAGCTCATGTTCCGAAATAACCAAAGAGAACACTGAAGTAATTTACCCAGTTTCGTGTTAGAATCTGAAGCATATACTTTGAAGGAATGAAAAGAAAATGACCTCTTTTTTTTTTATCCATGGGCGCAAGCGTGCACTCAAGCGAGCTCAGACAAGGGTCTGTCTTTAAGTGTTAAATAGCTTCAGATTGAACACCAATAAAAATAAAATTCCGTGCATCGTGAACGATAGAATCCGTTCTTACATCACCCGCCCTACACTGTTACACGACAGAGGTCAAGTTTGCTTGTCGTTTTCACGTATTCGTAGCATAGGCTCTAACGATTGAAAACTATGAATGTATTACACTTAGCTCAGAGACCCATACCCTTGTATGCTTTTTCAAAGGCCTAAACACATTAGCACCCCTGGCGTCACCCTCCTCTCGAAGAAGGCTGAGCACGCATCTAGCGTTCATTTGCTAGACGGCGAACAGAAAAAAAAGGTTTTACTTCCCTCAGACAGTGAGTAGCCAGCAGGTTGCGCCTCGCGCACAGCGTGAGCCGGCCGTATGCTGCATGTGACGCAGACGACGCGCACACCGCAGGTCCACATCTCACGGAGCGGCGTGCAGACCGCAGGTCCGCACCTCAGCAGGCGGCGAGTAGACCGGAGATCCGCGCCTCACCAGGCAACAGCAGACAGCAGATCACAAAACGCGCTCAGCTCGCGTAGACAGTGAGAAGATGCTGTGATAGGCATTAGGCTGCTTACGATTACCGTCACTAGTCTGCAATAGAACGACAATATGATGACTAATCTCTGTCACGGCGGCCAGTCTCAACGGAGACAAGCCACTTACTCAGAAGACACCGTAGTACAAAAGTGTGTGTAAACACTCAAACACTGAGGAAGGAATGATTTAAAATAACCAGCAATAGATCACTTGTCAAGCTTTCAATAATGTCTTTACAAACTTGCTCGTCATCCCGTGTAGTTAAAATTTAAGGCCATTATACTTAACACATAAATTAGCCAACCAGGCACAGAAATTGTCCGATGACTAATACGACTTAGTATTCTTGCACCGACTAGTGCTTAAACCTTATAAAAGCTCGGCCTAACCTGACCCTTATAAGTCTCACAAACAACACACTGCTGTCTAGCAAACTTAACACTTTAGAAGTTCATTGAAAACCTGGCACCTAAGGGTGTTTAAAACTTTCCGTAATGTCCTAATAACTTTAGCAATAGCATCAAAGAACTCGCGCTACCAAGATCGAAAGACGACACAGGCTTTACCGGTGTCAATACTTTGCATTTCGATAAACATGACCAGTAGTACTGCGGTTTACATGATCGTTGTGGTATACACATTGCTTTGATTATATACATGTCTAGATGGAGTGTTGCGCTGCATTCGCAATAAAAACAACAGGCCAGATTTGAAGGGCTTGTGTGCGTATTACACACACATGCAAGCGTTGCCTACGGGCGCGCGCATGACGTAGAAGCCATCTGAGTGATACCAGCCCTTGAATGTTTTCCATAAAAGGAGGGAAAATAATTGTGTATTGATTTTGAGAATTGTAATTTGTATTAAATTTAAAGTCAGTCAATATGTATTAGAGTTTTTTCTTTTGAGTTACTAGGTAAAATATATGTTGGTGAAAAAGGGAATTTCTATGAAAGCTTATCTATTCTTAATACTTAACAACAATTCGGTTCATATCAACAAATTATATTTAATTTAATTACTATATTTTTAACTAGATGTTCCCCGCAATTTCTCAAAATCATGTTTTTATATCGTTCTCGTTAAGAACTCAGAGAAATGTAGCTTCCGATTAGTAAAAGAATTTTCAGAATCGGTTCAGAAATTCCGGAGATTAGCGCGTTCAAACAAACAAACACTTACTTTCATTATTAGCATCCATGGAGCGGCAAAACCGACACGCATATCAGATTTTAAATAAAATAAACAATATCTACTACCTTAGATTTAAAAAATTATACTTTATAAACATAATATATGATATGTATTATCCAGCACTATAGTTAAGTTGAATTGGCTTGAATTCTCGAAATATACTTTTTCAATCATGATTGAGCAATTTGTAAATTGGCTAACACTCACATGGGAAATTTAAATTCAATTAACAGGCTACCCTGTAAACATTCCGTCAAAATGGTGGTCGAACTTTTGATAAAATTTCACTGAGTTAATTTAATTGTTTCTTTACAATATAGTCATTTAAAGTTTACTTACCGATGATAACAATTTTTTTTAGTTGATTTCAATCGTCCAAAGTAATTCCTGCACACTTTTATCATGCAAAACGTCATTTTTATACGCCACTCAATACGTGTTTACCGTACAATGACAGTAATGCCACTGATCGGCCGCGACGAGCTTAGTCTCTTACAGTTAAATACTATTTTTTTGGACATTTAGACGCTCGAACTCTCTATCTAGACATGTTTATAATCAAAGACACATTGTATTTTGTTAAAATTTTACCTCTATTTTACGTCCCCATAAATAAAAATAATTCAAGTAATCACACAACGTGGTGGGTATTTTATCTTTTGCATACTTAATGCGTTAATACTACTTTGTTTGATATTACGTAAATCGATTGAAAGTTCCTTTTTTTTTTCAAGTAGTGGGTTAACGTCGCATTCGTCGCATTAAGCAGCCACTTAAACTGCCACTACTATTAATTCGTCACCCATTCGGTAAACAATGCGAAATCGTAATAAGCAACGCCTAGTTTATTATGCACCGGTAGGTATAAAAATTAGTTTTCATCACGTCAAAAAAATATTCACAATATAAAACCATGATAGAAACAGAGCATGAATTTAGTCTTAAAATTCAATCAACTACGATTACTATTAACCCCTTTGTTAAGCCGCTTTGTAAAGCTTTACACCAGCCTTAGGCAATTTCTTACACGCGTTATCGATCGTTTTATCGCTTTAAATTGCGCACACGGTTTACTTTCGTACACCACAAACCAAAATTACGTAAAAATAAATCAAAACTCAATATGAAAATATGATTCGATCTTACCAGTGTAGCGTTAATAACAACTCACAAGCTTTTCAGTAACCTCACTCATTACCGTGTCGGCACTGGTGAACTGCATTGCACCTCTATCACATTGCACTCTCTGTCGATCCCGTACAAAGCACGGTTGCAGATTCCATCGCTTGGCACAATCTTTACTACCTGGAAAGAAAGCGTTATACACACGAACACACTGAAACATAGCGTGAAGTACCCGCATTATTTTTACTTTTTTATTTTTTAATGTACCACACGTATAACAACATTCCTGAAAACTAAAACGATTTAAATTCGTTTTCAACTGTTACTCAAAACCAGATATGGGCTACATGTCAATTTATGATTTCTATATACCGGCATCTTTAAATATCTTTCCATTTTATTTTTCTTGTTGTTGCCGTTAGTTATTTTTGACCAAAACTTTATCGATTTGAATGAAGAAACACAACGAACACTGTTTTTTTTTTTTTAAAAAGACAACTCTCGCATTAGGAATACAAATTCCTGTGTCGCGGGGGACCCCACAAACACACATGAAACGCACACAAAGAACACTCAAAATACTTTAAATAATTTAGATAGCGAACAGCCTTGAACACATGGTAATCCCAACTTCTGATGTCGCATCAGGGGTGGCCGAGATGCGAAACATCGGGTCTTCATCATGATCCGACATAGTTTTTGATAAATGTGGGCACTGACTTGGATACTCGAACGAAAGATAATTTAAATCACAACATTAACTTTATTTTACTAACGGTTTTTACAATATGGAAACAGACACGTGCGTTGGCACTGAGCGTATGCCAAGACTCTCCGAGGTAGAATGATCACCGCCATCTCTTCCCGCCAGTCATCGCTGCATCCCCTCTACCGACGATCGTGTCCAAGCGGGAGGGCGCCACTTGCGTTTCCGTTGACGATTTATTAATTCACTGAAATAATTCCTAGATGGCGCTGTCCGTCGCACCATAGTATCAATCCACGACATTTCCGGTAACGATTTATTGGTTCACGATCAATCCACGACATATATATATTTTACACCATCGGAAAGTAGAAATTTCATCGAATAGAAAAAACCCATTTTTTGTGAAAAACGTTGATATTTTGACGAATGAATTTTCGATTGAAAATTAGGGTTTTTTTTCGGTATTCAGTCAAAATGAGGTGAAAAAATAGATATTTCTAATCAAATAAAATACGTTCTATTAAGGACATGAAAAGCTAAGTTTTCACAAAATTTCGTTAAAAAATAATTTTATTTGTAAAAGATAAAAATAAAAAACCAAAATCTTGGTTTTTTGAATTTTTTACATAAAATTTGAGGTTATGTGAAAAAAGGGTGAATGCAAAAGATGTAGATCTTTTTATTACCTACAACTTTGCCATTTAACTTTTTTCCATAGGATTTGTAGTTTTGCCGGAAATCGAGATAAGCCATTTTTTTCCCTTAAAACCCCCCCTCTCCCCCTTCCCGACCTCAGATCGCCCGAATTTTATTTTGCCTTTATTTTTTATACTATTCTCCTCCTTTTACAATGGGTTTCATCCTACTATAATTTATGTTCACTTTTTGTTATTTTAAGAGGCTTCTAAACTAAAAGAAGGTTTTCCTAATTATACATTCATAGGATTGATTAGAACTTAACTATGACACCTTTTTGTCTTCTCGATGCCTTGGGAGTTATTTTGTCGCGAGTCGCGATTCGATCGATTATACTTAAGTCTGCATTTGGTACATGATTGTAGCTTCATTCCCATCTTAGTTGCGCCGTGCTTAGTGTAGAATAATTCAATGTAACGGGGCCTTAATTGAATTCGTACCCGCTTAAAATCTTTAGGCAATTCCTTTGATCCTTTAATGATTTTCCAAAACAAATTTTAAATAAATCTGTTTCTCTTTCATAAGCCGTGTTGTTAATTAATAGCTATTTATTTTGTATTTATTTAGCAGATTGAATTTCCAATTTCACTTCTTTACTTTGAATTAATGAAAAATAATAATAATTTTGTTTGAACACTGGTATTTAAAGAAGATCGTTAAAATAAATCAGTGTTTCATTTACACGTGTATCCGCAGTTTATATGTATATAATTAACAAGTGTGGAACATATATTTAATGTTCTACACCCACAAGGGTATTAAGAAGGTGCTGCACGAAATTGTGGGATTTGACGTATTTTCAAATGAGTAGTACTGTGCGCTGCATTAATTAAATACATCAAAAGTATTTGTATAGCTTAGGTCGATCCTTGCACAAGATCTCCGCCGAAGTTGGAATTTGAAACAGATACATATAAAATTAAAAAACGATACATATATGTTGTGTGTCAGATGAAATCTTAAAAACATTTTTCTTCGAAAAGATAGTAGATTTTACGTCTAGAACAATAATTTTCATATGACAATATTTGTATTTACATCGTGCAGGGTTTAGCCGGTGTATAATTTAATTTAAAAGTATAAATCTAAAAATATTAAGACTTTTCAATTTTTAACACAAACGCCTGATGCACATTGCACATTGCGCAGAAAAAAATATTGCTCTAATTAAATTACTAGGTCTGAAACTTCAAAGCAGAATGGGTCTAATTACTAATATTAATGAGATCAATTTTGTTTTGAAGTTTTTTTTAGACTTATGTCAGTATTGTATTGTGTATCATGTCTATATGTCATTGGTTATACTTACTGGCAAATAAGAAAATTGGAAAAAAATCAAATTTCGAGTCGAATCTGTACAGAGTAATGCGAACGCAGAGCAACAAATGTACGAAACACAATACAAACGTACAAACGCAAATAGGTAAATATCTCAAACAGGTATGTTTAATGTTACTGTTATAATTTTAATGTAAATGCAATGTTCCGTTCACAATTATTCGTCAGTTGCTAATCAATCAATACAAGTAATCAAGTAATCAAGACGGTAGAGAACTTCAAAACGTAAATATTTACCTTTGATTATAAACATATATTTAATCAAAGGTACCTACTCTTATCAAACTCACTTTATTATTATAGGCCTATGTTTTTCAGGTTACATGTAATCTTATGGTCAAGAAAGAACTTATAGTAGAAAAGGAAAACACAAATGAAAGCAAAGCCACAATTCGGGTACTTGTTTAAACCAAGAACTTACTCACCACAACTCTCCATTTGGTTGCAACTTCAGTAATTTAAAAATCAATGGAGAATATAGAAATTGTTTTCAGTCCTCCTGTTTCATAGTATGCAATATGTGTAATGCAAAATTAAGATTAGAAAATTGTTGAAAACCTAGAAACAGCAAGGAACTTGCACTCAATCAAAATATCGTGAGTAATTAAGTGTATAGATATGGGATTCAGTGCCCTGGAGCAAGTCAAAACTTCTCTTGATATACCCTGCATGTCAGAACATTTTTATGCCAAATTTCATGCTAAAGTATGTGAACTCTGGGAACTGGCCAAAGTAAAAAGCATAGAGGAAGCAACAAAATAAAAACATTAACTGGCTGAAAAAAATAATGACCTTAATGCAGATAGCGTACCGATGATAACAGTTGTATCTGATGCGTATTGGAGTAAGAGGTCATACAGTAAAAACTATACGACCTTTTCAGGAGCTGCAAATATCATTGGCTACAGAACTAAAAAAGTTCTCTACATGACTGTTAAAAATAAAAACTCTATGGTTTGCGGGCGAGCTCAGAAGCGCAAACTTTACTTCAAGTTTGTATTTCTGAGCATGTATGATATAAAAATTACACTCGATCATCTAGCGGTATGTAGTCAACTGCCATAGTAGAAGGCTTCAAAAGCAACTCAAGGTTTTATTTATTCTAAACACATAGCTAATGGTGATTCCAGCACCTACAAAAATGTTCTGGATACCAAACCATATGCCGCACTTATTGTCGAAAAGATAGAGTGCTCTAACCACCTCCTCAGAAACTTTTGTACAAGATTAGATGAATTATCAAGAAATACATGTTACCAATTAAAATGCCAAAAAATACAGCTCCAAAACGTGCTACGCGTACGGCGATCGGTGAAAGGTGCCATAAATCACATTGATTCTCAAAATGAAAAATCTTTCGCTGAAAAAGTTATAGATTTAAAACAAGACCTTTTCAATGCACTTATTCACGTTTTCCGCGATCACAGCTCGTGCAAGTCTTATATTTGCAAGTACATCCTCATAAATAAAGGCCATCAAACTGATAAAAACGTATTTGGTGAAATAAAATCAGATGCGGTCTTTGCCACCATAATAAAAGTACTTTGTCGATTGATTAAAAATGCCAAAAATTTTATGGCGAATAAACTATTCACTTAGACAATCATACTCAGGACGGTGTGCTGCATCTGTTGTTTCATTTAATCCCGCAATACAGACATTAGTGATAAAGACTACGGTGAAACTTGCCCAAGGCCTGATTTTAGTAAAGCCGATTTCAACTTTGCTAAATCTACGCATATGGCAAAAATACTGTTACAGCTATCCAATGAGGATCGTCACGCACTGGAACGGCGCACTGTATTAAGCTGATTCGATTGAATGGCTTCAGGAGCGGAAGCTTCTTGAAGCTAATTTTGAAAAAAAAGAACATGTAAAAGGGGCTTTATAAGATGTGGACCGGTCGTCTTTGTCTTCTTCTGAATTTCGTCAAGCACAGTGTCTTGTATATTGATATTTGCTATTCTCCCAGTGCTCGTACCACCTATGCATTCTACCTTCCGAATAACATCTGTACACTCTTCTGAATACGCGGTAATCTGGATGACGCGCTGTAGGGTATCTTTCCCTATAAAGGAATGCATCAGCACTTGCGCTACTTCTACATTCACCATAAATAAAGTGCATGTTTGCGTATTCTTGTGCCATATATTGAATACGCGGCATACTGATACACGAAACCAGTCCAGATACAAGCCAAGTCGTCGTAAAATCACCAAACTAAAGTCCAAATCAGTGAGCAAAACGAAGAGTCCAATGATTTGACTCTTACTTAAAACGATGACTTCTGGCTGTTTAGCCAGAAATCGTCGTTTTAACACTGATTGACAATCACAGAGAATTGCAAAAGGAATGGGAACATGCGATACCGAACAAGTCAAGCGACGCACCAAATACTTGCCATTGCTATGTGCCATGGCGCGTGAGAGATAAGGTACAATAGTACAAAGGTACAATAATAATATACTCGTCTCTCGCTCGCTTACACTGTACTTTAGTACTGAATTTATTCACCTATCTCTGTCTCATAATTAACAAAAAATTACTTCGGCCACACTCAGGTAGTAAATAGCGAAATAACATTATCACACGTCCTTTACTACACTAAAAAGGAAGCTTTAATTTTCTCTCTTTGGATAAAATTATGTATTATACCATTTTTTTTAATATAGTTGCTGCTTAGTTTTTCATACATATTTTTTTCACAAAAATCTCAAATTCTGTCATAATTTATTTTGATCAAATTTCATGTTAATTTTTCTCCAAAAAAGTTTAATAGGCACTCATACTATTTACTGCATTTCTAATAAGATTTTTTGTGAGGAATAAGATAACTTCAAAATTTGGGCAACTATTGGATTTCTTTTGGGTTTTTTTTTTTGTACGCTGGATAGCTATACTACTACGTGCTTTAGGATTACCCATTCTTTCTGGGACACCCTGTATAGATGATATACTTATATTGACAGGAGCTGGATGTGAGAAGCCCAAAATCGATCAGAGTGGTTTGCAATGGGAGAGGCCTATGTCCAGCAGTGGACTTCGATAGGCTGATTATGAAAATGAATAGATTCTAGAAATTATTACTTTTGAACAAAACTTCCATAAAAACGACTGAATATTTAGAAGATATGTATTACTCTGTGTGGAGCCTACTCTGTACAATTATTTTACATATCTTAGATAAAATGTTTCACGTAGGAAGCGGCGACGGTGCTGCCTAGCGGCGCTGCCGCGCAACTCTGCTCGTAAATACCTAAACTCGGCGTTTTTTGTTCGCGCAGCACACTCTTAAGTAGTTTCTGCTATTTCCGATCGATACCCAGGTAACGCAATTAGTAGCTTCCACAACGTAGCTGTAACAATGGAACATAGCAGATGATTAAAAATTTGAATAAATTTTTAAGTCAGTTTTATCTGACTAGGTTTTATTCTAGGTATTAGATTAGGCCTAATTTGATAAATTAGAGGATTAACCGTCGAGTGTGGTTTCAGCTTTGTCCCTGTCAATTTGAAATTAAATAATTAATGTATTTGTGTTTGTGACTGTGTATGTGAGTGTCTGTATTGGTATACAACATGCGAGAGTTATTGTGTTAACAAAATTATCAATGTACTTTAATAGTCAACATCTTGACATATTTTGTAGAAAAGAGGTACTCTTCCATGCTGATCACCTCAACAGACGGGATTGTATAAATGGCACTGACGCTGTCCTGCTTATTTTGCTCGCTAGTCGTGTCTTTTGTTGCGTTACCTTCATTGTATATACTGTTTACAAAGAAAGCCCATTAATAACAATTTATAAAAAAAGTAACGATACCAAACATTTCCAGCCAACTGATGAAGTGATTTACGTTCCTAATTTTAAATGAAGCGTATAGAATAATATATTTCTCTAGAGGATTAGCAAACTGTTCAGACCGTGAGTGAGGTCAGTATTTTAGTTGTGCAAACTAGATAACAGTGCGCCCCACCGCCTATTCCCTTAAACATTAACGCTTTGAAGCCGAACATGTGAACAGTCTGAGTTTAATAATTTATAACTGAATCGGTTTATATGAAAAAGTTACTTAGATCTTGTAAGAAATATATACAGATATGTATGGTGAACGAAACGAAATTCTATTGAGTAAAATGATAAATTAAATTTTATGACTGAAAATTTATCTCAATAAAACAAAAAATAAATTTGAGACGAGTTCAATATCATCAAAATCATTCATGCTATAAGATTTTGATGATGATGTACTCCTAGCCGATTTTGACCACGGCAGACAGCCTGAACAAAGACTACTTGACTACGCAAGAGATTTTATGGTGCACAAATGTGTGCATATCACGATTTCGAAAATCTAACACTAAATTCCATACCGTGAGATTGATGTGTGATGTAATGAGAGTGATGACAAATTTTTGGAATTACCAATACAATTATATTTCTTACACATTAAGTACTATACATTTCTATAGATTGGTTTCATAAGGCAGTTGTCAATAATTACAAAACTTATTTAATAATACACTAGGACTGTTTTGTTCTATGGATTTTAATTCCAGGAATCTACTAAAAGCTCTTCAAATAATACATTACTATTTGTACTATTGTTTTGAATTCAGGAATCTACTTCAACTGTTGCTTTGTGTGAAAATATGCATATAAAACATGGATTGGTCAAAGCGTTAAAGTTGAAAACTACAGTAACGAGAGCGCTTTGGTTAACATCTATTTCAGATGTCGATTTCACAAAGCGTGGAGCCATGTCAACAGAACATCAGCAAGCATTCTATTTCAGAGAACACTTATTAATAAACGAGTCTACTGTACTGTCTACTCTTTTAGGGTATTGATGCATAAATCATATGCAGTGCATACACACTTCAAAAACACTATGAATATTAAACAGATAAAACAGATTTTGCCATATATGAAAATGAATTATAAATTACTGCAGTTTGTTTGATCAATAAATTTTGTATCCGTCATTTTCTAGACATAGGCCCTAAGTTTTACTACAATAACGGAACATGTGCTGTCCATAATCAATGTCTGATTAATTATTAACTTGGTATGATTATTTTCACAGCACCATTGGGCCGCACCCACAAAGTCACCTAAATATGATGTAGTTACATCGCATTAAACGTAAAATTATCTTACATTTAAAATTCTCGTGTCACAATGTTCGTTCCCATACTCCTCCGAAACGGATGGACCGATTTGTATGAAATTTTGTTAGCATATCGGGTAGGTCATATATCGGGTAAGTCGTCGAGTTGCCAGCTTATCGGTTTTTTATAGGATGCACTTTGGAGAGTGCTCGAAAGCTCTTTTCGAACTGATTGAACCATCTCCATTCCTTTATCGGACTACTAGGCGCAGGCAAAAGTTTCATCCATACGTTGTTGGCATACCCAAAAGACGAACTAAACGGTTTGACAGCTCGTTTTTGGTGAGAGTCGCCAAAATTTGGAACGACCTGCCTGGGTCTATTTTTCCTGATGAGTTGAACTCTGGAGCCTTTAAGAGTAGAGTGAACAGGTTTCTTTTGGATGGGCGTGTACCATCTTCGTCTTCATCTACACTTTCCATCAGGTGAGATGGAAGACAAACGCCTATTCCATTACAACAATAAAAAAAAAAAAAAAAGGTCTCAGAATCGGCTAACATCTATTTTTCATACCCCTTGGACGCGAGCGGAGCCGCGGGCATCATCTAGTTACTTATATATTCTGATTTCGTAGGATTAACCGTCCTACTCTACATTATTTATTAAGGACGCGTCTCCCCTCAGATGAATATTATAGTTTTTTAGTAAGTACTTAAATAAAGCTACGGAACTGGAGTTGAGATATCACTAGAATAAAATACGGGCTCGACAGGAGTTTTTTCGCCAAATAATGAAACAAACTGTCGAGTTGGTTTAACCCGTCAGGCTGACTTTGTTTACAGCGATTTTTCTGACGTTTGAATTGGGTGAAGGTAAAAACTTTCATTTCCATTATGTGGAACAGGGGCAATAGGATATTTTTTTAATATATTAAAATTGGTATAAAATACTTAATGATTTTGTAGGGTTCTAGCAGTAGACGTCTTTCGGTTGAGAAACGTCCATAGATGGTGATAATGGCCGTATGGTAATTACTCAATTTTTACTAGTTCTAAATTATATGTGCTTTGCTTTGAGAGAGAGTTTCACACACGATAAGTGTCTTTTTAGGGTTCCGAAGTTTATGACTCGGAACCCTTATAGATTCGTCATGTCCGTCTGTCCGTCCGTCCGTCCGTCCGTCCTCGACTTACCGTCCAAACGGTAAATGCTAGTAAGACGAACTTTGCATGAATATGTGTTGTAATTACGCCGACAAAGTATGAAAAATGATTTTATTTGGGGTACCTCCCCTATACGTAAAGTGGGGATTTTTTTTTTCTCGCGGCTACCCCATCGTATGGGGTATCATTAGATATGTCTTTTAAAATCAATAAAGGGTTTCTAAGACGATTTTTTGATTTAAGTATCCGTTCGCGGGATATTCGACTTTAAAGGGCACTTTTTTGTAAAAACAGGGCGTCCCCCCCATCTAAAAGCTAAAATGCGCTGGCTCAAAAAATCTGAAAAAAATCGTGAAGGTGGTCCATATTATGAACTTTGAAGGAAAACTATAAGAGATTAGATGGCTTTGTTAGTTCAGGAGTTATAGAGGCTTAACTGCTAAAATGCGCTCATTTAGAAAACGTCATACAAAATTAACGCATTATTACGTAAACATAACAATTATCTATTGGATACATTTTTTTATGATTAGGTAATTCAATGAAATCTTGCATAGATATACTTTTCGATTCTCGAAAAAGAACATAGAACAATCTTCAGCGCGATAACCGTCATGCAGGCTGTTGGAGCCACGGGCAAAAGCTAATTGATAACATTGATTTCTACGAAGCAGTCATTTAAGTTGCTCATTTAACTACAATGTACTTACAATTATTTGACTTCATAGTTGGTCTAGTGGTATAAGCGGTCGCCACGCCGCTTCGACAATGCCAAGTGTTGTGAGTTCGAAACTCACATGGTACCACACTTTATGTGTACAACAAATTGTTAATCTGAGGCTGGGTATTCTTTAAATCCATTTCATGTATGTTTGTAAAGTCCTCCGCTACACAAGAATGTTCCTGGTGTGGAAGTTGTTTTCGAAAAGTCCACTAAAACTATAATACCCCAATAAGACCAGTGCCGATAATGTTTGAAAACAAAATAAATTATAGTAGGATGAAACCCATTGTAAAAGGAGGAGAATTTTACAAAAATTAAAGGAAAAATAATTTACGGGCTATCTGAGGTCGGGAAGGGGGAGAGAGGGGGGGGTTTAAGGGAAAATATGACTTATTGCCGGCATTTCCGGATTTCCGGCAAAACTACAAGTCCTATGGAAAAAAGTTCAATGGCAAAGTTGTAGGTAATAAGAAGATCTACATCTTTTGCATTCACACTTTTTTCACATAACGTCAAATTTATGTGAAAAATTCAAAAGACCAAGTTTTTGGTTTATTATTTTTATCTTTTACAAATAAAATTATTTTTACAAGAAATTTGGTGAAAACTTACCATTTTATGACCTGAATACACTGTAATTTATCTGATTTGAAATATCTATTTTTTGAAATATCTATTGTTATTTTTGAACACCTATCTATGGATAGGTGTTCAAAAATAATGTTGAGGTTTCTAATATCATTTTTTTCTAAACTGAATAGTTTGCGCGAGAGACACTTCCAAAGTGGAAAAATGTGTGTCCCCCCCCCTCTAACTTCTAAAATAAGAGAGTGATAAAACTAAAAAAAATATATGTTGTACATTACCATGCAAACTACCAACGAAAATTGGTTTGAACAAGATCTAGTGAGTACTTTTTTTTTAATACGTCATAAACCGTAACACGCAATTTACCTTTCATCCAATCAATACACTAGTATAAAAACATCGATGAAAGTTACAACGAACTACAAGAACTTATAAATGATGCTACTTGCTGATACGGAACCCTTCATGGGCGAGTCCGACTCGCACTTGGCCGCTTTTTGTAAAAACAGGGCGTCCCCCTCCCTCTAAAAGCTAAACGGCTGGCTCAAAAAATCTGGGAAAATTCGTGATAGTGGTCCATATAATGAACTTTAAAGGAAAACTATAACGATTAGATGACTTTGTTAGTTCACGAGTTATAGAGGCTTAACTTTTACGATGCGCTTAGTTGGAAAACGTCATACTAAATTAACGCATTATTATGTAAACATAACAATTATTCATTGGATACGATTTATAATCCACGTACCATTATGGGTGACTGAGGAACCCTTTCCTGTGCGTGGCCTGACACGCACTTGGCCGATTTATTGTCGATTAATTTGTTGAAAAATCCTTTAATTTTGAATGCTCGCTATTTAGAATCATAATTTTAGTATTGTTTTGTACTAAGTTATTTAATATATTTATTCTTATAATGAATATGTATGTCAATAGTTATTGGCAGGTATCCCTCAAATATTCTAACAACCAGTTCAACTTTTCGCCTTCGCTCTCAGGGTTATTCAAGTTCAGTGCCAGTTGCTCCGTGAAAAAATTTATATATTCAGTTAGAACCAATTGGACCAGTAGCTGTCTCCAAATAATCTTGGGAATAATGAAGACTTATGAATAAAGAAAAGATGATTTATATATGAGGTGATGACATCATTCACAAAATGTATAGTTTTATATAAATAAATATATTTTTATTATAAAAACATACATTATTATTGCAGGAGAGCAGACTAATGTTGCCATAGGCATTCTATACCAGTCTACCTTTGGGTTGTATGGAAAGAAATGAAAGGATGTTATGAAATTGAATACTGATAACAGTAATGTTATTTTTCAATATTGTGTTCATATTTTTTTTGACAGACCAATTAGATTTTTTCAACAAGGTCTACGATTATTTATTTTGGAATTTTTACCACTCCTCTAGAGATACAGGCTATGGCACCATCGCCAATACTTGTATGAATGTATATTTTCCTACAAATATTATCATTCCAAAATTTTATGAGGAACGAAGGATGTTTCTTACACTTTCACGCTAAACTTGCTGACTTGACTACTTTTATCGTGATACCTACTAATATACCGCGAGCGGAACCGCAGGCAAAAGCTATTTTTTTATGTTTTGCTCTGAAGGATATTTGGCTGACGAGGAATATAAAATATATCAAAATTTAATACAAACAAAAATGGTACGGAAGCGCTCATAGCCGGGTGGCCTTGGGCGATTGGAAACAATCACCAAGGGTAAGCAACGACGGCGCGGTCGGACCTAGACGGGTGACCGTTTGTGGCATTATATGTAATGAGCGTTTCCGTGATTCGGAGGTCACGTTAAGCAGTCGGTCCCGGTTGTTATCATAAGATAGCAGTCGTGAAGCCTAGTTGGAGGCCTTCGGGCGGCTTAAAAACATCCAACAGCAAGATTTACGTAGCCACAACGTGTCTTGCCAGTCCCCAACCCGCACTCGGCCAGCGTGGGGACGTATGGCCTTAACCCTCTCTTAAGAGGAGACCTGAGCCCAGCAGTGGGACGTTAAGGGTTGTTGATGAAAATTGGTACGTTAGCAACATACAAAGATGCTCGTATTTTCTTAAGTGAATATTCTTGAAAGGAATGGCAATCACTTTGCACAAATTTTGTAGAAGTAACATTATACGAAAATACATAATATTTTCGAGAAACGACCGACTGGCTACATCCATCCTCGCGTTCTGATTCTCTTGTTCTTTATGGGAATTATAAAACAAAAAACTTGAAATGTTAACAAATTCATACAATAATCTGTATAAATTTGAATAAATTGTGACTCCATATTTATGAAATAGTCTTTCAAATATTTTATTGGGGTTACTGGAAAGATAATGTCATTTTAATTGATTACTGAAATATATTTTTATCGTTTTAATAATGCGTAGGTAATCTCTTGAAAGTGACAAGGTCTCTGCTGGATTGAATTTACTATTATTAATATATAAATTATTAATCTTTCAAATTTCATCGGAGAAGCGAGAGTTCAAAAAGTAACACAGTAATAATAGGTATTTTTCGTATGAATGCTCGGCCTAGTGAAAGACCGGTGATCCTATTCTTTTTTTTCTGTAAATTATATATTTTGTGACGCTATCTGTGAATATCCAGACTTGCATCAGATATTCTCAGGCTAAGCATTTTGATTTATTCATTTCATCTTTTAGAATAATTGTAGTTTACATTTGCTGTGATATATTATATATTTCTTGTTGCACTATATGAAATAGAGCTCATGACTAAATTAGATCCTTCCCCGGTTCGAATATTTAGCTGGCATAAGTAACACTCAAAAGTTCAAATGTAACACAATCAGTAACTTTGTTTGCTAAACGAGACCGCTGCCGGAGCAAATTTCACTCCAACCACTTTCGGAAGTAAAACGGGCCAAATATGTACGTCAACTTTACTATATTTGGTCTAATGTAAGTTACTTTGGGACATACGAACGAACATAATTAAGCAACTCGTTTCCCTCCCTTGACGCTTACAACTTCCTTGGCCGATAAGAAAATGGGGCCTATGTTTTCTTTCATTTAGTGAGGCTCTATTGTATTCAGGTTAAGTGGAAGTGACCTGTGCCCTTAAAATATTATTATAGCAACCCCAATGTTTGTATAGTCGCTGTTGGGGTAACATGTGATGTAAGGTATCAAATATTCAATATTTTTTTTCAAGCATACATAAGTAAAAATATTATTTCATAGCGAACAGTCGAATCAAGAGACGAAAAAAATATACATTATTGATAACAAACTCACTTGTTAAACCTAAGACGTGAAGTTATAGTAGGATAGTATAGATTTTTTTTCGTTTTAAAGATATAAAATCTTTTTAATTTAATTTTTTAATTCAAACCTTCAGCTGGACGACCTCCAGACCTTCTACGGTTATTAACTGTGTTCAATGTCACATCTACGGTATTATTTGCATAAAACCTACCAAGTATATTACACAAGCTCCCAGGCTTTCCCTCAAAGGGGTAAATAGAGACATTTCAATTTTGAAGTCAAACCAACCATTAGATCAGCAAGAACTAGATCTAAGTGATTACCGTTTATCTACAAATTATGATAGTGACTTGGTATGGATTTGACTTAATAAGAGCTCGACTAATAATACCTGTAATTCTCGATTGATAATGAATCGATTAAAATAAAGAGACCAGTCAATCGAGCCATGCCTATTGACGAATGATTGGGTTTATATCATATCTCTCACGGTATCTTTAAAACCGTCGATCAGGACGCTCCCAAACCTATAGCACTGAATATTGGTGTGTCATTTCAAAGATAGATAATAATATCGATAAATTAATGTGACAAAGGAGTTAAATCAATGGAAAATAATCGTTTGATTTAACTTAGTTGTTAAAGGTTTAGTAGAAAATTATAGTGAACATGTTAGTTTCTTCGAAAAACGAGATTTATATTTTATACTAGATGCGTCCCGCGGTATTACTCGTGGTTATTGTTGTAAACCATGATAAAAAAGCATGTTCATATTGCGCCTGCCCCTAGCTTGACCCTAGTCTGAGTGAAGTAAGTAATAGTCCGTTTGGAGGAGTTTTTATTCTTAAAGGCATCATTCTACAGAGAGATTTGTTGGGATAGTGCCCCGCCTCGCACTATCTTGTGAGACACAGCCTAGTGACACGATGTCTCTCCACTGGCTTTAAAGGCCTGCCGCGAACAAAGGGAAGCTAGAAGTGATTACGTACAAGTTAAATACATTCTAATTGGTTTATTTTCACGCTATCTTCCGTTGTGCACTCAAGACTTGAGCGCACTAACTTTCTTCAACTCGGGGAACTGTGACGCAGAAAAGACATCATACCAGCATGACCCGAGTCGCATTAAACTATGCTAAACGTAGACCGAATCACGGCTCTCGTACGTACGCTTCAGTACAAAGGTACCGATTCTCCAAGGGAGCTAGACTACTATAAAGCTTAATCTGGCCGACTGAAGCCCCGAGTATCCAAACCTTAGCACCCCAAACTCAAACGCACAGCATACACATCTTACACACTACCTCCGTATAAAACTATACAAAGATAGATCACCGAAATCATTCGAACGCAAGCAAGAAAGCCAGAGGATCAGTCAGGATTCCTCACTCATTCAAACGTCGGTTATCCACTCTGCAAGCCTTATAAAGGGGCCTCCACATTCTTCTCATTCAATGGTACCGATAAACCAATTAAAGTGTAGATTACTTTAAATTATTTAATAACTAATAATTACAACACTCAGACTGAAATACAAATAATTACATTTATCCTAACCCTATGAATACAAATTGGAAATAATAGGCACGAACTCACCTGGGTTTCTCCAAAGCTAACTTATTTCAACTTACTCAATAAAAGACTTATCTACTCCACTGCTCTATCGACTGCGCAAGTGACTTCTCCTAGCTCCGTTCACCTTCGCCGCTCTCAGCCGAATGCCCTAAGTTCAAGACCGCCTCAAACATCATAACTGCCCGACTACCTGACCTGTCCCCTTTTTTCTTATCACAGTATCGATTGGCTTGTCAAACTTCAACTTTTAATAGTTTATGTCTTGCAGATGTTTGAAGTACCATTCAGAGGTCCTCACTCAAATGTTTTTACAGAATTCATTTAAGGATGCAATAAATTTGCTTTATTAGGGTCAAACCCTTTTTTGTGCATAGTAGTGACGCGTCCACTTGTCGCATTTGAAAGCAATAAATAACTTTCTATATTTTAATATTGTTGTGAAGGCGAGGCTATCACAATATAATCATTGTCATCAATCAAATTGTGAACAATCAAATTTTCAAAGTGTCCTTCCTCAAGAATCGAAATATCTCCATACTAAATTTCGTTGAAATTGGCGCAACTGTTTAGTTGTAAAATCACCACAGATAGGCTAATAACTTTCAAATTAATATTAAGGTAGAATTTCCAAACTTCCATTTGCTTAGCAAGGCTACGCTAGTTATCGAGTGTAAATACGAAAATAGCCGTTTAACAATAATTCCAGTGTATTTTTGAGTTATGACCTATCTATAAATCATTCAGTATTCATGCAACCTCAGAGGCGGCCTTGGTGTGCATAGCATGATATGAGCGGAATGGTCGCCCCGTTATTGATGACTCGACATAATAATACCAAAACGTTTAGAAGTTTTATTTAAAGTTCTTGCAAAATTTGACAATATTTTATTTTATTTTATATATATAATTTACTTAAAGACGTATTAAGCAGCAGTCGAAGCATTCGGTGGAAGCCAATGTGTTAGCACCAACGCAAACACAAAGAGATGAATAGGACCACTCCGACAAATTAGTTGTGTGTTGGTTAGCTTTCAGAATAAAGAAAGTAATTGGATTTACACTATAGTTATAAATAAAGCAAGCAAACAGGTTTCAAAGTTTAAAAAGTCTATTTTTAGGGAGAGAGTCTAAATAACCTTTGAGTTTAAGGAAAGAAAATCTGGGTAATTCGAAGAAATATGTTACGTTTACAAATAGTAACATTCGTTTAATAAAGCTAGCGATAAAAACATATTTGAAGCAAAAATTCGTGGAAGAAAAGGACACGGGTTTGTATTTGCTATTGATAAGGGAAAATAATTTCATTTTTTTTAATATATTTAGGCCTACCAACACTTTGGTCACACTACTCTACTCTGCCTAATGAAAAGTATGAGTAGAATCCAAGATCAGAGGTCACCATCCTTATTGTGAGGGTAGGCAATGCAGCATGGTGACCGTATGGGTCCGCATGACGGCTTAGTAAGATAATTCTGAATTCAGAGGCCGGGAGAATGATGCAGAATGACTGGGCTCTGGGCTCACACTCACCAACGAAATACAACAGCAAGAATGCGGTCATTATTAGGATGGGTAAGGGTTAAAAGTTTTGTTTATTTAAATCAATTTAGTTAGTTTCCTAAAAACTTATTATGATTCATACACACCTGGCCTAAAATTTACCGTATTTTGCCGTTTTTGACTTTAGTCAATCATAAGATTTGCAATAAGAATACAGAGATAGTTTTCCAAAAAAATATTTCTTAATGTCGCATACGAATTGTGTGAATAGCATTTTTCTGTATCGCTCTATCGGATTATGTAGTTTAGAGATTTTATACAACGATATGATATGAATAGCAAAACGTCTATTTGAAGAATTTCATACATGAATGCACCAATATTTTCAAACTCTTGCAGTTGAAATCAAGCGACGGTCAGATATTTATTTGCATAATATCGATATTTTTCGACAAAATAATAATAAATAACGGCTTATGTCATTTCTTCTTTGTCAATCTCAAAAAGAATAACTATGAAGTCGAGAATATTTATTTATTTATTTTTTCATAATGCACTTCAGGTACATTGGCGGACTTAATGCTTATGTCATTCTCTACCAGTCAACCATTGGGTGATGCAGAGAAAATGGTAGTAGGTACATATCGGTTAAAATTAAAATTAATTTACTTTGTATAAAGTGATAAAATAAAATGTATGAACATAATATATAACATAATGTACAATCCTTACTAATATTATAAACGCGAAAGTTTGTCAGTATGTATGTACATATGTGTGTATGTGTGTCTGTTGCTCTTTTACCTTAAATTACTGAACGGATTTTGATGAAACTTTACAGTAATATAGCTCATATATCAGAATAACACATAGGCTACTTTTTACTGCAATAATCGAGATACACGCGGGTGGAGCCGCGAACGAAAACTAGTACATAAAATATATAAGTGTCTATACACAAATAAATACTAAAATGAGATGATAATTATGAGTTGATTGATTCTACCAGCTAAAACGAACAAGCATTCCATCATTTTCTCAAGCTATTTATCACGAAGAGTTCCCGTAACCCTCTGTTACTGTTTTGAAATTTGTTGTTGTTTCAGTTTAGCGAGCAGACAAAGTGCAAACCTAAATCCTTCACCGACTTATAAACAGGTATGGTAGTCCCATTAAAGACAGAAGCTGGAAAGTCCACGTGTCCACTCCACTCATCAATCGACGCGACGACTCCCGAAAACGATGGCTTGACCTTTTGTGGGGTTCACTGATAATCCAACCCTTTCAGACCATGCATTATTTGTTTCAAGCTCATTATTAATACTTTGTGTTCTCGCCATTCTGCAGGAACGACACGTTAATGTCAAGTGACAAACGAGTGACGTTTGCTTTTCGTTCCTGCAGACGTCTCGCTAGTGGCGAGAACACTTTATATTGCTAATAAAGCGTCCTCCACTTTACTCTGATATTTATTTATTTATTTATTTACAACTTTATTGTACACCAATAAGGTATCAAATTTTATACACAGATATTAATATTAATAGAACTTAACAATATGGTATTACAATAGGCGGTCTTATCGCTCAAGGCGATTTCTTCCAGACAACCTTTGGACGGATATTGAAGAATTCGATTTGGGGTAGATATAATCTATGTAATTAATAAAAAAAAAAAACATTACATGTATCTACAGTAACAATTCTAATAATATAAATACTTACAAAAACATACATATACACATACACGTCACATATATATATACATACATACATACATACATACACATACACACATACATACACATTATACAAATATAACACACGCAAATGTCACACACATATTGCGTATCACACACCAGCAACGATCAACCAGTAACCTCTACAATGTCAGATAGTAGTCCGTGACTTTCTTTTTGAAGGCATGCAGAGATTTGGCCTTTCTTATTGCCTCAGGTAAGTCATTCCACAGTCTGACTGCTTGTACCGAGAACGATTTGTCAGTGAATTGATATGTTACTCTCATTGTAGGTACATAAAGTAACTTCAAATAAAGTCTGATTTGTAGAAGCGCTCATAGCCCAGGGTCCAAAAGTGAATGAAAACAATCACAGAGGGTAAGCAACGACGGTGCAGTCAGTTCCTAGATGGGTGACCGTTTGTGGCATGATATGTTATAAACGTTTCCTTAATTTAGAGGTCGCGTTAAGCAGTCGGTCCCGGTTGTTATCATAAGATAATACTCGTGAAGTGTCAAGTAAAGTCTTAGTTGGAGGCCTTCGGGGGGCTTCGAAACATCCAACGGCAAGGTTTACGTAACCACAACGTGTCTTGCCAGTCCCCAACACGCACTGAGCCAGTGTGGGGATATATGGCCTTAACTCTCTTCTGAGAGGAAACCCGAACCCAGCAGTTGGTGGTTATGGGTTGTTGATATGATGATTCAGCCTGTTTTTATAGCAGCAAAAAACCAACCAAGGGCAAGATATTCATTTATCTATTTGTTTTTAGGGTTCCTTCTTCTTCTCCTTAGTCGCTATCACTCTTGACACAGTTGTCACGGTTATCACTTCAGGTATTGATGGCAAGCTTCACAACACGCCGCTACTAATCTCTAATGTCCGGCATCCTCGCGCATTCATGTAGCCATTTACTGCCGCATTTATCGGCGATCTTCCTTGTGGCCTGGTACCCTTTCCCTGGACCACAAGTCATTCGACTGCCACCTATGGTGAGGATACGATACTATATCAAAGATGATAAGCTCTGCTTGATACCAAGTTCTCGGAGCATTGACTCCTTAGTAGTGAATTAAGACCACGATATTCCGAGCATTGTCCTCCAGCATCACATTTCTAGGGCGTCCTGCAGGGTCGACTTTTCTGAGGCGTATACGAATATGGACACAGAATCAAAAAATCTTTAAATACCTTTGCTTTACTGCCTTTCATGCCACCATAAATATTTCAGTAAGAAAATCCGAAATTACGGTCGAGTCTAACATTTTCACAAAAGAAAAAATTAAAAATTAAAATGTAACCTTATGTTAAAATATGAAACTTGTTATTCGAAATTAAAGTAGTTCATGTAAAACTTTCGTACTACAGAGAACTTTAACCGCTTAAATTATATTAAGAAAGTTTTTCAGAAATAAAAAATTGAAAAACAAAACGGTACCCGAGTTTTGTTTGTAAAAAGCGAAACTGGTGTCGAGAGACATCAAGTACTTTAGGTGATTTGTGTTACTACGGTACCTATTCTACACGTTAGTAAGTTCTTTTTAAAAATATTTTCTGATTCAAATGGCTTGAGTGCAACCAATCTTTTAAAAATACCTAGTTTACCTTCTACCAACAAAGAAACTATATTATAATAAAGGGTACTATTTGTTCCATGTAGACATCTGATATTTATTGTGATTCATTTGTTAGATAAATTGTTTTGAATTTAGTACATTGAAAAACGTATACGAAAATAAAATTTCATGAAACTTTTTGTCCTAATTGAAAACATAATTTAGTAAATTTAATTAAACAACACTGTCAACACTACTTGAGCCGGCAAACCCGCAAAATATCAACAACAAACAAAGAGTGCTTGCTAAAATATTTAGGCGACTGTTCACCTGAATATTACTCGAATGAAACAGACAAAAGTATTAAGCCACGGACTAGTGCAAAATGCAAATGTTTTTACTACGAGAACTTATTACACCAATGTTGTGTGGAGAAGACTTAGCGTCGGTTTATTTTTTTCTCTGTAACGGTCGGATCATTGTTGAGAAAAGTTGATATAGAGATAGGTAATACTGTGGATTGATAGATTTGCTCCATTTCATTTGAAAAGTATAAACAACGGATTGTGTCTAGTAATTCATAAATCACTTGAATAATGATACATATTTGCATTGATAAATGCTTTTGCTAAATTGAGACTATTCAGGACTAAAACGTGCCATAGTTGTCAATAAAGAGTAATAATTGCGAGCACTAGATTAAGGACTATGATTTCAAAGTTAGTGCTAACAACTCTGGGTATTACCTTGTTAATATTCCACGAACTAATCATGGTACAGTTACTAAATTCCAGAGCTTTATCCGTTATACTGTTATTGTTTTAAATTAATATAATTCAATGGCGAGCCTTCAAAAACATTATAGAAAATACAGGTTGAAAAAAAACAAACACAGATTTAAATTACAGCTCATTTAAAAATTGAAAACGAAAACCTTTTAAAAAGTAATTAAAAAATCTGCATTATCCTAACACGTATACATACCTGTCTACAATTTTAACTAATCCCTTTTAACAAATTCAAAGTATTTTTTTAATTAGGTATTCTTATTAGTGGTATACCTAGTTCTATTTCTCCATTATACTAATCGACAGTCGTAAAGAAAAATAAACTTAGCAAGGTTATACATATACATATACAGGTGCCATGAAAATAAAACTATTACATTATTCTGTGGCTGATCCCTAATATATCGAAAACTCTTGGGTTTACCAATGAGCTCTTTGGTAGCCTAGCAATGAGGAAGCAATAGCAATAAATTCACGAGAGCTAAATTGAGCGCACCCGGTCATCGAGCGAACGTAAGTCTTCTGAAACTTTACAACAGTCCTCGACTGAAAGCCACAAATCTCAAACAAAATATCATTGAAACTGGAAACTTGAATTGCTATAAAGTCGTTAGCTTTTCTATTCTTAAAATACCCACATTGTAAACAACTTTCTTTAGCAAGAAACGTGAGCAAACCTAAATGTTTTTGCTAAGCCACAATGTTATTTAATGTAAATATCATGTTCTAATGTGTACACGACTATAAGTGTTATATTTACTTAAATAATGAATATCAAATAAACACATCACATAAATTTTAGGCAGCTTGTCATCATCAAAAGCCTTCAACAGTCCACTGCTGGACATAGGCCTCTCCTTAGAAAGGAAGTTTTGGCCTACTATACGACGCTGGTTTCAAGTTTTCCTTCTCTTTGCATTGATTTTGTCTTGCGTAGTTTATCCCTTAGCAGGTTAGAATATGGAAAACTAGATACAGTGTCAATTATGTAAATTCACAGGTCAAAATGAAAATCTTTAAGCGATCAAATAAGTAAACTAATTAAAGAGTTTGTAAAGTTTTCCTACTATCTAATTACTATTTTGAACATATTATGTTCCATTAATCATCCGTTTTGTTTGTGGTTTTATGATTGCCTATATTGTATATATTTTTATATTAAGGTTATAATAGAGTATTTCGATATCGTGACTGTCATATTGATTAGAAGTACATTATCATCATCACTTTATAAAATATGAAAAGAATTGAATATTTTAAAAATCCTTTACAAGGAACCCTCACAAGACCAGAAAAGAAGGGGCCCGGGAACTATATTATTACCATCGACTGCTCCATTAAGTTTAATAATTTTTAAGGCTCTGCTTCCAATATGTATGTTTATAAAGTACATTTTTGATGGTTTCACACACGTTACTATCATGAACATCATCAACAATAATAAAGATGTTCTGATGGTCATTGCTGTTGTCTTGGATGATGAGTATGTTGTGAGAAAAAGTATGAGATAAGATTAAAACATTTTTTTTTTGTAAAACTTTGGTTCTTAGCAAACACTCGACACTAATCGTAATTTTGCAGCCGGATCTTAGACTACAATGGTTTTTCCCCTCAGATGTATCTACATGATTTTATATTTGACGCGGTTATACTTAAAAATTTGAAGTAAATATTAGCAGAACGTGATACTTAAAATAAATAAATTGTAAAAACCATTTCGATCAAACTGATTTCTCTTTTCCAACTTCTACGTATTATTTGATTTTTTTTGGTGAAAAGGACCTAAAACAAAATTTTAAAAATTATGAAAAATTCTCTTATTAAACTTAAAAAATAACCTACCTCACCATAACACATCTCTTATCAAATACTTCAGTAACTCAACAAAACCTAATTTATTAAGCTTTGCATCCATAATTTATATTTCAGCAGCCTCACAAATCACCAGAGATAAGGTAGCCGGTGTTCAACCACCCGACATATGACTAATGTGCCCAATTAACTGTAGGAGGACCGAGGAGCACCGACATCGGTCCCCGCGAGCAAACTGTTTGCTTTTTCACCTCTGGATTATACTCAAATGTTTGCTGCCCAATATTGCAATTAAGCGATTTTAACCCTAGTCAGTGCACATACGTTATAGTCCACTTAATATGATTTTTTTTTTGACACTTTCGCTAAACGAGTTCGTGATAAGATAGCGTGTGGTTTTACAATATTTAATCGTCGCAGTTTTCACTTGGCTTTCGATTCCATATATAAAAAAAATCGGCCAAGTGTCAGGCCACGCATATGATAAATGATAAATGATGATAAATGATAAATGATATTTATTTCTGTAAGTAAATCTTTTCAGACATTTTTACAAGTCGGACTTATAGCTAGAAGGCGCCGGCATTTCCTACGACTCACTCTGGGAAGAAACGCCCAAACAAAGCACAGAGGTGTCTTTTTTTCTTTTTTTTTTTAAGTCCGTGTACAATATTAATAGATAGAGTTCCGTAGTCACCCATAATGGTAGGTAGAGTTCAAATCGTGTAAAATCGACAATTGTTATGTTAACTTATTAGTTCTTTTGAACGAAGTTTTCAAAGTGAGTGCATTTTACAAGATAAAGGTCCCTTTAACTCAAAAAATTTCTAGGTATATCTATAATAAAGATATCAAAACCGCTATAGTTTTCCTTGAAAGTTCAATAATTCATGTTCATGAATTTTTTCAGATTTTTTATTAGATTTTAGAGGGGACCGAGCGACGCCCTGTTTTCGAAAAATTGTAATAACAACACATATTTATGCAAAGTTTTATATTTATACAATAATACGAATATCAACATATTTCGATAGATTGAGCAAATATAGATAATCTACAGTACTGGCAATCAGAATGTTATGCACGGCATGCAACTGTAGTAGTACTACTATATTACTACTTTTCTGTATAAATTAAAACTGAATTGTCAAATAGGACCCTCAGCATTTTGTATGAAGATCTTATCTTTAGTACGCTTACGCCACCTATGCGGAAATGTTATCACTAACTTATGTTACATTGTTATGAAAAAAGCGGTCTTTACGACTTTACTGCTTTCACGGCTTCATCCCTAAAAGAACTTCTATCAAATATTCATAGATGGCAGTACTCATGCTATGATTATCACTGGTTAGGTTTATATTTTTTAAGTCAGTTACTTAAAAAAGAGGAGTTTCTCAATTCGTCCGTATCTTTTTTTTCCAATTCAACTGTCATTGTACAGACCACGGTACTAACTTGTGATTCACTAGCTTTTGCCTGCGGCTCTACCCACGTCTATGTCGGTTATCGCGGTAAAAAGCAGCATGTCCTTCCTTAGGCTCTATAATCTGAATAAAAAAATAATTTAAATTACTGCAGTGATTTTTGAGTTTATCGCGAACATATAGACAAACGCTGCGGAAGACTTAATTTTATAATATGTAGGTAATGATTACGTATTGACCTATAGCTCCGTCCAGTTTTTGTAATTTTTAAATTTAGCTGTCTACACTTATTATAAATTGGTCAAGAATGTGTCAGGCCACGCATAGGATAGGGCTCCATAGTCACCCATAATGGTAGGTATATTTAAAATCGTGTTCAGTAGACAATTGTCATGTTAATTTTTTATTTCTTTATTTTTGTACGAAGTTTTCCAAGTGATGATTTTACAAGTTATGCCCCTATAACTCCTAAAATAAAAAGTTATCAAAACCGCTCTATAACTTTCCTTGAAAGTTTAATTAGCTTTTAGATTTTAGAGGGGGACACCCTGCTTTTAGAAAAAATGCGCTTTCAAGTTGAATAACTCCTAACCTTATGCCTAAATCGAAAAATGATATTTAAAAGATAGATAGAAGCTATCATGTTACACGATGGGGTAGACGCGAGAAAAAAAAATCACCCCACCATGTAACCCAAATAAAAATATTTTTCATAATTTTATTGTAGCACTTTGTCTACGAAATTACAACACATTTCATACAAAGTTTTGTCTTTCCAGCACCTACCGTTGGGCAGTAGGTCGAGGACGGACGGACGGACAGACATTACATGGCGAATCTATAAGGGTTCGGAGTCATGATCTACGGAACCCTAAAAACTAACTATTTGTAAGATAAACATATTAAACATATATTACATTATTTTTTCCTTTTGGGTGTACAATAAAAGAAAACTTTAAAGACAGTTTTTTTATTTTAATAAAAAAGACCATTTCAACATTCGACTAACAAATCACTTTCTCCTTTGAACAAATACAGCTCCTCACCACTAAAATAGACATCACAGATAAAATATAGACACAAAATATTATTTTTGCCACTAAAATTATTGCCAGTTGCCTATCAAACGCTGTTTAGCTGTTTCGTATGAAAAGGAATTGTTCTTAAACGCGGTGTGTGAAAGGAATAAAAATTTACATAAAATTACCTATCTAAGATCTACTTTAGGGTGGCTGTGTCTAGACAGCCTTCTTCATATGTTTCTTATATTGTCTATATGGAGGGTAGAGACAAAGACCATATGAGTGTATGAAAAGATGTCGGTAAAAAGGCGTCCAAATAGGGGGCGCTGCGGCAGCCTAAGATAAATTATAAACTTCATAAGTATTTCAAGTTCTTTAAGCATTTTACTATCTACTACCTATTTGCTTATGTGTAGAGTTTAAATAAAAGTACTAATTTATGTCTTAAACTATGGTCGTCACAAATTAAGAAGCCCGTTTTGACGTTTGTCATCGATGCGTAACTTCTATAAATTAAGTGCGAAAAGAATAGTCGCAATATATTTATTTAATATCATTTTGTTTTTTCCAGTTGCGTTCCAAGATGGTTCCAAGTTATATTCTATGGTCTTTCTCAAATGTCAAAACGGACTTCTTATATTGTGACGACTTTACAATTTGTATTAACTCGTAGTCTGAACGAGGCCAGCGCTATTGTGGCAGATCCTGGAACGTCTGTATCTCCCTCCATGAAATGGTGCTCCTTGTCTCTGCCCTCCATTGTCTACCTAAGTTTAACTGGTGAATACCTACATATACAATAAGGTAGTTCAATTAAGAACGATAGGCATTATTATTATTATCAATGCAATATTTATAAATATCTTCAAAATTACAATATTTATCATTTTGTTGTGATAATAAGATTTGTTTTTTTAATAGTATATCATCTATTTATTGGTTCAAAATGTCAAAGTCTCTACTTATATGAACATAACACTAATTCCTTAATTACATAATAAACTTTAGTTACAGTATTCATATTTTGCAACAAGATACAAATTTTGGCAGAAATATACTAATTTATTAGTAACTTTTTTAATAAACAATGTATTAACAGATAAACGTAATGGTTTTTGTTTACACTTCGATAAATTGTTTAGAGATATCCAATGAAATAATATCAATAAAGAGATACATTTCTAATTTATTTATTTATTCGCAACAATTAAAAAAAAACGCTACGGTTATACACCAGAATATCGATCTTTTAATGATCAGTCACATCAGTCTAACAAAAAGTTATTGAAACAAACAAAACAGCTTAAATTTGTAAAATATTGATATGTTTATCAATAATGACTCGTAGATTTTGGCATGAAGATGCTGCCAACTTATGGACCAAAGTTACAATTTAAATAAAAGTACTAATTTATTTAAATTGAAAAGAGATAACTATCTGATAAAATATTTATAGTAGGAAACAGTTACATGTGATATCAATTTGAAATCTAAAAGTAAACCTTAAAATCTTTAACTAAAACAATTTGTCATTAAATATGTCGTACATATATGTTACAGTAATACTTATTGGGTATGCCTATGAAATACAGAATTGTTTATTTACTGTCTCTTTTTAAAAATGAACTGACTCCTAACACGTAGAAGTAGATTGCAAATTATTTCAATCTTTTACCTACAAAAGTCAATAAACCTTAATATTTTTTAAATGGTTTAATTATTTACCATGATTAAGTAGCAAATACAATAGTTTTAGAATAACATATACAAATGTACATTATTATTATTAGTGATAAAAACACTTTCAACTATAACAGGGATATTAAAAATGGTACATAAATTTATTTTGTAGACGCAGAGAGATAGCAATAAACAACAACCGTAATGCATAGCTAAACAACATTTCATAGTACACACAATCTCGCAAGATAGACATGTGCATTTACTTTATGATTAGATACAATATTTACATGGCAAATACACACAATATGTACAACTCTTGAATTAAAAAATAATCTAAACCTGACTGCCTCGAAAGCGATGTACTTTTCTTTTTAGACTTTAATATTGTCATGATTAATACATTACGATGGTGTGTTAACTGTATTGCGATCACCAATCATTTGTAAAATGATAACATATTTAAGCATGGCATCCTCAAATAATATGAATAAATATAAAACAACATTCATGTGAGTTTTCTGCACCATCCTTTGATTTAATTTTTGTAGTAATAAGTTACGGAACTATACATACTTACATAATTTGCTTGTATATAATGAGTATTTACTACAGATTCGAGATTTAATAATAACTTTGCAATGATTTATTCGATAATATGAATTTCTAACTTCCATCGTTTACTGAAGTAAATTCACAAAAAATCTTCTTGTAATAAAATTACATAGAAATGGCGAAACATTGCAATAAGAATACATTAAATTAACAACAGCTAACAATAATACATTATTTACCTTTATGATTGGATTTAATAAAGGATGAAATTAAACATAGATGATACTTAGAGAGTGAAAACAATTTGGCAGAAATATTTAAAGTGAGCGATTGTCATATTAATACTGATAATGTATTCCGACTTTTGAGCAAATTATCGATACTTCACCCGAATGGCACATACCTAATATTAGTACTATTATATTAATATATATACGCGTTTAATAGATTTACATTATTCAATTGTACTTACTTTATCCAAATAATTTCGAAATTAACTTAATAGAAGTGGTCCATCATAATTATTATGGCAACGGTATTTAATTATTTGAGTTTTTTTTTGGGGCGTATGAAAATACTATCAGGCTGTTTAATTTGTAATATCTGCAATACTATACAGCGTGAATACAATACCTTGATACTTTAATCTAACTTTAATATAATATAATTTTGTATGAAGATATACTTGTCCCTTCTTCTTTTTTGTGATAATCATTAAGTTTCTGCATAATTAATAAGGTATCCCGGGGGATAATTGTCATAGATCTAAATTCATAGCGGAGGTAGCTACTAATAGTACTTTTTAATTTGTTTCGGCTTTATATTCTTAAATCATTATTATTTATTTTTATTATCAATATCAATGAGAAACCTTTTGAATGAAAATTACTATGCTGTTTTACTAGAAATTTTACCACGTTTCACAATCAGAGCAGTGAAAAAATTTATAAGGGTCAATGAAATTAACTAACTATGCTGAAGTCAACGTTAGTTGAAATTCAAACTATGCAAATGTTTTTGTTCGTAAAAAAATATATTTTTACAACGAAATAATAAATAATTGTTGGCTATAATTGTTATATTAATTAATAAATAATTGGTCGCAATGACTTATAATGGATTGACAAAAGGATGATTTTATAGATATGTCTAATATAAATAATGTGTCACAAATGTTAAATAATCAACGCTTTATATTCACAACCAAACCATTTTTGGTAAAAGTAATCCAGAAATCGTATCATATCTGAAATATGTATAAAATATATTCAGCAAAAATAAGTGTCCTATTCAATTTTTCAACGGTAATGTACAGTTTCTTATTAGATTTATTTTTAAAACAGGTACCTAAAACTGTAAACGCTATACAATAGCGAAAATTGTTTTTATTTGTTAAAAGAAACGTCTCTTAAATTCCTATACGTAAGGACGTAAGTGTATATTTTTGAATGTAGGTATACAGTGGACCTAGCCATGTTATTATTTTGTTTTGATCCCCTTGCTGAGTGACATTAGCCAATCAAACAAGGGAATAGAGTCATCAGCGATTGCAGAACGAAAAACGTGCGCAAAACGTTGGCTAGGGGGGGCAGGTCGTTGGAGTACATGGTACACACAGGACAAGGTTAAAGAACTTTGGTATCATTGCTTCCTTTAAAATCTAAGTGATAGCAAGGACTAACTGCACTGATGGCGTAGTCTTTAAGCGATTATCTCGCATTGTCTTCCTATTGCGTTTAGTGTTGTGAGTCACGACGTCCAGTCACACACGATAACACTTAATGTGATCTACAAACTGTTGTTTATTTGTGAAGGCAAATGAACTAAGGTCAACAACAAATGGGGAGACAGGATTTATTTATCCTAAAGTAGTTGTCATTTAAAAAAAATGTGACAAAAGTCACCTGCGAACAATTTTAGTTTCAGAACAATCAATGCAACACTAACAATCAATCATATAAACAATAAAAAACTTAAAATCCCTTAAAGATAAAATGTCATTTTTTTATGTGTTTTCCTATTTTCATTCATTCTCTTTAATGCCGATACTCAGGAAATATATTATTAATCGTCAGTGAGATTTCTGTTCCCATTTACCTTACTGAGATCGCAAACGGTAAGACGTTTTACCCACAATTATTATTGTTATAACTAATTTACTATTAGAGATTGGACTTTTCTTAATATCATGTTCGTTGGCTCTCAATTTTACTTTGTGTTTTGATACACACATATTGGCGTAAACTGACTAGGTTAGACAAGATATTATAGATTTTGTCCATATTTCCATATCAGATATTTTACTTTAAAGAACGCTAGTGACGTTAATAAGACAATCTATCGGTAACAAACTTCTATTTTAACATAGCCTAACTGGAGGTGGCTGGCTAGTTACGTTAATAAACTGTCCTGAAAGTTATGAAAACGCTTTTCAACTACACGTATTTTGTTGTTTTGACAGAAGTTGCAAAGTTTTTTCGTTTCTGCATTTTTTCATAAAATTCTACGCAGTTCAAAGCTTCTTAGTATTTGCTATAAACTTGTTAGAAGGTATAATCTAAATCTTCTGGTACGTTTTATTTTCACAAGATCCACTTCAATTGGCTGAAATGATGATGATATTTAGATTCAGTCTACTTATACTTATTAATCACATAATAATCAGTTATTCGCTGGAACAGTCAGCTGTTCCAGCCATCTACTTATTCACAAGGAATCATCATGTAATATATTTACGCTAGGCAGGCGGGTGAAAGACGTTTTTTCTCGAACTCAATGCGTTGAACAAGTTCATCAGACCATCTATGTGCGGTGCGGTCGACTGTCGAAGGGACTGTAAGGCAATTCACACCGCCATATTCACAGGCAATCTGAAAATACATTTATATTAAGGTACTCAAATGAATTTATAGTTTGAAACTTATTAAAGTGCCTCACAAAGAATTTTTACAGTAGGTATCAACAACTCACTCTACTCGCTAGAGCAGGGCAGCGCAGAGCGGTTGCAGCGCTGAACTGTGACAGAGTCAGAACTCTAAACTAAATTAAAAAGAAATACCTATACGGTTTACAGCATAAACAACAAAGATTACTTTAATGTTTTTGTTTGCGTATTTAAGTATGACATAAATGATATACAACTAGAGGATTGGGTTAAATATTCTGGTATTTTAACACGGAATTTATTACAAATATACTGAATATCATGTAACATGACTAATGATGAGTAAAGTGGGTTATGGTTTTTATGTTTATAACTTATAAACATAAAAACCATAACCCACTTTTATCAAAAAGCATTTTCATTTAACTCTGCAAGGTAATATAAACAAAAAATTAAATTAAATTATAATATATTGTAGTTTAATATTTGATGAATAAATAGCATTAAAATACTTTAATTTCACTTTTGGAATATTTGCCCATAGGTTGATAATATTACTTAGAAGATACCAAGTTGTTATTCCTTGGTACTTTATTTTTATTGAATGACTATCCATGAGATTGATGATTTGGATTTATTTGGAATAAAATGAATATTGAAGTAAGCTATGAGGTGGTCATAGCCTAGTTGTCCTAGGTGATAGTTGAGATGGTGCCCGCAACAGTGCGGGCAGGCGCCGGTTGGAGTCCAGAAGGAAATCCCCTCCCTGGACTCCTTCCAATACAAAGGCGCAGAGAGGGTCACACCGTGTGGTTTTAGTCGGTTCGGGTCCGACACACCACCCCGCCGTAACTAGGTGATTAGAAACAATCACCGAGGGGAATCAACTACGGCGTGCTAACTGACCGTTAGTGATAGGACACCATGAGCGTCTCCGTGATTCCTAGGTCATGTTAGGCAATCGGTCCCAGAGGAGGACCCGAGAGGCCTTCTGTTGCCTAAACAACATCCAACGGCAAGATTACGTAGCTACAACGTTGTCTTGCCAGTTCCTAGCCAAAGATTAGGTTTTAATAGTTACAGTTACATAGGTAATCATTTCATAAACAGAAGGAATAAAATATTTAAAATTTATAATTTGCACAATTTGTTACTAGCATAAAATAAAAGGCTCCTCGATTTATAATAGACATATTTATAATAGGTAACTATTTTAGATGTATTTATAAACTGAAACTAACAACTTCCGATTAGTAACTGCCATAAATCATATTTATATTTGTAGGTAAATTTTACAGACATTTTTCAAATGGGACTATCCAGAAGTAGATACCTATAATAATGCTAACACTTTTAAAATACTATAAGTACAGTAAGATACATTATTTTAATATTTCACATTACGAAATTTTAAAAGAGCTTACCCGGTAATGATGTAATAGTGCTCTATCAGTAGGCACCCCTGCAGAAGAAGCGCCAGGCGCCAACTCCCAGACGAAATGGTTCCCAAGTTCGACGGCGTCACGCGGCCTTAGCGCGTATTTGCTTCGATTTTTGAGGGCATGAGGTGTCACCCATCGACGTGTCTTGCGCGAGGTTGTTAATGATGGTATGCTCTCTGGGTCGTCCTGAAAAATCGTTTTACTTTATCAATACTCGTAAGGACAACTAAAGAAACAAACTACGCAGTTCACCTGTACTGCAAGAGGAGATAAACTTGTCACAAACCCTATATCCGTCTGTCCTGTTTTCAGTGGTGCACATTTATAAGTCTTGAATAATTCTTTTTCGAGGTTAAGAAAACACTACACACAGCACACGCATACAGACAAACATTTATTAATTGTTTTAATAAATTGTTCATTTGATATTATTACAAACAGATACTTCAATTTTATTTATTTATTTGTATAGATATAGAGATAACAATCCGCGGAGAGAGGAATAATAAGTAGAATGGTGTGGTATAGAAAGCAAATATTTGGGGGAGAGATAAATGGCAGATTATGCTTTAGCTTTCTTATTTATTTCACTAGTACTACGACTTAAGTTAAAAAAAATCTACTGTTGCCCTTTTCTGCATTTTGTTTAAAATAGTTTTTCTTCAAAACGTAAAAGAAAACGGATTGGCGTACATACAGCAAGTAAAGGAGAAATTAGGAGTCGAGTCGTCAAGAAGTCAAACGAATTGCAAAGAAATAGACAGAAGTGGCGATTGCTCCACCGACAAGGCCCTGTCCCTTAAATTGAGAAGATAAGTCTTCTTTTTATTAGTAACGAATATCTACTAAAAAATAACGAGACCTGTAAAATATGCTGACTTCATGTTAGTTTAAGTATGCATGCCAATAATTATATCCGGCTTCGATGACTGGGTGTATTTTAACCTTTTATTAATTATCTTAATTATGATTGGCAGACTCAGCGTGACATAGCGTCCGGTATACGATCATAGTTAAATAAAATAATAATGAATTACTTCCAATTTACAAAGCTTTTAAACTTTCGCTACTAACACATAGTTTTTGTAGTATGAAATTATTAAAAAGATCCAATACCTTCTGGATTCCTACGATTTAAATTGGTTATATCGCGTAAGGTCACGAGTAATATCAGATAATTTTATCGCGTTATATAATAAAAACTACATTGATTATAAACTGATGTCACTCACCTCCCATTTTAAATAAAAGAAAGCATTTCTAAATAAAAATGCTCCCGGTGCTTTCGACGGTGGGTCGTACATTGCCCTTAGCGCTGTAAGTAAAGCGGGCAGGGTTCGTTCCCGCCGCGGTAATACAATTTCATCAACGTCTATAACGAGTAGCCAACCAGCACTAGACATCGACCTGTAGAGGCAATCGTTGAATGCTGCAAACTGGCCTTCTGTTCTGCAAACAAAAAAACATTATTTTTGTATTTGTTGTAACATGAGCATCTTAGCTGCCTAGTATGACAGTCAGAAAAAAAGTGGCACTGTTTGGAATTTCCATTTTTTTTTTCGAAATTCTTTCAGAACGCCGGAGTAGTCCGGTGAGAAAGTCACATTTCTTTTGACAACTCCCGCACTATGAATAATTCCCCAATCTTGTAGAGTCATACAAATATTCCCAGCGTTTGTTTAACAATTTGTTGATCACGCAACGTGTATATCTGATTCACAAGTCACCCCGGGAGAATGATGCAGAATTATCTGACCAGGCCGCCTACAATGCCATGCCTACCCTCACAATGGATGGAGGATGGTGAGCCCTACTCCTGGATTCTACTCATGCTTTCCATCAGGTAGAGTAGAGTCACTTTGATAGGCTTAAATATAAAAAAAAATGTATCAGAATAAGGTGAGGCAGGAGGTAAAAGCTTAAACTACTAGGTACACCATTTGTGCAGTAGAATCTGAATTTACACAATTATACATTGAATTTCTGTGATTGGTTAAAAACTATATATTAAAACTAAAAAACTATATAGAAAACGTACCTGATTTCAACTTTGGAGACAATGGGAAGTTTCCAAGATAGCAACGTGACCAGCTTTTGTTTTCGATAGTGGTCGAGGAGGCATGCGACTGGGCCACTTAGGGACTCGTTATACATGTAGAAGTGGTTTGCGCCCAATAGCCGGTTTAACTCGAACCATTCTAGGAGCCATTCATTGCGGGCGTACGAATAATGGAAAGGCTTCACACAAATATGCAATTGTTGCTGAAAATAATAATATATTTTTTTTTATATAATATTGTTTTAAGAAACAATTAAGATAGCCTTGATACTCTAATGTTATTGATTTAGACTACCTACCAACATTTTTATTAAATGTAATAATTATTTGTATCTCAAATAAAAAACAAAATGAAATCAACAACCTATAATGTCCCACTACTGGACTCGGGTCTCATCTCTAGAGATGGTTAAAGCCATACGTCGTCAAATATAAGAAACTAGCGTAGATTCACGCTTTAAACCGTGTGTATATCAGTTCTTGCGGTAAAAAGTAGCCTATGCCCTTTGCTTAAGAATTAAAGTATCTCTATGCTAAATATATATATATATATATATATATATATATATATATATATATATATATATATATATATATATATATATTATATTACTTTTATTACGAAACAAAGCAAACTAGTTACTGTATACTTATGTTGTAACGCGATAAAGGTATTAAAATATTTTTTTCAAAAAGGAACCGACTTCAATGAAAAACTATTCTAAGTACCCAAATCGCGACACTTGTGCCTGATATTTGAGAAGTTCCCTCGATTTCCTCGGGATCCCATCATCAGATCCCGATATGGTGACGATGGGGCCACCTGTAAGCTACGCCCATTCCAATACAAAAATAATTTTTGAAATCGGTTCATAAACGACGAAATTATCGCTGAACATACATAAAAAAAAAAGTATTCCGACGAATTGAGAACCTCCTCCTTTTTTTTGAAGTCGGTTAAAAATACCAGGAGATTCATCTCAATAAACCATATATCAAGAATCAACGTTCGAAAATCAACTTCGTGAACGATCGTATTTCATGCATGAGAGTACAGGTTAACATTACCATTTTGTATGAAATATTGGAAATTCGCGAAGACTTGAAAGGCAAAGTAAAATTTAGGTTGTGTGATTCTGTATACCTACATGTAAGTGCAAATAAAAATACCTGTTCGTCCAATGGACAACCCTGTCAGACAACATTTTAAGATCTGGTGTTGCTAAAGTGGTAGCTATATATTTACCATTGTATTTGTGTCCCCAACCGGCACTCGGCCAGTGTGGGGATGTATGGCCTTAACCCTCTTTTGAGACGAGATCCGTGCACAGCAGTGGGACGTTAAGTGTTGTTGATGATGTATTTGTGTAATGGGTTAAATACAAATTAGTTGAATTGTATCAGTCTTTTTTTTAGCTAAAATACTTATATGGTAGAACTAGACGACTCTACTAAAAAATAACTTCAGATTCTGAATTATATATACGGATGCCTGTAGATCATTAATTATTATTTGTCATCATATATTCATACACTTTGTCTAACCGATTTTCACGGTTTTCAAACTTTGTTTTATGCTGGCGTGCCTAAAATAGGAAAGTCGAAAGCATTCTTAGACCAGATGTATAAAACTACGCATAAACTATAAATTGATTTTTATAATAAAAATATATTAAAAGTATACATATCAACTGATTTCGATGATTTTAGTATTAAATGATAAAATATAATAATTTTAATATTCTTCAACACATTTTGATTAATTTATTTAATGCTGTTTTTATAAGGTTTTTACTAGGATTGCAGGGTCCTCATTGTGATAACAATATAGTATTGTTATCACAATGAGGGCGTTTGCATAAATACACAACATTAACATATTCAATGTTATGCATGAGTTGCAATGACAAAAACAATATTGAACATCTATCTCAAACAAATATTGTCATTGAACAATCTAATAATATCATATTGTTGTCACACTTAACACAGAATGTTATTTTCAGTATGTTCGTGTTTATATAGCGTGATTGGAGTACTATCTCTGAATCTATTGCAATGTTAGCACGCGCGGGAAACTGAATGCACTTTGCGATGGCTTTTTTTATTTTTAATAAATATTAAATTATAGGTTTTTATTATATTTTCAAAAACTTGTTTCTTTTTCTAATATATATATATATACTTATGATTGATAAGATTTTTATTTGTAAAATGTTTTGTTGAGTCCAGAATAATATTTGTTTGTTAGTTTGTTAGTTAGCTACGATTTAACCCCGAAACCACTAAACTGACTTTAAAATTAATTGACCGACGGAAAGCTACATTATTAGCCAGTTACAGAAACAGCAGTTTACGGTGACAACCGACTTAAACGCAGGTAGTAGTTGCAGGTAAAAACTAATATCCAACTAAATAATTTCGAGCTGTTTATGTAGGTAATTGAATATCCTGGAGTTTAACAACTCCTCCAAAGCGTAACCGCTAATAAAGCCAGAAGGGATTTTTAGTTACAGGAGATGGTCATCATCAACAACCTTTAACAGTCCACTCGCGGACATTGGGCTTATAAAGAAAATAATTAGAATAGATTAAACCTCGAGATGAATATGTGAAGCTTTCCTATTTATTAAATGTTTAAAATGTTATTTTAAACAATTAAGTTTGATTAGAAGAAGAAACACAATATCTTGCGCTATATGATGTGCTATATATTGAAAAAACATAATATATTGATTATAAAAGGTCCTTACTATGAAATTGGCGTTTAGTACGGGAGGAATATATGTAAATTCATTTTTTTTGTAAAATATATCTAATTATTCAAAGTATGCACATTTGTTATCTATGCACTTTTACCATCTCATGAGATGGGTGCCATGGGTAGTTCAATGATTCCTTTACTAAAAAAAACAATGGGGACGAGAATCAATAAACTCTTTGAAGGCGGTTTGGACTGCCGCATCGAAGTTTATTGTTTTTCCTTATAAGAAGTTGTCCAAATGCCGGAAAAAATGGTAATCTGTTGGAGCAAGTTCCGGGGAGTACGGTGGAAGTCGCAGACATTCCAATTGTAGCTCATCTAACTTAGTGGTTGTTTGTTATAGTCTTGCGTTGTCGTAAAGCAGTATTGGCCTAGAGCGATTGATCAGTCTAATTTGTTTAGCAGCTAGTTCTTTCTTCATGGTTTGCAGTTGCTGACAATAGATATCTGCCGTAATCGTTTGGCCAGATTTTAGAAAGCCGTAGTGAATGACAAGGAAAGTGTTTTGTGATGGATCCGCTTCGACAATTGTCTTTAATTCTTAATTTTCCAATTTGTTTTTTTTTTTTTTTAAAAAGACAACTCCCGCATTAGGAATATAACTTCCTGTGTCGCGGGGGACTTTACAAACATACATGAAACGGACACAAAGAACACCCAGACTCAGAACAACAAATTGTGAATCACACAAAGTGTTGTCCTACGTGGGATTTGAACCCACGACACTTGGCGCAGTAGGAAGCGGCGTGGCAACCGCTTAAGCCACTAGGCCAACCGTGCAGTCTAGTTTGGTTCTGAAGATCGAAATTTCCAGAACGATTGAACATTGAAACCAAATACGTACCATGCCTTCTTTTGCGACACCAGCGCAATACACATAATTAAGCCTTTGAGCTGTTTCTGCAGCGCTGGTGCCACACTAGAACTCGTACTCGTAAATATACCGACGCCAAAGAAAAAATAAGGAGGAAAATGAGGAATGACTGTTTTCAAAACTCAAATGTACCAGCTAAATAAATTTATAAATTCGAATTTGGAATTCTTAACCAAAGACGAGGTATTTCAGATCAGTGATAAGTACGACAAAACGCTAATTTTAAATGTAAGGATAATTCCTTACATTTAAAATTAGCGTTTTGTCGTACTACCTATCCTATCGTAATGTAATCATTAACACAATTGTTTACATGCTTCTATACTACTGACCTATACCCGCGGTTTGCACGAAATAATTAATTTATCAGAAAAAAAGGGTGAAAGTCCCATTAGCCGTAAACTATTTTTTTTTAATTCCGTTTTGTCTTCGTGTCATGATCTATCTATCTATTTTTAATTAATATAAATCGAAGGTAGATTAATTTAAAGTTACCAATCAGTACTTAGAACAGGTGTTAGTAACTTATTGTGATACGTTTACTCAAATAAATACATATTATTACCTCTATCCCGCTTTTAGGTTCTGTATCCAACACTGTAAGTAGGTTGGTGGGGGGTCGATTCGGCGCATTGCTTGAGAGCACTGATATGGCAGCTCCTACCGTTTCCTGAGGTTTGACTCCAGATTCACGCAGTAAACATAACACGTAAGTGGCACTGTATTTGAGATTCCAGTTTTCACGGATAGCCTGTAAAAGAAATATAAAAATGTCAGCATTGGATCAGAAATTCCAACCAGCTAACAATACCTTATGTTCAACGAAGAATAACAGTTACTTTAGTAAACAATAAGGTCATAATGGGTGATATTGATTATATCAATATTTAATTTTCTCATTCGCAACGTATCTACACGTGTTATCAAGGTAACAAATAAATGATTACTTAGTAATGACACATCGTTTCTCTTGATACATATTTTCATCTTTGTCTCTATTACAAACCTAAATTTTACATTCCGTTGCAATAAGTATTTAGGATTTTAAGTTATATACAGTTAATTAAAATAAACCATACCCATGTCAGCTGTCACCGAAACTTCCCTAACCTCATAATCCACATTAGCGTTATAAATGCGAAAGCAAATCTGTCTGTTCGTCGGTTACAATTTCTAGGCTTATCCTCTATATTAATTATTTTTATGAAAGAAGGCATGGAACTATTTTGATGAGTAAGGACGAACATAGACTACCGTTTACTATGAAAATCCGAATACTATTTCGCGTAAATAGTAGTGCCACGCTGTTTTCATCACGACTAGCCCGGCTCGAAGAAGCATCTCATTGGGCCGCCATAGTGCGGGTCACCTGCATTATCTGTATTTACAATGAGTATGGTGCCCACTATACTCATGCTTTCCATCGGCCAGAGTATCACTTTAGCAGGCTCATATTTTTGTCATCACATCACATTTTCAACGTATTTTTACGGAATATGTTCAATTCCGTGTTTTTTTAAATTGTACTAAAGAAAACGTCATATAGAAGAAAAAAAGCTCTCATCAAAACTTACACATGCCAGTTTTATTTCCTCTTTCGCATTACAATTTAGATTATTTAGACTAAATAATACTGTGTCCAAAAATAGGGTGACCTTTGAATTTGAACTACGCGCTTTGAAGAATTTGGAGAATTATTTTAGGTTGGTAGTACTATCAGTGACATCTGTGTGAAATTTCATGTCAAAATATGCATTAGTGTTTGAGATACGCGTCGTTTTGTGAGTTTTTCGTTTTTTGCGATGTCGAAATTTATTGAGCTAAGAATTTGCATTACATTTCGTTTGCGGAATAAATTTTCTGCTGCGGATAAGTTGAGGATGGTGCAGAAAGCCTTTGATGCTGAGGCTATGTCTAAAAAAAATTTTTAAAAGTGGTATAGTGATTTCCAAGCCGGCCGTGAACTTGTCGAAGACGAAGAGCGTCGTGGGCGGACCATCAACCTCAACCGACGAAGCTCACGTCCAACAAATCAAAGATTTGGTGTTGACAAACCGTCCATTAACAATTAGAGACCTTGCTGGTGAAGTTGGCATATCGGAAAGCTTAGTCAATACCGTTTTGAAGGATATTTTGGGCCTCAAGCGCGTCAAATCTCGACTGGTACCTAAACATTGAATTTTTGAAATTTGAAAAAAGGCCTCGCCTTTTTCGCCAAAATCTCAACCCATATCATTCCGCAACCATCGTATTCACTTGATCTGACGCCGTGCAATTTTTGGCTGTTCAATAAGCTCAAAAGACCGCTCCGGGGACACCGTTTTGATACGATAGAGGAGATTCAAGCCGCAGCGAAGACGGAACTGAAGGCCATCCCGGAAAGTGACTACAATCAGTGTTTCGAAGTATGGAAAATCCGTTGGCATAAGTGCATTGCATCGGGAGGGGATTACTTTGAAGGGGATGAAATTGATTTGGAAGAATAAATAAAGAATTTTCAAAAGAAATACAATGTCACCTTATTTTTTTAACACTGTAGTATAATAATCATTGTAGTACCTTGACCCTAGCTTTGAGTGTAAGCGTTCTATTATCTGGCAACCACAGCCGGCAAATGACGTGATCTGCTCCACGCGTTTTCGTCGCTGCGATTATCCGCACGGCCGCAACTGTGCGACGTTCCACGTACGCTGAGTACACATAAAACCTGAACCTGAAAATAAACAGAATTTTTATCCTTGCTTTGTTTTCAAAATACATAGTATATAAAACCTTTCATTTATAATTTTAATTATATGTTTTTCCAATTTTACGTTATTTTTAATACTTTCGCTACAAAATTGGAGCAATAACAAATAATATAAACTACTTAATGGACATTCAATCATATATAAATATGATATAATAGATTGCACCTTATTAACAAATCAATTTTCGCTGTAAGTTATTCCACTATATAACAATTTATGATTTAGTTTAATAATACAGATCATTCTTTTGCTAGTTAAATAATATTTTAAATAGGCAACTGCAATAGAGTATATACCCTATTAAGAAAGTTATGACAACATGGCATAAAAATCTAGGTCACTCTAAATTTAGACAAAAGCAAGATTATATTTCAAGCGTACCACGCCTTTACTGCGACTAGACAGCTAAACGGTTTTAGGCAAATCGAGTGTCGTTAAATTTGTCTCCATGTCAATTGGGACGCGCAGAATTGCTACCATTGTAATTGTGTGACGTAAAGTAAAACGAATTGCTACAAAGCTATTGAAAACGGGATCAATGTTTCTCTTTAATATATAGCTTAAAAATACTGTTTGTTTTTTAGCTTTGATGAAATACAAAACATAAAATAACATCATATTGACATATTATTTTCGATTTAAGATGACAAAGAGATCTTCAAAAAAATGTTTGTACTTTTGGCTTTTATTGCAAAGACATCTATTATGCTGCATAATTTGGAGTTAAACTTTGACCAGTGTCTCACTTAAATATATTTATTTCAACCAATATTATTAAAATATTATGTTCTATTAACAAGCATGCAAACTCAAGCCACTTTCTTACTTTTTCACCAACGTCCTCTAAATTTATGGAGTCAGTAAGAACTAGTTTACCCCTAGCGATATGTTTGTTTTCATCAATATTTAAGGGACACCTAATTGCTTAGATTTCTCTTAAAATTTAAGAGCTGTTACGTTGGTTGGCTCTTAGTAAGGAGACATGATGGGGGAAAACGGGTAGATTTCCTTTGAAAATTCACCCATAGCAAGGTACATTAACAGTAAATACCATAAACCGCGGGTTAAATCTAGTTATGGTTTTATTTATAACATTTGTAACAAATTAAAAATAATAGCTCATATTATTCATTCATTCATTCATTGTCTGAATTATTAAAGTTAACGTAATCAATAGTTTCGCAGAGTCAGTATTTATCGGAAACTGTCGCGATCCCCATAATAAACAATGCCTATCGAAATGCAAATATTAGTCAACGACCTCGACGCGAAATATCTGCCAGTGTAGCTTTAATTTTATACATTTCATTCCAGTTTAGCCTTTCTATTTGCACTCTATTGATCTGTCTGTTGTCAAGTTGAAATTTAGGAATATTTATAATATAAGTATTCTTCTCGTAATAAAACAGCGAGGGTTCTTAATGTGATAAAATTATTTAAGTCTTTCATCGTTTAGCCGCGACTCTGTTACGTGTATGTTAGTAAAGAGCAGGCGCTAGCACTATCGCACTCAAAAATAGACTATGGCCTAAGAATTAAAGTATCTCTATTTTTTTGTATTAGCTGCCAAAATGAAGCCAGAAATGAAAAACCCAGGAGTGGTGATCACCGTCCTCACTGCCACTGCGGTCAGTTATGGAGGACACATTAAGGAGGCCTAGTAAAATACTTTTTCACGCCCCGCTTGAGCGATCCGGGGTCATATAGAGGGAGGGAAATATGTGCGCTGGTAAAGAGTTTCAGGTATTAACTGCTTGGCACAGAAAGGAAGAACCGTTTCGTTCGAGAGTGTATGACAACTACTCTGAAGCGGTCGCTTCCGAGACCAGTGCTTGTTGTCCTGTAGAGGACGGGGGAAGGTGATGACTGCCAATAGAGGACTGCCATGGAGGCGATTACTCGTAGATTATGTGTCTTCGGAACTGTCGATGATGTGGACTGGTCTCCCCTGCAATCAATTGAAAAGCCACGAAAATATAGGTCTGTATCTAAAATACATATTAAAATAATTTATTTCCGTACAAATGTATGGGAAAAGTTTTTTTGCGATTTCTGACATTTCTAGTACTCAAACCTCATTCGGTCCAGTAGAGACTTTTGATCCTTATAAGAAACAGGATCGATTGGCATCAAAAAAAGTTTTTGTTTAAAATGGCTATTTTCTTGCTGGCTGTACATTTTTCCCAAAATCTGTAAATGCAGTTCAGAATATCTTAAAAAATTATGGATAGTCTTCTAAAAGCGTTTTCCTGTTACTATAACGGTTAAGGTACCTGCCCTTACTGTCCCGTCTCAAAAATTCACCCTGTATATGGCAGACAATTAAATATTGACCCCTAGTTCTCAAACTAGGATTTCCTGTATTTTGAAAACCAGAAATATTTTCAGAAAGCACCCCACGTTTTGTCACATTAAAATTATTTTAAAGCGTGTTTGTTTAGTTTTTTAAAACTATCTTTTTTTCTAGACTAGAAAAGACTAGTTTGTTTAAACATTTTTTTTTTAATTTTTTATAGTCTTTTTTCAGATGACAATACACTAAGTATTGTCATCGGTCATCGGTCATCGGTGAATCTACAAAGTTTGAACGAAATCTGGCCGTTTATAGTGGGTCAAAATCGCACCCAAAGGAGTCGGTTACAAACAAACATACAGGTGAAGCTAATATAAAGCGTGTAAAAAGAAAGTCATTTTGCTGTCCTATTCCTTATCCTTTGTTTTCAAACTTATGCTAAGTTTAGAAAAGCAGGACACGGCAAGCGTTATATATAAACTTAAACATAAAAGGTTAACTAGTAGCTTCAGAAGACCGTTATCAATCTACTGGATCTCTGAAACTCTTCAAAATACTGAACTAAATGCCTGGTTTAATTTCCAAAAAGCTAGCTTAAATTCACTTTTAGGCTTAATTAAATTAGTAGTAGTGAAAATCCGACCGATTTTGGCCATGGCGCTTCGACCTCTTATAAGGCTCATATACGGCGCGTGATTTTGTAATGTATATGAAACCATAAGATTAGATTACTGTTAATAATCATTTATTGTAATCATAGATCAATGTATTAGTTTTGTTTTAGTCGTTTCTGTAATCGATAATGAATGATGTTGAATGTATTTAATTATGAGCGGATAATTTCCGAATAGGGTAGTTTTATGTCGCGCCACTAGCAATGGCGGTCGGTCATTCTACTGACGGCTACCGCACGAGATGCACATGTGCTAACCTATTGGCTCTTAACTCGTTTCAATCTTGTTAATCGTTTATGGTTTTGCATTAATATGTAAGATGTTTAAATAATACAACATTGAACAACACAAGTGTACACTTATTTTGAAATTCCTTCTGTTGCCCCGCCCACGATGTATAGCCTTAACTAAGACCGCTGTGAGGCCTCCCCTGACGCCCCGACACATATTAAATTATAAACTTGTTAAACCCCAGGATAAACTTAAAGGTCAAGTCATGGCAAAAGATTACCGATGGATGCAGATGCCTGCACAGATTGAAAACAATAACGCTTTATACCTCCGCACTAAATAGCAAAGTATATAAGAACATGTACCAGCTAAGCAGAAAAGATTTCCCATTCAATTGTATTCAGTCATTTCTTTCAAAATCTGTGTAATATTTCAAAAGAAATTCAATTTCGTTGCATTCAGGAGAGTACTTCTTGGTTTTATGTAACAACAGGTTTTGAAATGGATCCTTAATATTACTAATGCAAGAAACATTATTTATTTAGCTATATTTTTAATGCTCCGACTTTTATTCCAGTTTTACGGTTCACTCTAACTCTCTCTGAGATAAATCTAGGATTTAACTATAATTTCAATTTCAGGAACTTAAAACAATTTCGAGTAAATTAATCAATTTTGAAACTTGGAATAAGATATAAAACGATTTAAGTACTACTTTTTAATTATACAGGTAATAGTTTTGATAATCTAATAAAAAAATATTAGATTTTTTTTTATTGAATCATTTCGTCGGCTTATTGCAAGAAGTCATTAACTGCAAAAAATCACTAAATATTTTTTTATCTTTAATGGTCTCACAATTATAGATAAAAGCGTATTTATTGATTTTTTGCAGTAATTATTATATCGTTGGCTTATTGCAAGAAGTCATTAACTGCATAAAATCACTAAATACGTTTTAATCTATAATTGTGAGACCATTAAAGATAAAAAAGTATTTATTGATTTTTTGCACTTAATGACTTCTTGCAATAAGCCGACGATTTATTCACATTGTTTAAGAATGCCTTTTAAAAGTTCCAGAAACTATGAACAGCCTTTTCTTTCTGCGTGTAAATTTCCCCGGCCGGTTACCACGTAGATGTTGGCTATGTCCGTCTCGATGATAGGAATTGACCAAAACCGCAAGCCTTTTCGGGCACTAGTAGCCAGGCTAAACTAAATACACCCTCGGCAGAAAAAGAAAAAAAACGGAGTTTATCGTATGCATCAACGTGAAACGGGAATTATATATAAAAGAAGAAAGTATCGATTAATAAATAAAAAACCTTTTACAAGAAAATGAACACAGAGTAGTTTAGATGTTGATATCATATAGAAAGCGTCAGACCATGATTAGTTTGCTCATATAGGCGACCAATTTATCATCCTGATCAGGTAGTTAATTTCACGAGGTGCGCACATTCAGGACAGGATATGAAGGCGCGGATATCGTATACAAGCGACTCGCCAATACAACTCAGGAAATGGAAAAAGCACTTCGATTTCAACATCGAATAATAAAGAAAAATGTTCCTGAAATCTTTCTTTTCATTTGTATTGGATTTATTCGTATCGCTGTCACTTTAGATCTGTGTTTTTTGGTTAATCTTATAAGATTGCAAACAAAATAAGGTCTACCAGTATTATCTTAGAAGGATAATATCATAATATTGTAAAGTGTAAAGTACACACCATTAATGGATATTGGAGAATAGGAGTAAGTATCAAGTAATGTGTTTATAAATATACATATTTAGGTATGTCTATGATATTTATTTTACTTAGTATTATTCTTTGTGAATATCACCTCAGTATTCAGGTTACATTCTTATTAGGGGGCCGCCTGCAAGCCACAGATGGCCCGAGGTGCGTCGGGGTTCCAGGGACTTCCTTTCGAGGGTATACCTGGTTCCTCGACTCATAGTACCCGAGACGGCGTGCGGTTTTAGTCGGTTCGAGTCCGACATAGTCACCAACTGGTTGCATCCGTGGGGATTTCCGCACGAAAAAAAAAAAAAAAAAAAAAAGGTTGCATTCTTATATCATACATGCGAATGTTTTTTTATGCACCGCTTTCACCTCTAGAAAATTATTAGATTTTAGTAACATAGGTTACTTTTTACCACAATAACTTACATTAACCAATAATGTCCGTGAGCAGAGCCACGGACAAAATCTATTTCTTTGTCATAAAGAAATATTACAAGCAAATTGAACAATAACTCATACGAAGTTCTTCTCCATTATGGAAGTTCATCTCGATTTAAAAAGCTTTAAATGATGATAACGAGCCTTAGATAATTAAAATGCCGTTTCTCCTGAACATTTTAATGATAACGTTAAAAAATACTGGAGTGTACAGGTCTTTGCAGTAGTTAAAAAACCTACAACAGAACTTTAATAGTCTTATGGTCATCAACAATAATGTCAGACTGCTATGGCTCAGGTCTCCTTTCTTAAGAGGGTTAATGTCATACGTCCTCATACTAGCCGAGTCGGGTTGGGGACTGGCAAGACAAAGTTGTATCTAGTAATCTCACCTTGACTTTGAAGCCGCTTGACTTAGCATGTATATACATAAATTAATTAATGTGGAATATTTATTTTAGAAAACCGATGAATATAATTAGCCCCTGTATCTAGCATTCGTGTATTATGTGAAGACCTTTGACTCGATCGAGATCTGGTCTGTTTTGGAATCTTTGCAACGTTGCCGATTCATTGCATTGTTCACAAATGCAATGGAGGACTTGTTCAAGACGCTGCACCGGAAAGGACAAGGCATTAATATTAATGGCGAACATAACTCTCACTTGCGATTTGCAAACGACATTATTATCATGGCGAAGACGATACAGGACCTATCACAGATGCTGAATGACATTGCTGATTCTTCTCAACGTTTCAGACTACGTATGAATTCGGACAAAACCAAGGTCATGTTCAATGAACCTATACTACCGGAACCGGTTGCGGTACACGATGCCTTCTCGAAGTTTTTCAAAAATATCTGTCCCTTGGGCAGACTTTGCAGTTAGGCAGAAACAACTTCGAGGACGAGGTGAACCGGAGAGTTAGGCTGGGTGGGCAGCGTTTGGAAAACATTGTCGGATCTATTCGTCATCAATCCCAGTGCCTACGAAGTCTTCAACCAGTGCGTCGTACGCGCTAAGACATACGGCGCCGAAACTTGGACATTAACGGCAGGGTTGTTTTACAAATTTAAAGTCGCGGAGCTTGCTTTGGAAAAGGCAATGCTCGACGTTTCTCTGAGGCATCGTATTAGAAACGAGTAGAGAACTAGAGTTATCGACATAGCCAATAACGTGTTATTCTATGTATGATTTTATACCTTTTTCTTATTCTTTGTTTTTGATATATTTTTCTGTTAGTTGTCACTAAGAGTGTATTATGTCAGCTCGACTAAACGTCCATATTATTGTAATATTGTAAAATAAATCATTATTGTTAAAGACTAAAACCACCATTAATTCATTAAATAAACACATCATCATACAGTCCACTGGCTCGCCAAAATTTGTTGATTAGCAAGTTGAAGTGGCAGTGAGCTGGTCATATTAGCCCTAAAACCGACAGCTGGGGTAAACGGGTTCTTGAATGGAGACCGCGCCTAGTCAAACATAGTGCCTATAGTATGTTCACAGGCCAGGTGGAGTGATGATTTGCGCAAGACGGTGACAGGAGCTGGATGCGAGAACCCGAGAATCGAACTAAGGGGCGTGCAAAAAGAACTGAGCAATGGACTGCGATAAGCCGATGATGATGATGCTATTGTTTTGACCTAGATGGAAAGTGCAAATACAAATATTTGATACCAAGACTGTTCACTTCACAATATATATGAAAGCCCTTAAAATTTCAAAGTTTCATGATATATAACTGGACATGTACCGACATTATTAGGTAGTAGAGCCACGTTGATTTCAGCACGAATGGGGCGTCCATAAAGCAGTACTGGGTAGTAGTGCTTTATACTGTACTCTTAGTGAAGATCAACCTAAAATGATAGAATTGGTGCTGTCGTCTTTCGTTGGTGAGTGTGAGACCTTGGGTCTGATCAATGTACATCATTCTACCGACCTCCGGAAGCCGGGAGAATGATGCAGAAATATCTCAATAAGCCGCCATAGTGAACATTTTAACGAGCGTAAAACTGCCCATTAAAATCACACATCATCATCATCATCATCATCATCAGCCTATCGCAGTCCACTGCTGGACATAGGCCTCTCCCATTGCACACCACTGTGATCGATTTTGGAATCCGCATAGAGATTTTTATGTATGTGTGTTTGTGTAATTTGCTATTTAAAGGACCCCCCTTTAAATAGCAAATTACACAGTATCTTCGGAACCTTGCCTAAAGGGACTCCTTTTAAAAATATATTTTAGTTATTACATTATATTTTTTAAGTATTTTAGTTAAAGGTTCATTAAAATTGATTGATTTGATTGACATACTATTGTCATTTCGTGTGTGCAATTAGCGATACGCAAATCATACAACAACCTGAATATGTTGATTTGTGGTTTACCGTTATCGTAAAGTTTCATTAACTATGAACATTTATGAACATTAACTAGTTTCCTATTTTTGTAAATGTCATTTGCATCGTAAAACAACGTGATAAATTGAAGTACTTTATTAAAACTTGAACCATTTTCTAGACTTCTCGGTCTTGGCCTTCATCCAAATTGACATAACATCTCAAATTTTTGTTATTGGTGCAAGTACTTCAATTTATCACGTTGTTTTACGATGCAAATGACATTTACAAAAAATAGGAAACTAGTTAATGTTCATAAATGTTCATAGTTAATGAAACTTTACGATAACGGTAAACCACAAATCAACATATTCAGGTTGTTGTATGGTTTGCGTATCGCTAATTGCACACACGAAATGACAATAGTATGTCAATCAAATCAATCAATTTTAATGAACCTTTAACTAAAATACTTAAAAAATATAATGTAATAACTAAAATATATTTTTAAAAGGAGTCCCTTTAGGCAAGGTTCCGAAGATACTGTGTAATCACACAAATGAAGGATAAACAAAGTTTTGATGAAAATTGTATTACATTAACTTTTTGTATAGTGTGAGATACTTGAATTTTAAATTTAAATTTTAAAGGAACTACCCACGGATTTATAAATAGGTATAAACTAAAGCCAAGCTCCGAAAACCGCTATCTTGTTAACCAAAAATGACATCAATTTATATTCCTTTGCGTTCTCCAGCGATCGTTTTCATGATATTCAATGACGATTTTATGAAAATTTCGTTACAGAACGGAAAGATTTATTAAAACTTGAACCATTTTCTAGACTTCTCGGTCTTGGCCTTCATCCAAATTGACATAACATCTCAAATTTTTACTATTGGTGCAAGTACTTCAATTTATCACGTTGTTTTACGATGCAAATGACATTTACAAAAAATAGGAAACTAGTTAATGTTCATAAATGTTCATAGTTAATGAAACTTTACGATAACGGTAAACCACAAATCAACATATTCAGGTTGTTGTATGGTTTGCGTGTCGCTAATTGCACACACGAAATGACAATAGTATGTCAATCAAATCAATCAATTTTAATGAACCTTTAACTAAAATACTTAAAAAATATAATGTAATAACTAAAATATATTTTTAAAAGGAGTCCCTTTAGGCAAGGTTCCGAAGATACTGTGTAATTTGCTATTTAAAGGGGGATCCTTTAAATAGCAAATTACACAAACACACATACATAAAAATCTCTATGCGGATTCCTCCTATGCCATACCCACTATATAATAATACTAAATATCCTCACTGACATATTTACAGAGGAATGTTAATTACTCTATTAAAACTGTGACCACAAACAGTAATTAGACGATACGAAATACGATAGACAACAATTTCGCTTAGTAGGGATCTTAATATGGTAAGTTGCGGTGTCTGTTCGCTTGGATCTTTTCGAATACTTAAAAATGTTCATTGATAACAGTGATACATGGTAACAATTAACACTTTAAATATAAGTACTCATCCCGAAAGATTTTAGTACAGTACCTTGCAGTATAATCAAAAACATTGCTCCTTCTGTCGCAGTCGGGTAAAATCCTCCTGTTGATTTATTATTAAAAACCAATATAATGTAAAACCTAATGAAATAGTGAAAAATCGTTCCGATTCAGAAGCAAGAACACCCTGGGTAATATCGCGGGGTACAGATGGCATATTACAGGAATCATACTTTCTCCCGTATGTATTTCAGTGTACATAATTTTCAACGGTGTTATCACTGAACATTGTGTATTCAAATTAGAACTAGTCTTCATGCATTATTGAAAAGGAAGTTAAGCTGTTATCTCTGCGTTATCCTCTTAAACTTACCATTTAATTAGGTATTCTTTTACAAATTGAACCGGAATTTCAAGTGATAAATAAAAAAAAACAACCACCTTTACCTTCATACAACATAGGTATGTGAAATGGACATAAAGTACACCAATATTCAGAACAACAAGTTTTGCATCACCTAGACGCTAGATCACACAAATAGTAGCGTAGTAGAGCCTCGGTGATGTCAGCACGAACGGACTGGCTCCACCAGGGTGGTAGTATCCTCTCACAGAAGAATAACCTAAAATGACGTACTTCGTTAGTGAGTGCGAGATCGGAGCTCCAATGACACTGAAGTTCTCACTAGACTATTCAACTAGGCCAATCGGTATATTACTTTATACGTAGTCTGATACTCGGCGCTTATGCCTCAACAGACTCTAGGGACTTGACCCGAAGATGTTCATGTTCATAAATATCTTGTAAATAGGAAAGTTACTTAAGTTACTTCACGCAATATAGCATTAGATAATTATAATTTTAGTATAATTTGTCTCACATGTTTTCGTAGCTACAGTTTTTGTGCGTTTCTACAAGTTAAGTACAAAGTTGTCAAGGTGAATGGTCATCATCATCATCATCAGCCTATCGCTGTCCACTACTGGACATAGGCCTCCCAATTGCACGCCATTTATTCAATCCTGAATGAATGAATGGTCATACAATATGGTTATTTCTTATTTTATGATACAGGGGTCAAATGAGCAAACGGGTCACGTATTGGTACCCACTACCATAGTTCATAAACGCCTGCAACTTTAGGAGTCACTAGGTGATGACACAAGTTTCAAAACAATTCCATAAGACTTCATAATTTTAACAATAAGGAACCGACTTCAATGAAAAACCCGATCTATTCCGAGTACCCAAATCGCGACAATTGTCCCTATGATATTTGAGGAGTTCCCTCGATTTCATTGGGATCCCATCATCAGATCCCGATATGGTGACAATGGGACCACATGTAAGCTACGCCCATTCCAATGCAAAAGTAATTTTTAAATCGGTTTATAAACGACGAAATTATCGCTGAACATACATAAAAAAAAAAAAAAAAAACCGACGAATTGAGAACCTCCTCCTTTTTTTGAAGTCATATAAAAATTCATGGGGAACATTATATTTGTCTAGAAGTTTTTTAATTATGCAAAACCCTCCCAAGATCTGGCGATTAGTGGTATAATGATTTTGAACCAAAAAGTCCTCTGCATGGAAGACCTATTTCACCAATTTACTTTTCTTCGAGGTTCACGTAAGTAAATGAAATTCTTTCGATTGGAATATAACCTGTGTACATATAAATATTTATCAGTAACGAGTTGTATTGTTAGTCATTTCTTATCCTAATAATAATGTTTCATTTGCAACTGTCGGTTTGATCCTGATTCATAGGTTAAATTCCGTACCGTACATATGCAAAATAAAATCAATTTTATGAGTCCTATTGTAGATACATTAGAAATGTCATTAAACAAAAATTAATCTTGATCTTAAACTCGATTAGAATCTGATTTCAATCAGAAAATTACTATGAAATTTAATACTAAATAGAGTTTTTTAGCGTAGACTTCTATTAACACTGACAATAAGTAATAGTAAGACTTTATGTAACTTTCGGGTCTGCGAAGTAGTCTCTCCAGAAACTTTATACCTTAAAGTTTTTACGGTAAAGTTATTAAGTACCACTACTGTAACTGTAACTTATGTTAAATTTATAGAACATTGCTGAATTTATAAAACATGTTTAAATTTATGTTTTTAACTTGATGTTTTATTCCCTGAATATTATACTTTGCTAGTATCGTAAAGTCGTTTGACTTAAATTTCCATCTGAAAATTCAACCCTAGGAACCGACCAAATTCTTATCTCTAATACTAAGACTCATTAATATCTTCAATTTTGCAGCAACAAAATATGCGATACTTTAATATTTTCAGAAGGGTACTGATAAAGGAAGTTTTAGTATCTTTTCACTCCAGTGGTTACGACAGACTAATCATATTAGCGAGCGGGGTAAGCCATGACAGGCAAGACTTTACACTAAATTAAAGTTGTTTACGACAAAAATAGCTTGGCCGGGTGTAATAAACCTACCTCATTATGTAAAATTAGACAAAAGATAAGCCAAGTCGTAAGTAAGTCGATTAGTGTTCCAGAAATTAGGTTATTCTACAGAAATTCTACAGTAATTTAGCATTACAAATTAAACGACTACGTGAAATTTTTTCAGGCAGAAATATTACGAGTAAGGTTGTATTTCTTTGTGTAATCTAAAATATGAACATAATTTGTGAGTGAAGTGTGAAGAGTGAGTGAAGACGGTGATGAGTGTTACTTCACGCAAAGGTACAACTAGAACTTTGTGATTCTGGATAGAGACTGAAAGATTTCCGAAGGAAATTCCACACACCAAACAAACTAAAATTAGTCCACTATTCAATAGTCATCTGTTTGGATATATCCAAGCTCCTTCTAAACATTCATTGTTATAAATAAAAATCGAATATACTACTTTGTATCATTCTGTACTTTCCAACAGCTTACAAACGAAAATAGGTCAATAAGCGTAATCCAATGCTGTGTGGAGGAACGGGTGTCGTGTTCCTCCAACACAAAGGGAGGATCCTCCGACCAGGCGAGGTGATCATGCCTGGTGGGCCACTGCCCAACAGTTGATGTTGGGATGTTGTATATATGCTAATCGGCGCGAGAATATTACTTTCGCGATGCAGGATTAGTAGTTACTCCGTATAGATCGTTACGTGTTTTCTCCGTAGTTCAATGTTCCTTCGGTAGATGGCGCTGTTGTATGTTTTTGCTTGCGCTGAATGTGGAAGTCGCCACATCACTCCCCTCCAAGACCAGAGGTCGATATATGATGGAGTCAGCTGTCTGTGCTCTGTTGCGGAGCTTGCCAGTGCCAGGAGTGAGCAGTTCCAGTGAGTCGGAACTGAGTGCCGCTAGTTCCAGTGAGTCGGAACTGTATGCCGCTAGTCCCAGTGAGTCGGGGCTGAAGTCCGCTGATCCCAGTGAGTCGGGCGTGCGGTGCGCGGTGCTGCGGTGAAGTCCCCAGTGAGTCGGGGTGGTTGCTGCGTAGTGGCTGGCTGCTGCGTAGACGGGAGAGAGATGCTCTTCTTACGTGGGCCGTAGGTGCAGTGTGCTGTGCCTAGACGCTGTTGAGGCCGTAGGGGCTACCAGGCTGGAGCGGTCGCGTCCTGCGTGTGGTGTCCCTGTTGAGGCCGAGGTTGCTGGCTGGCTGAGACATCGCTGTGGGAGTGAGCAAGATGGCGCTGCTGATCTGCTTCCTTGAAGGCTGCTTCCAATCACGTCGGGGTCACCACTGTGGAGGAACGGGTGTCGTGTTCCTCCAACACAAAGGGAGGATCCTCCGACCAGGCGAGGTGATCATGCCTGGTGGGCCACTGCCCAACAGTTGATGTTGGGATGTTGTATATATGCTAATCGGCGCGAGAATATTACTTTCGCGATGCAGGATTAGTAGTTACTCCGTATAGATCGTTACGTGTTTTCTCCGTAGTTCAATGTTCCTTCGGTAGATGGCGCTGTTGTATGTTTTTGCTTGCGCTGAATGTGGAAGTCGCCACAGCTGTATAATACAATAAGTACGGCGCATTTTGCATAATGCTAATGAAGTCAATGAAAAAGCTAGCGAGTATCTCTCCCTCTGCTATTCGTATCTTTAATACATACACTTAATACGCTCGTGAATTTTATAATGCCCAATTTTGAAGACGGGGATCGAAAAGGAAAGTCAATATGTGAAACGACAATTATATTAGTGTAACCGACTTGACTGTAACTTCTTTTGTAAACTTTTTCTGCTGATCATATGCAAACCGTTCGATTCAACGCCAAGTGTTGTGGATTTAAACCCGTCATGTGACAAAATGTTGTGTGATCAAAAAAATTGTGTGATCAATAAAAAATTGTTCAGGGTCTGGGTTTTCTAAGTGTTCGTTTCTATATGCTTGCAAAGACCATCACGACCATAACGCGGGCGCTGTCCTAAAAATGTTCTAAATTTATTTCCCCTTCAGTCAGTACATGTAGCATAAAATAAATTTCCAAGCTATGTTAATATTAGATATGTTTAGCATATATTACGTAATTTCAAGATTAGTAATTAAAAATAGTAATTAGTAATGAGGGATCGTATCAGGAATGAAGTTATCCGACAGAGAAGTAAAGTCATGGACATAGCACACCGGATTAGTAAGCTGAAGTGGCAGTGAGCTGGCCATATTAGCCGCAGAACTGATGACCGTTAGGGTAGAAGAGATCTGGAGTCCATGATGATGAATAAGTAAATTAACTCCTAACTATGCCATTTTTTCTAATAATGCGAGAGTAACAATTTTTAAAACTACACTCACAAAAACTATTAAAGCGACGCCGATTTCAGAGCGAATAGGCTGGCTCGATTGGGGCGACACCCTCTTACAGAGGACCAACCTATAATTCCTGTAGGTATTCGTGCTGTCGTGTTTCGTAGGTGTGAGTGCGAGACCAGAAACCAATGATGCAACATCATCTCAACGAGCAACCATAGTATGTGTCATCATGTTGCATTTGCCACTTTTGCAATGTGCGTGTGTGTGTGTGTGGTGACCACTACTCTATTTTGCAGATTTATTGCTCTCAGCGATTGTATTAATCAGGCAGAGTTAGAGCAGAGTAATCTCTGCTTATTTTGGGACTAGATGGCGTTGTGTGTAAGATGTCCGAAATATTTATTTATTATTGTAATTGAGAAGGTAATAAAATTAATTTAGTAATTGTTAATTTTGATTCTTAAGTCGGTCTTTACTCTATCATTTGTGCATTCATGCATCGTAAACAAAAAACTAGACGTGTAGTTTTAGGCAAACGAGTAAAAAACATTTATTTATAGCTAAACCTTGATTTTCAATGGATTTATATATTATTCGAGCGGCAACCCAAGCTACAAGACTTACGTGACTTAATGCTCTCTAAAGTCCATTCAACTGTCATTCATTCATTCAACATTCGGTCTGCATTTTCATGGAAGATGTGTTTTTCTAATATTTGTGTGTATCTATTAGGATTATATATAATACGTGCAGCAAAAATTTTATATTTCTTTTCACGACAATTACGCGGACAGAGGAGAATGAATTTTTTTTTTATGTAATGCATAAAAAAACATCAAAAATAAAACATTACACACACTACCATGTATTTGACACACTCATCAATAAAAAGCAATCCACGTACCTATATATTTTTAAGCTATTTGTATAAACTGACCACGTGCCCAAGAAGAAGAGAAAATTACCGTACACATTTAAAATTAACGTACATATAAAAATTTAATATCGTCAATACACGCCAACGCAATAAATTACTAAACACTTTTCGTTAGACTGTGACAAGACCCTCATATTCAGTCAATCACCTAACGTTGGGTAAGAATTTATAATATAATAACCGTAAAAAGTTATCACTATGCGTGTACGAGACTACGAGCATAACTTGCGCACTTTGAAACATTCATGGGCTTTCGACTTGGAAGAAGTAATGTGTCATAATGAAACAGAAATAACAATTAATGAAGAATGAAATAACATACAATACTTAACATAGTTCAACAAAAATGTCATAAAGTAATTCATGAAAACAAAGAAGTTCTCGTCCAAAGAAGGCTCGACATTTTCTAAATTAATAATAACTCACAGCTAAGAACCTGGTTCTTCGTAACATTTGGAATGGCAAATACCTAATGTTATGTCCACCGTATACCCAAAATTTTATTTAATAACTGGCCATTCGGCAGAAGTCTCTGATATAAAGAATGGTTTATGACAAAACATGGTCAGCTGGCTTTGTGTTTTACTACCTTGGTTAATACGGTCGGTGCATATGACGGGCGGCGGATTGTGTGAGCTAGCCAGATAACGAGTTTATTAGAGTTAGAGGCGTATAGACAGTAAAAGAAGAGTTGGGTTATTATATTCCTTTGTTAGCAGTGGAGTGTCTCAGAGTAGATAAAAATATATTACGCTTAACAGAGCGCATAGACGGATATACCTTTTTGCTTTCGTGAAAAGTCGAGGACTTTAACTTTTTGCTTTTCTTTTTGTCTGTATGAAAGTCTCATTAGATACCACCGACGGTAGTTTTGTCATGTCGATTGAGAACTATACCCAATTATGGATTCACTTGAAGCTTGGTTGTCATAGTGAAGCGGCCCCTAATTGTTTGTAGCGGACAGGTTACCAGGGCGCCGACTGGTTGACAATGAACAATGCAGTTACAAGCCATTTCATGGAAGACAAGGATGTAGGGTAACTAACAGATACTGCTTTTAATAATTCAGTACTAAATAAACATAATTAAGTTCATGCGCATTTAGAAAATTGACGTTAATGTATATAAACTTTGTCTGCTGACTCGACGAGTATATGAATATTTTTACACATGATTTTAGCTCTCATTATGTTGACAAATCATTAAATTTTAACATAATTGGAATATATAAAAATAACAGAAAATTTGTGTTTCACTAAAATTGCAGCACATACCATTTATATAAATCCAATCATAATACTATGTGAAAATCTAATCTTGCTCATTTAACCCTGCAACGTTTTATTATAATTTATTATCATATTTATACTATGTTATCATAATCCTTTATAAGACTAATGTATGAACATCAATCTGAAGACGTTATAATACGGGTTTTCAAAATGAAATAACTGACGCGAAAGTTTACGAAGCAACATTAATTCCAGAGAAGCCGGAGAAGCCCCGGAGAACCTAAAGCAATTCCTTGACATCCCGCGTAACATAATAGAAGCCGCCTCCATCATGGGTTTAATTCACATTCCGAGACACTAATTAAATTCCTTCAAACTGTTGAGTGATTCTTTTCAATTTAAAACTACTAGACGCTAATTTCTTGCTAATAGCACTGAGAATGAGTGCAACTGTTTTTATGTTCGAAACTAACTCATTATTCCATTTCTTTTTGGTTTTCTTTAAAATATACCATTTGCTATAAGTGACTCTTGACAAGTAAACAAAATAACGATACAAGGATTTAGCAAATAGGAAAAAAAATAATCATTTTGAAAATTACTAATTTGACCTTTATAGCTGTGTGAAAGAGACAGCTATCTAATGTTGTTTGTGATTAACCTGAAGTTTTAGAGTTAAATACTCAAAAGTATGTAGTTGAAATCGGTATTAACCAATCTAATATGTAGTACAAAGCTAATTTATTAACAACTAGCTGCACCCCGCGGTGTTTCCCGCGTATTTTAGCCATTTACAAACTATCATTATGGTTGCTATGCAAGTGTGTTATGCCTAACCACCTATTAAGTTTTGACAGGAGATAAACAGTGATACATTTGACATCTACGATTTATGTATTTTTATAATCACCTAGATTTCGCCCGTGTATCTCGATTATTGCAGTAAAAAGTAGCATAATGTCAAGCTATATTACTGTAAAGGTTCATCCAAATCCGTTCAGCAGTTTTTGCGTGAAAGAGCAACAAACATATACACATACATACTCACAAACTTTCACGTTTATAATATTAGTAGGATTATAGTATTAAGTAGGATAGTAGGATTGGGTCCTTTACAAAGAAACGCCTCATTATGCCAGTTTGTAATAAAGATGAAAAGATATGAACAACCACTTACTGTACTAAGTAACATAATAAAAACGAACGTAGTATACCGCAGTAGGAACTGCAATTCAAAACACATGAAGACAATAAAAATACTACATTGTAACGGTCATAAAACCAAGCTGGAAGTCTACAGAGTCATACAAAACATATTAAAGTGAAGTTTTACAATACATAAACAAATAAAGGTATAAAAAGGTGACCGTGCTTTTAGGCAATCACTCTACATTACAATTGAGCTATAAAATAGGATAACGAAAGAATATAAAATAAATCGAGAATACTTTTTATAGGTTTTCAAGCAAACAGATTTAAAAAGGATAAGATTTAAATAGAAGACTATATGAAGAAGTTTTGAAAGTATAATACATGTTTTAAAAAGTCATGCGAAATTTAATTTAAAATTTAATGAACATTTTAAAACAAAAATAATTAAAAATAATCGAAGTTCGAATGTAAGGCGATTTATAACGGAAAGTGATTGTCACCTCCAATGAATGCTTGCAACTTAGGAGTCATAGAATAGTGTTTTTTTTTATATTAGTGCTAAATATTTAGAATTTTTAGGAAATACATAGCTTGGTTAAGGCTATGAGGAAAGAGCTAAAACTTGCGATGATTACTTAATTTTTAGATCACGACTAGCTTACCTCAAAGTTAGTTTAATAAATTATTATTCATATGGTAGCGGATTAAAAATACGAAATGTCATCACTCGTACTCATAGCGACACGTGACGACTATGAGAACGAAAGCTCAACGTAAACATAACATATCATCATCCAGCTGCCAGAGTATTATAGTAATTCATCCTGTTTCAAGAGATACCTACGTCCAGTAATGGCTAGATCAGATTTAAAGCTGTTAGACTAGGTTAAAGCTGGCAATCGTTATTGGGATGTCAGTGCCCCCAAATATACTGACAACTAGTTCAATCTTCGAATTTCAGTTCTCCCTTAGGGTTGCGGTGGTCCGATGCCAGTCTCTCCGTGGAAAACTGAAATTCAGGTAAAACCGGTTGAACTAGTAGCCGACCCCAAATAAACTTGGGATTAAAGGCTCGGAAGATGATGAGACTAGGTTAAAGCTAAACGGTGACAAGAAACAAATAAGCACTTTATTCTTCTGCCTATATTACAATTATCGCAGTTTCAAAGTCTCTGATAGCAATTAAATAAACGCGTCTTGCTTCAGGAGGACTTCAGTTTACATAATTTATTCATAGATTATTGTTGTTGGGAAACTTTGCTTGTTTAATGTTGCATCTCACTTCATTTTCAGTAAAAACAACCACAGTTTAATGGTATTTTGTTATTTTTGTTGGTATGCCTTGTTGGTCTAGTGGTTAGCATATGCGGCTGCTGATCAAGAGGTCTCGGGTTCGATTCCCGGGTCAGACCAAATATTTGTGTGATCCACAAATATTTGTTTCGAAGTCTGGGTGTTTTTCTATGTATAATATGTATGTATTTACCAAAAAAAAAGTATGTTTATGTATTTATATCAGTTGTTTAGTACCCATAACACAAGCTCTGCTTACTTTGGGACTAGATGATGTTGTGTGTAAGTTGTCCAAATATTTATTTATTTATTGTATGGAATAGATTAATATCGTCAAAGAACCCTAACCAGATTGATTACTCTAAAATCATTTAAGGTATGCATATCAATGTACAACACCTAAAATCCAAGATGGCTACATATAAATCGATAACTGTACTACAATCATATCGGTTAAAGCAGATTTACTATTATAGTGGCAGACAGACAAACAAACAACTACCATACAAGTAGAACACAAATTATCGAAATACGGTCCTTTTAGAGGAAATATAAACATCAACATTAAACAAATACTACTCAATGCAAGGATGTTAGTTAACTTTATGTTATTTAAAAAAATATTTTAACAAAGCGTAACGTAACATAGGCACATAATATTTTAAAATTAATTTAACACATTACAATCGTGTAAATTTTAAAACAAAAAATAAAAGCAACAAACAATACCATTTATTTGTTGGTTTGAGTTGTTGATAACATCGAATTTAGGTACATAGGAGCACCTATCCTAAAATTACAGAACAACTCGGTTTGTACATAATCAGTCTATAATATTATATGTTAGTATGTTTTCAATCCATCACTCACTGACAATAAACGTCAATTTCAGTGTTTGATCGTCACGGATATTACTAATACAACATATTATCGACTTTCTGGAATGGCATTTGTAGTGAAAACGATTTATGTACACACATATATTTTAACCTACTTACAAAATTGTAGGTATCTTTGATTGATTATATGGGTCTTTAGCCCCAATTACAAGTAAGTAATTTTGGTCCTCAAACAGCCATCATGTTACAGTTATGAAAATATGGAATGACAAGTGACATCTATGAGGTGGCAGTTTTTTTTTAAATAATAATCAAATCGTATCATCTCTTCACATACATTAACACGCTTACAAATTAACTCATACACACACCATTCAAATTCTTGTCAACTGAGTTCAATTACACAATGCATGTTACACCACCTAAAGGTTGACTGGAAGAGAATGCCTTGGGCATTAAGTCCGCCTATGTACAAATTTATTGCATAAAGTTTATAAATAAATAAATAAATAAACATTTCCTTCGCTAACTTTTAAATGTAAATTAAATAATAATATACATGTTGACACAATACAACTTTATTATCCATTATTACAAATAAATTCCACTTCACTGTTTGCAACAGGAGAGCCATATTATCCTCTCGTAGCAATAAGGTCTTTGAGATCGTATAAACGCGTAATGGGTTTTAAGGGGCTCAATCGTTATCGTTTTACTCCTGAGCCAAACGACAGAATCCGACTGAGATCAGGGAATTAGTACAGTCACAGTATCATGTTCACTTCATGTGAGTACATATGTGTATAAGCTGCGTGATTTGGAATATTTCTTTGTTTCTTTTTTCGATTTATATTTCAAAGTTAAAAATAATTCATCGTAAGTAATCTACTAAAAGACTACCAGAAGTTTATGAAATGTAGTAGAACCACGCTGATTTCAGCACGAATGAGATCGCTCGCCCGCAGCAGTACTACCCTCACAGAAGAGACCATCCTGACAATGGCAGCATTCTTGCTGTCGTATTTCGTTGGTAGGTGTGATCTCACACCTACCAACGAAATACGACGGAAGCCCAATTATTAGGTAAGTGAAAAAAAAATTAGGTTGTATTGGCAAATTTTACTATGATGGTAACCAACCACAATAAATTCTTAAACGTTATTTAATATTATCAACTTCAAAATAAACTTATAAGTTAAAAATAACACAATATCGCTGCTAGTTAAATTACGTTTTTGAATATGATCATAAAATCACAACTTGTGTGATTAAAAAAAAATACAGTCAGCCATGTTATTCTCCGTCACGTTAGCACACACAGTAAAAACATAAAGGTATGACTGTATATTTTATTTGTACTGAAACATAAAAGATTTTTAAATACCAGCTCATAACGTTATAAGTTAAGGTAATCGTCACGTACCGGTATGGTTTATTGTAACCTAAAGTATAAAATTGAGTCTTTTTTTAAAAGAGGTAGATAACAAATATAGCAAGCCTGTCCTCTCATGTACTAAATGTCTATGATAAACAAAAGGGAAGTACTCCCTGAAATAACAGTGACAGAATATTAATCTGCAGTAGCGTACAAATATTTTTTACTGTATCAAGGCAATACTAATATCAGCTGAAAACTTTAAAAGGTGTAACAACAACCATCATTTATGAAGATTAAATTTTATAGTCTAAAATTTATTCTAATAACATTTGAACGAGTGTTCCCAATAATGAGTTGCCCATTGGCCCTTATTATTTGGCTCTCTTGCAGAACCCGTGTTTACAATTAGGATAACTAAACATTTCGTCCGTTATAAATGAGCAGCTCTTTAATAATACAGTGCTAAATGTAAATGTACAATATGTACATACATACATGGAAATACGTAGATAGACGCATTGGATTTTTTAATAATAGTTTCAAGAAAATTCATAGAGTTTCTTATCTTCTCTATGGATATGGAACCGCGCAACTAGAGTTAATTACGTAAAGATTTGATTTTGATTCCAACAGTAAGTTAAAAAAAGATCAATGAATATCTATTTATAAACATTTTGAATTATAAAAATTTTCCTGACAGCCTACGCCAAATTATCGATCATTAAGACTGATACGCCCACAGCTCGCAATCCACTCCGCTGGTGATTTTAACAGAATTTGATTTTCTTACATCCAAGTAATGATCTAAAATGGTTTGTATAAAGAAAAGCTATCATCTTTTAACTAATAAATATGGCATGAATTGAATCACATTTCCAAAAAATAGTTATCGTTCTTGTCTGCTGTTCATGGTAGTCATCAGTTCGCAATGAACTTATAAGTTATAAGTAACTTATCTTTATATAACTAGCCCTTAGACCTGCGGTTATTGTCATTTCTTACCTGCAGTATTAAAAAGTATTCTAAGTCAATCCTTATGTCATATAGAGATTAGCCAGAATAAGCAGAACAGAAATAATAGTACATTGTTCACAGAGGGAGGAAAGGAACCGATTAATAGCGAGGGAGCAGTTTGTGGCCCGAAGGCGCAGCCTAGGGCCACAATACTCCCGAGGTAGGAATGGGACTTTCACCCGAGTGCTACACAGTGCTTTATACTACACCTGTGAGGAACATTTAAAGTATTTATAAAATAAACTCAAAACGTAAGACACCATGTAAGACACAATTTAGCTTAGAATTTGACATATTATTTATAAATATATCGCGCTTCTTTTGTTTTTTTTCTTCTCTTTCTCTCCCGCTAAAACACGTTAGAAATGGATTTTCATACATTTTTTCCTCCCGCTTATTTAGGTCAAGGAAAAGACTAACTTTCTCTTTTCATTTTCAGGGAATAATGAATACTGTTCCGATCAGGTGTAGTATAAATTTATTTTCTGATGTAAACACCGTATATTCGTATGTACTTTCACATGCATTTGGTGAATTGCTGTTGAATTTCAAATTGCAGACAGACACTTCAAATTTTTTTATTGGTATATTTGTTTTAAGTATTTTTTAATATGAAACACAATTGTTGTTTCATTAACAACCCATAATGTCTCCGTGCTGAGCTCCGTTCTCCTCTCAGGTTTGATGGTGGTTAATTACAAAGCTTCAGCGCTATTTATTTCCAACAAAGAAAAGGATTTTATTCCACTAAACTTTGTTAAGTTTCGAACTATGCAAAAAACATTCAAAATATTTAAAAAATCATTAAAACGTTGAAGCTATAGTTGACTATACGGACGTAGTCGTTCTCTTCAAGGGTTCTTGGCGCTCCCGATGACACTCATCGACGCTCTCAACTCAACTTGGGATGCAATTGCTTCCGTTGAACCCATCTAAAAAAATACTTCAATTTTTGATTCTTCTCTTCCATGATATATTTTTAAAATGTTTTATGCCTAAAATATGAAAATCTAATATAAAATACCAGTACCAGTGTTGTTAGGATTACGCGGAGAAATATTAATTGTTTTAGAGTGTTTTGTTCTTGTAATTGATTTCGAAACATTTATATAGATAGATATACTTCTACTAAATCCAAATAGATATACATATAACAATTCCTTAAATTAAGTATTAATTCATGATCTTAAGCAGGCACCACACTTCGCTATTCGCTATTCGTTATGCGGGTTATTCGCGCGCATACGGCGAAGTGTGGAGAGTATATTCGCCAATATTCGCTTTATTCGTACGCATCGAATAGCGAATCGCATATACGTCGACTTGTCGGTTTTTTGACACACTTCAAAGGACACGAATAAGGCGAATACACGCATCGACTGCCCACACTTCGGACGGGTAGTGAAGTGCCCTGTGCATAACTAACAACCATAGACTCTAAAACAGTTTTTGAAATAGATAAATCAATTAAACGATTAAAATAACCTATCATATGATCAAAATAATTTGACTTCATTTAAGTATTGTTTCTGTCAATTTAATAAAATAAAAAGGCAATTAAAATAATATGTTTCGTTCGTTCATTGACCATTAAAAATGACAATGCCCTGTGCATAACTAACAACCATAGACTATAAAACAGTTTTTGAAATAAAATAAATCGATTAAACGATTAAATTAGTTTATTATATGATCAAAATAATTAGACTTCATTTAAGTATTGTTTCTGTGAATTTAATAAAATAAAAAGGAAATTAAAAGAATATGTTTCGTTCGTTCGTATGGTTTCGTTTTGTTCACCATAAAAATGACAATGACACATCTCTACAACACACATATTTGCCTTATTTGATATACCAGTACGAAGTGTGGTGGCGTGTTTGTTGTTTGCGCGCATAACAAATATTCGGGCGAATACGGCGTAGACAAATAACGAATAGCGAATAACGAAGGGGAATGGGAGAGGCCTATGTCCAGCAGTGGACTGCGATAGGCTGATGATGATGATGATGATGATGAATAACGAAGTGTGGTGCCTGCTTTAGATTAAGGATGTTAATTAACAATCCCTTGAAAAACATTGTTAGGACATTCATAAGCAGTTGTAATACTTATACGTATGCAGTATGTGTATATATATATGCTTAAAGAATGGTTCATAAAGAAACTCTTGAAATGCATGAAAATTATCAGAAGTGACTGGTAGTTGTGTTATTATTTATTTTAATTGAAATATAGTTTGAAGGCAATAATCTAGGTCGGATTTTGATCTAACTTTAAGAAATAAATATTAACTGTATGAAGTGGCCTTCACTCAACCCAGATCTTAACCCGATCAAGCATTCTTGATTCAGACTAAGACAACGAAACTCTCCTGCACGATTATGTTTCGAGAGCTGAAAATTTCTCAGAACAGAATTGAGAATGTTCCCATTTAATTAGAAACTTTGTGTACATTAAGTGATAAGCTACATTTGCAGTACTCAAACTTTTTATCAATCAAGACAGTTTCAGTTTTGATGAGAAGTTTACTCTGAAAAAGAAGTGAAGAGAAACTTAATATATTTCCTCAATTACTTTAATTAAATGCAAAAATTTAGAAAATAAAATAAAAAAAAATGTTAAGAAATAACATCTGACCGGTTTCCTTTTGGCATTTTAAACTTTGATAGTGATAATTGATTTGTTTTTAAAGTTCATTGAACAGTGGAATAAAATAACAAATGATATTACGTAATTTCAAAAAGGTATTTTAACAAGTTCCACTAAGTGCCGACAATCGAGTGTATAAATTAGTCTAAAGAAATGTTGGACATGAGAACGGTAGGTTCATTCTCACTTCTACAACGTTTTTTACCTATGTTCGAGTATATCGAAATCACATTTACATACAAATCGAGTGAGAAATAGTACAAACGTTTTCTTTGTTTCTTTATCTGAGTAATTTTAAACTAGATAAAAAAACTAGTGAAGATAAAAGAATAATAGCGTTATAAGGTATTGTACTATGGAATTTGAAACTGGTCTAGTTAATGTAAATACTGCTTTGAATTTTAATGTTAGCCGTTAAGGAAACGGAAGTACTTCATGTTACAGATTACAAACCACAAAATGTTAAATGGGACACGATCTTTAACTCAACAAGTTGTTTTGACACGAGGAAAAGAATTACTGTAATATAGAAAAAAATTGTATTTTAATAACTGTTGACGTATTGTATTGACCCTCAACGATCGTCAATGCACTCGTGACTGGTGAATTCCAAGTTTTCATGAGCAACTTTAATTTCTTGCCATGACGTGAGATGTTTGCGCGTTTCTATATATATAGTTACATCATCTTCCGAGCCTTTATTCCCAAGTTTATTTGGGGTCGGCTACTAGTTCAACCGGTTTTACCTGAATTTCAGTTTTTCCACGGAGCGACTAGCATTGGACTTCCGCAACCCTAAGGGAGAACTGAAATTCGAAGATTGAACTAGTTGTCAGTATATTTGAGGGCATTGACTTCCCAATAACGATTGCCATAGATGATCATGACAACCGGGACCGACGGCTTTACGTGCTCTCCGAAGCACGGGCGTCAATCACAGCCAAACTTCCAAACTCCGGGCTGCTATTAGGAATTTCCTAAGAAAAACCCAAAAACACTTTTTGGCCCGTCCCGAGAGTGAACCCGAGACCTCTTCATATATAGTTACATATTTCTATATAAATAAATAAAATTGAAGTGTCTGATGAGCACATAGTATCAAATGAACAGCTTTTTAGGGTTCCGTAGCCAAATGGCAAAAAACGGAACCCTTATAGATTCGTCAAGTCTGTCTGTCTGTCTGTCTGTCTGTCCGTCCGTATGTCACAGCCATTTATTTCCGAAACTATAAGAGCTATACTGTTTAAATGTGGTCAGTCGATGTATTATGTTAACCGCATTAAGATTTTTACATAAAAATAGAAAAAAAACACTACATTTTGGGGGTCCCCATACTTGGAACTGAAACTCAAAATTTTTTTTTTCATCAAACCTATACGTGTAGGGTATCTATAGATAGGTCTTCAAAAATGATGTTGATGTTTCTAATTTCATTTTTTTCTAAACTGAATGGTTTGCGCGAGAGACACTTCCAAAGTGGAAAAATGTGTGTCCCCCCCCCTCTAACTTCTAAAATAAGAGAGTGATAAAACTAAAAAAAATATATGTTGTACATTACCATGTAAACTATCAACAAAAATTTGTTTGAACGAGATCTAGCGAGTAGTTTTTTTTTTAATACGTCATAAATCGTTACCTTTCATCCAATCAAAACACTATTAATAAAACATTGATGAAAGTTACAACCTTACAACGAACTACAAAAACTTTTATATGATGTTACTTGCTGATACGGAACCCTTCATGGGCGAGTCCGACTCGCACTTGGCCGCTTTTTATTAAATGCATATCAAACTAAATACGGTACTAACATCAAAGGGCATTTCTTTTTAAAAATGTCTATCTGTCCAACTGTCTGTCTGTCTGTTTGTGCCAACTAATCACCGGAACGGCTGGACTGATTTTGAAGGAACTTTCATTCCCGTTTTAGCATAGCAGACTTAACTGACTACAACTTATAGCCATCTTCAAAGCGTATCGTTTTTGCAGAAAAAATCAGTACAAAATGAACAAGAACATGCTGTTTTAAGTTTGATTAGTAACGAAATGACAAACTTAGACAGTAATAGATCAGAAAGTCATGACAAATTGTCTTTACTTATAATATTTAGCATGAATTATGTCACATATATTTTAAAACCATTACACGTTGTGATATTTTTGTCTCGATATAACTATAGATGATATCAGTGTAAACGATAAACATAATCGCTTTTCTTTTCTATTTCTACTATTCCTTATTTCCTAAAAAAAATGTGATTATATAACAACCCTTTGTTACGGTAGAGGTTTAAGATTCTAATTCAAAAGCATCTCAAATAACTGGGTAATCTTCTTTAAACATTCTCTAACTTTTCTCTCATTTCAAAAGTAACTAGAACACAACCCTACTCAACGCTTTTCAAGCTTAGCTGTTTAAGTAAACAAAACTTGAGATTCCTTTGTTCTCGACTGGTGAATATTAAAACAAAACAAAAATACCTACTTTTCTTTCCACGTCTTAACCATTTCCTAGCAGGTTGAGTTAAAATACATATTCTGAAAACATTTTGAGCCTCGTGCTCATAAAACGGGGGCGTACTGTAAAGAGCTACCTACAGGTTAATAAACGTTTAGAGGGTTTGGAAAGTTTTGAGTTGACATATTTAGCGTGGGTTTATCTCAAAATACATTCTATCAAAGCTTGTTATCAAGACACGTGTATTGGAATATATTTACAAATATTTTTAACCGACTTCAAAAAAAAGGAGGAGGTACTCAATTCGTCAGCGATAATTTCGTCGTTTATGATCCGATTTCAAAAATTCTTTTTGCATTCGAATGGGCGTAGCTTACAGGTGGTCCCAACGTCACCATATCGAGATCTGATGATGGAATCCCAAGGAAATCGAGGGAACTCCTCAAATATCATAGGCACATTTGTCGCGATTTGGGTACTTGGAATAGTATTTCATTGAAGTCGGTTCCTTTTTGTTAAAAGTATTACAATTGGCGCTTAAAATGAATGACGACCTCGTATTTATATACTTGTATACTTTTTTATACATATTTGGAAAAAGTATTAGCTGCTTTAATAGCGTTGTGCCTGTACATTTTATAATAAACTCAAAGCATTATGGCTATACTAATACCCATAGTACAAGTTCTGCTTAGTTTGGGACTAGATGGCGTTGCGTCTATGTCCAAAATATTTATTTATTATTTCGTCATCTGCTGATTCTTCTCTTTCATTGCGATTCAAAAATTCTTCGCTTTCAAAGCCAACTTTAAGTAAAATTGTGGTCGCATAAATAAAAACAAAAAGCTTTATAGGACACTAATAAATTTTACTCGTGTATAGGAATTGGCAGTTAATAAGAAAACTAAATAAAATAAATTAATACTTAAATATTAAGTCTGACACAAAACATCATCTAGTCCCAAATTCAGCAGAGCTTGTACAATGGGTACTAGACAACTGATAAATATTATATACTTTTTTGTAAATACATAAATATTATACATAAATACAGACAAATATTTGAAAATTCTGTTCACCCGCGAATCGAACCGGAGACCTCTTGATCAGCAGCTGCATATGCTAACCACTAGACCATCAAGGTAAGCAACAATCGATAAGCCTTTTTTTGTCTATGCGGAAATCCCCTCGGATATCACCAGTTGGTGGTTATGTCGGACTCGAACCGACCAAAACCGCACGCCGTCTCAAGGTACCAATGGCCGGGGAACCAGGTGTACCCTAGAAAGGAAACCCCTGGAACCAAGACGTACCTCGGGCCATCTACCTACGGCTTGTAGACGTCCCTCGTCATAATAATAGTGCATGGCGCGTCCACCCCGGCCTGCTTCTGCTGGGATGACAGATGGCCTCACCTGTCATCCCCAGGCTAGCGCTTATGGAGGACGGAGATTGTTCTGCGACCTCCGGCGCCTGAGTCGTTTGCGGTACCGGGCCCGTTCCCGGGCCTGGTGGACCGGGAGAGATCTAAACCTCTGCCGATCCCACTCCGCCGTCTCCTTAGCAAGCATAACTTGCTCGCAGAACGAAACGGCTCGCTCCGCAGCATGGCCGCAATCATGTTACAGAGCGAGAGAATACTCACTCCGATGGCCACCACGAGGTCACCCCTCTGCGCCGCCTTCAGCTAGCGTAATTAGCGACGTATCTACGGTCCGGCCATCGCAGTGGTGGCACTCAGGCGTTGGCTCTTTTCCGATTAGACACAGGTGATCTCCGAAGCATCCCTTCCCAGTGATCACCTGCGTCAACCGGTATGAGAGGCCTCGATAAGCCTGAGATAATGAGATCAACTTCATGACGACAGTAGAAAGATAGAGAAACTCATAAACATCAAGAGGTTTGTTCTAAGAAGAAAATTTATAACATTTTACATCACTGCATCAACCGCATACATAAATATAACACAGGTAAAAGGATAGGAGCCATTATGTGTTACAATGATCATAAACCCGTACAAGAATTGTAGCAGTTACTAGTGGCAAGTTGAAATACGGCCAATGGAGAACAGCCTTTAGAGGATTTAAGAAATAAAACAGCACCCAAAAGACGGCATTTATATTTACGTCTGGTATTTAAATGTGTCACAACAATTCTTTATTCGCTTAACATTTTACTACGTAACCGGGTTTCGCGTCAAGCCTTTTCATAAGGCATTCGTACAGAAACGCGGTTTTGAATAACGAGAAACGGTAGGTCCCTATTATTCTCCAAAGTCTATAGCACTGACACATTTATTTAACATAGAGGGAACAAAATTTGTTTCACAGAATAAATTTTACTTAGGAACAGAATTTGCAATTTGAATATTAAGAGTAGCGAAGTTTAAAAACGCCTACTCTTTACAACTTGTTTATTGTTATGTTAGTGTCAGCAAACGTAGTCTTGATGAGGGCGGGTCAAGAGATACCTAAGATGGGCGAGCGCATCACTAATTGTTTAGCACCATACAGTGCTTCTATGTCAAGCTGCAGATTAGTAGTAAAGTAAATAGCTACTGATTTGTACGGTAAAAGTAACAGTAATCCAACAACAACTAACTGAAAGTGAACATTTTTGTCTGCTGACTCGAGAGGTCAGAAATCAAGAGGTCACGTCTACAATTCCCGGTTGCTGTCACTAACATTTTTTCAAGCACACAGCTTTTGGGAGTCAGTGCCCTTCAATACACTGACAACTAGCTCAATCTTCAAATTCAGTTTACCGTTAGCGTGGGTGGAGGCCCGATGCCAGGCGCTCCATGAAAAAACTGACACTCACTTTGAACTAGTAACCGACCCTAAATAATCTTGAAAATAATAAAGGCTAGGAAGATACTTAGAAAAATAATAACATTATCTGCGAGTTGATCAGGCTGCAGTAATATATATAGGCCGCATAGATGCAAGTTGCATTAATAGTATACTGGTTATAAAAACGCCTTCATCGGTTGATGACGACTAGAAATTTTACATGTTTGCACCATATTTAAGACACCATTAAAATATTTATCTATTATGTATAATAATTATATGACTAACAACTAATTGTATCGCAAATAATTAGAATTCTTCGTTAACTTACACGTACAAAAACAGTTTCTCTTATAAGAATTATGCAAAACGAACATGTTATTTATTTATGTATCTATATCACTAATTTTGTCTTGAACAATATGTTTTCGGAGGTCACTAAAACCACATACAACACATATCGAGACGATAAAAATAAAGTGTTATACGTGACTACTTTAAATATTCTCAGAACAGAATTCAATACAAAAATAAGAATACTACCGTTTTATACCTATTGTGAGCAAGATTATTACTTAGAAAAAACAAAATAATTATGACAAGTACATGTAGTCCAGTCAATAAAAGCTTAACTTTGCCATTTTGGTTGAACACCTGCAACCAACGCCAAAATTTCCGTAAGTTTTCGTAGATTAATATACTAAAATTGCAGGGTGCTGCAATACCGGCAAATGGTGCAAATACATTGCAAAAGGGTGCAAAAACAACATTTTCGTCTATATCTCGCGATTGGCTGGAAAAATAAAAAAAGATCCTACTACCAAATTGTAGGAAATTAAATCGCCTACTAAAAATTGGAAACGTGTTTTTGCGTATCTCTCATAGTTTTTGCACAAAATGCATTTAAAGGTACAAAATGAAAAAAATGTTACTATTAATCTTTTTTTTTCATATTGAAGTGATACTACATGTTTCATTTGGATTCAAATGATATGTTTAGGGCATTTTTTTTTATTTATTTACACCTTTTTTCAATTACCTAATAATTTTGGCAAAAAAAAATTTAAACTTTATTATATGACTAGCTGACTCGGCAAACTTCGTACCACCTCGGAATAATCATTAAAATATTATGCTTAGTTATTAACTGAGACTGATAAATTGACAGCAGTGCCACCTAACGGGCCCCGGCCGGTACCGTCGGTACCTTTGTTCCTGCATTTTAAATCTGTAATTTCTTCAAAAATATTAATTTAAATTACATACTGTAAAGGGTCATTTTAATCTATATAAGATGCACAAAGTATTTAAGGTACTTAATTGGATAAGGATTAATACTGTATTGCTTATAATCGTTTCGTAAATAATCCATTATTTCTAGTAAAAAGAAAGAAAGTATTGTAGAACTTCTTAAAGTGTACAATACTGCAGTACATTATGCATGTATTATACATATATACCTTCGTCTTGAATCATTCTATCTAGTTATGAAAACAACGTCAAAGTCCGTTGCGTAGTTTTAAAGATCGAAGCATTTATACGGACAGACAGAGAGTGAAAGCGACTTAAGCTTATACTATGTAGTGATAATTTAATTTTAGTTTATTTTTATTGCATTGGATTCAGAGCAAAATTGCATTTGAAACGTATATTTGCAGGATATATTACCTCTCCATTTACCTGAGCTATTATAAATTTAATTTCAGGGGGACGTTTATAATAATATACCACTGGCAGAGAAAGAGCGTGGTATATTTTATATTATTCTTTCTACTACTATTCTACTCTTTTGCTCCCACTTATTCCAATTTTCTATAGTAAGAGTCTTCAATATAAGAGTGAATAGGTAGAATAAGACAAATATGAGACCCTTGCGCTCGACGTAAATAGTCCCATTCAAGATCTATAGGATAGGATCGAAAAATAGGACCCATGTGCTCGAATAAGACCAAACGTTTCCTAACAAGAGCGAAAGAGATAGAGATTCAGACAAAAATGAGAACCTTGCGCTCGACGAAAATAGGAAAATAGTACCATTGAGAACACACACACATGCGTTTGTTTTTCTATCTCGCTGAGCGCAATTAGTAAGACTGCAGCAGAAAATGCTCAACTAACTGTTTGTCACTTACTGTCACTATACTCCAAACTGTCGTTTCAGGGATATTTCGTTTTTGTGCGTCCAAAAGTGATTTTTTACAAAATAAACTTGATTCACTGTTTTCAATTTAAAGGAAACAATGAATCCTTCATTTTTATGTTCTATTTGTATGAAGAAAACGTAAGATGCAACAATTGTAGTGAAAAGTATGCAATCCTCTCAGGATTGCATACTGATGGTAGTCATTGGTATGGTAAAAGTGAGGACCTCAGTGAAATGGCTAAGAAAACAATTATCACTGTATGTGCAGAAATTTTACAGGACTAAATAAACTCGTTACGAAACAAAAAGTTATCTACTACCGGACAAATTCCCTGATAACGTTGTATCAGAAATACCTCCACTATTAACTTGCTTCATACATAAATTATTATTAAATGATGAAAATATCGTGTGAGATGAATGTCCTATTATCCCAAAAAAGATACTATTGCCTATACTATTATTACAGCACTTCGTCCTAAATACTTCATTCGTTTCTTCAACTAGCTGTTGAGACATACATTTATCGAAAAACAGAATCGATGTTAGTTATCATTCTACTCAGCAAACTTTGTGTTTGCACATCATACCATAATATTTAGCTTCATGAAGCTTCATCAATAATTTAACCTCAGAAGACTATAATTACTGATGCTTTCGTTCAATATGTCTTTGATAATACTGACCGTAATACAAGGTGGGCCAAAAGAAATTACCCTATTGAAAGATGCTCTTATATTTGCAAATGGCGGCCAATATCAAATCTGTTTTGACATTTGTAAACTAAACAGATGTAGAATACAAGTGAACAAGCCATGCAGCGATACACTCCCCGCGGAACGCGGGAAAATCGTGTCTATTCTTTTGCGTAACAATTCGTCTGTGGTGTCGGCGCAGCGCGAATTCCATCGCCGATTCCCCGGTCGTCCGGCACTAACTGCGCAAAGACTGCGCCGTTTGGCCAGGGACCACAAGAGACGCTGCCAAGAGTGGCCGGCCCCAGAGCGCCTATTCTGCCAAGAATATCGCAGCTGTTGCTGAGGATGTCGAGCTGTCGCCAGAAACATCGACCAGACTCGCAATTAACCATTAGCCGGTCGTCCCTAAGGCGAATTTTGGTCAAAGACCTGCGCATGTCCGTGCGTCAGCTGCTGCCTGTCGACCACCAAACGCATGTAGCCTACGCCCATGCGATTCTCAATCTCGAGGACGAAGTAGACGATTTTTCGACCAAAATAATAATGAGCGATGAGGCTCATTTCCACCTCAGCGGGTACGTGAACAAGCAAAACTATCGCTTCTGGGGCACCGAAAATCCACGAGTGTATCACGAGGAGCCATTATAATCGTGAAAAGTGACTGCATCAAACGACAACAGTAAACGGTGCGCGCTATATGGCCATGTTAACCAAGTTTTTTCTGCCACAATTGAATGAATTAGGACCGGAGGACATGTGGTTTCAACAAGACGGAGCAACGGCACACACTGCGCGGGACACAACCGATATTCTGAAGGCGGCGTTCCCGGGTCGCCTCATCTCTCGTTTTGGCGATTTGCACTGGCCCGCAAGATCGCCCGATTTAACCGTTCCAGACTTTTTGTGAGGTTTTTTGAAGTCCCGTATTTATGTGAACAAGTCCGAGAAATGCCATAAAACCATCCCGTATAGCAATCGATTGTGGCTGCGCCCATTTGGCCGATATCATTTTCTCGACTTCACTAATAAAATTCTAAAGGTTCAAATAAACATAATCAAAAAACAAAATCGAAGTTTTTCATTTAGAAAAAAATTGAGAGCCAAACAACATCGGATGACTTCTTTTTGGCCCACCTTGTATAAGATCCTCAGGTAGTCAGGAGACTTTTCATTGTTTAGGAGGCATAGCAGTGTACACACCAGCAAGTAGTGTTTGATATAAAAGAACTCCAATCAAATGTAAAAAAATCTGCAGCGCAATTAGCATCTACAATAGATATCACCGATGAGATGTATGATGAGAGATTGCCTTCTGGATTAAAAACATCACCTATGCAGATCCTAGTAAACTATGTTTAGGCATTTCACCTCTTGTATCACCATCGTATATAACATTTCTATCAGGCATATTACATGCCTCCCGTTCATTAGATGACCATCCTCTCAAATTTGAAAATTTGCGCTGAATCCGATGGAATAAAAAAAATATAAAATAAAAATATCATTTAATAAAATTGAAATGAATTTTTTGTCAAGATTATTAGGTATATGAAAAAAGGTATAAATAAGTAAACAAAAATATGAATTAAATCAGAAGGAAACATGTAGGATCGCTTCAAAATGAAAAAAAAAGATTAATAATGATATTTTTACAATTTTGCACCTTTATGTGCATTTTGTGCAAAAACTATGAGAGCTACGCGAAAATACGTTTCCAAATTTTTGTAGGGGATTTAATTTTCTACAATTTTGTAGTAGGATCTTTTTTTATTTTTCCAGCCAATCGCGAGATATAGACGAAAAAGTTGTTTTTGCACCCTTTTGCAATGTATTTGCACCCTTTGCCGGTATTGCAGCACCCTGCAATTTTAGTATATTAATTTACGAAGACTTACGGAAATTTTGGCGTTGGTTGCAGGTGTTCAACCAAAATGGCAAAGTTAAGCTTTTATTGACTGGACTAATGATCGCTGCTTTCAGGATATTAATGACATCTTAAGCCTAATTAGGCAGTGAGAACAAAGTCAGTGTTGAGTATTCTCATCTCCAATCAATATACTCAAGTAAAAATAAATTCCTATGTCCACGTACTGTCCTGTCTTTATCTCCGAAGGAGACAGAAGCTTATACTTCTTAACACCAACGCGTAAACACCCTCAATTAAATACAATATTCCATCATAGATGCTTCCGTAGCTCTCGACGCTTCCCTACAATGTAGCTGGAACATCAGAGAGGACAAGAATCATTACAGTCGCTGTTCATATTTATTTATTTTTTAGTTAAATGGAACTTAAATGGATCAAGATGTTAAGCTGCTCACGTATATTGTATTCCTGCTGAAAAGAGGCCTTATTATGTGTTCTATGTTTTTCCTTGTTTTATTATATTTTTTACAATAAAACAAAAACATGTCAATACGACATCATTTTCAATTTGACAGTTTACTCTAGATAATAAAGAAAACTCGGCTAGACATAGGCCTTTTCTTATAAAAGAGGTTTTAAGCCTACTATACATTTATTTTACTTTATATCTATACAAATACATAAAACTGAATTGTCTGTAGGTATGTAATATCAAATTATCATTTTTTACTAAATGCATATGAAAGTATATAAGGTACTTGCGTCAAAAAAGAAATATTTATGAATTTTGTCTGTCTGTAAACGGGGGTTTTAGTGGCAGAAGGCACTGAAATAGGGAGTAACTTAGGCTAATTTTATTTTGACTAGCTACACTCCGCGGTGTTACTCGTGATTTTCAACTAAAACCGCGGGACTTAGCTAATTGTAATATATAACCTCTTATGTTTCTCACATTTGGAAATAACACATTGGATACATTTATTTTTCAACATTTCAAATATTACACAAAATTACAAATCGGTATCATAAAGTTCTGAAATGGTCAATATGTGTTATAATAACCAGCCAAATTTGAAACTAAGTAATTATTATTACATTTTTAACACATGTTCAAAGAAAACAGTAGAAACATTTTGTTTGACTAATACATATTGCTACCCAACAAAGAAAATAAGGCTGTAACCGACACATCATTTTTCATTAGGACAATCGAAATCTGACGACAAAAGAATATTTTGAATGTAACAAGAACGGAGTAGTAGAAATAAATATTTTATTGCAAACTAGCTGGCTCTCGCGGTGTTACCCGCTGTTGTTTATATCGCGAGTAACGCCGTGGAGCGGAGCTAGTCTTTTAAAAAAATATTCTAAGTTACTCCTTAGGTCATTAACTTTCTGCCAAAGAAAGTCCCGTCAAAATCGGTCGGGCAGTTTCAGAGATAAGCCGGAACAAACAGACAAAAAAAACCTTTTTGATCTTAGTACCCTATTTACTTTGATATGCATTTATTAAAAAAATGTTTATTTGATATTACAAACAGACACTCTAATTCCATTTGAGGTAGTAGAGCCACGCTGATTTCAGCACGAATGGATCGGCTCGACCCGGCCAGTACTACCCTCACACAGAAGACCATCCTAATAATGACAGCATTCTTGCTGTCTTATTTCGTTGGTGAGTGTGAGACCGGAGGCCCAATCATTCTGCATCATTCTCCCGCCCTTCGAAGGCCGGGAGAATGATCTAACCAGGCTGCCATGGTAGGGGTCACCATGCTACATTGCCTACCCTCACAATAAGCATGGTGACCCCTACTCCTGTATTCTACTCATGCTTTCCATCAGGCAGAGTAGAGTCACTTTGGCAGGCTTATATATAAAAAAAATATATAAAAAATATATATATATATATATTTGTGTATAGTAAGGAGAAGTAGAAAAGGCAGATTAATTTACCGCATCATACTTCTACATCGCCTGAAGGTTGACTGGTAGAGAATGCCATATGGCATTAAATCCTCCTCTGTACAACATGTGCAGTAAGTTTGAACAAATAAATTAGAATAAAATTAATTTAATGATTTATTTCGAGACGACTTAATCAACTGAAAATTATAATCATATACCATTGTGAAAAAACATTACTGTTATAGGTTTTTTTTACTAAAATTTGAAACCTTAACCTCAACCGTAAAATATGTCTCAGTCAGAACTTTATTTTCTATGTTCTTACTTTAAAAAAAAAAATTGGACAAGTGCGAGTCGGACTCGCCCATGAAGGGTTCCGTAGCATCATATAAAAGTTTTTTAACTTTCATCAAAGTTTTATTAATAGTGGTTTGATTGAAAGAAATGTAAATTGCGGTTTATGATTTGTGACGTATTAAAAAAAAACTACTTACTAGATCTCGTTCAAACCAATTTTCGTTGGAAGTTTGCATAGTAATGTACATCATATATTTTTTTTTGTTTTATCACTCTCTTATTTTAGAAGTTACAGGGGGGGGGACCAACATTTTACCACTTTGGAAGTTTCTCTCGCGCAAACTATTCAGTTTAGAAAAAAATGATATTAGAAACCTCAATATCATTTTTAAAGACCTGTACATAGATACCCCACACGTATGGTTTTGATGAAAAAAAATTTTTTGAGTTTCAGTTCTAAGTATGGGGACCCCCAAAATTTATTGCTTTTGTTCTATTTTTGTGTAAAAATATTAAAGCGGTTCACAGAATACATCTACTGACCAAGTTTCAACAGTATAGCTCTTATAGTTTGGGAAATAATTGGCTGTGACATACGGACGGACAGACAGACAGACAGACAGACAGACAGACAGACAGACAGACTTGACGAATCTATAAGGGTTCCGTTTTTTGCCATTTGGCTACGGAACCCTAACTAGTTGTCTTGTTCACGTTTATAATCCTCTAGTTACTTTTCAATTTACGTGACCCGATTATTAGAAGTGAACATGACCTGACCTGACATGACAACCTTGTTTGTTTACTTGTAAATATAAAAGATTCAACATCCAACATTTCTCCGTGTGGTGTTAAGAATACGGATTGTCAACTTCTCTGTTCATCACGTAGGTGTGTTAAGAGTGGCAACTGAGAAAGCAAATTACGCATGATAATCACTACAAATAGAAAGGAAATCCTGGAATATAATGTATGCCAAGGTCATTGTGGCAAAAGTTTCTTTCTTAAGAGAGGCCTTCGTTCAATAGTGCTACTGATAAAGGCTGTTGATGTTATAAATATATGCAGCATAAAACAGTTTTATTTTATAGTATTTTTATGATTCTTGGACAGCAAGAGGAATTTTTAAGGGTGGTTTGCTGTTGATATATTGTGGTCCACTCTGCGCCTAGAATAGGAGGGATCCGAGAACTGGTGTTTTTAATTAAATACAATTCCCTCTTACGCCTACCCGGATTGACGAGGGCACTATCTACTTTTAAAATAAAGCCGGTTCCAAAAATAACGGGTCAGTCACATAAACCCGAATATCTCCCGAACTACGTATGCCATCCTAATGAAACGAAGACTGTTCAATTGAGAATTTAATTATACAGATAAAAAATAAAATAAAACTTAGTTACACCCACAATATTAATCTTAAATAAAAAAAAAACTAAAGTAGTCATATTTTTCTTAAGATTACATTTTTTTTATGATTGTTTTTTTGCTGTTTTTCATCACTTTCTTCATTTAATACTTTGTATTGCCTCCACGAGCTCTTCTGACAGCTTCCAGGCGATTAGGCATGCTGTACACCAAATTTCGGAGCCGGTGCTGAGGAATACCTTCCCATTCCTCCACCAGTGCTTGTATGAGCTCGGGAAGCGTGATTGGTGGGGGGTTTCGACCTTTCACGCATCTCTGAAGCTCGTCCCAGGCGTGCTCGATGGGGTTTAAGTCCAGGCTTCGCGCTGGCCACTGCATGAGTTCGATACCGACCTCTTCAAGGTAGTCATGTACAATTCTGGCGGTATGGGGACGCGCATTATCATGCATTAATATGCCATGCCGGTCCATCCTGGCCATGAAAGGACCTACATGTTCATTGAGGATCTCTTCCACGTACCTCTCTGCATTTAGAGTTCCATTTTGAATGAGCACCAGCTCGGTGCGGGCCTCAGCAGAAATCCCAGCCCAAACTTGTACGGAGCCTCCACCGTACGCCACTTTTTCCTCCACACACGCTTGATGGAAGCGCTCCCCTGGTCTTCTGTACACCAACTGCCTACCATCATGCTTATAAAGCATGAATTTAGACTCGTCCGTGAACATTACCCTAGACCAATCGTCTAGTGTCCAGTTTAGGTGTTCGCGCACGTATCTCTGTCTTGCAATTCGATGTCCCCGTTCCAGTTTGGGGCCATTTGCGGGCCTCAATGGTTTCAAATTTGCTTCAGCAAGACGTCTTCTTACTGTTTGAGCGCTTAAATTGCCACCTCCAAAGCGAATAAAGTGAGTTTTTAGACCAACAGCAGTTTGAAAACGATTTCGGAGCATTGTAGCCACCAGTTGTCTGTCTTCCCTGGCCGTTGTGCATCTTGGTCTGCCATTTCCTGGTCTTCTAAGGTGTGATCCGGTCTCTTGGTACCGCTGGACTACCCGCTGAACAGTCGACAAAGATACACCAATGTTTCTGGCTGTTTCACGCTGGCTCCGCCCAAGTTCCAAAAAAGTTAGGATTCTGGTACATTCCTCTAGCGTGACTGCCATGCTTCACCTCACAGAATAATAATTATGCACGTGGAAGACGTTCACGATAATTTTTTTTGTGACAGAATAGAAATGGAAAGCATCCATAATGACATGAAACAAAAATTTTGTTTTTAAAAATAGTCATTTTTTTAAATTTTGTTTTTCTAATGAAGTTTTTTTCATCAACCAGTTTAAATAATATGCTATTAGAAGCGCAACTAAAAAGTCTTTATTCTGTTTTTTATTTCATTGATCTAGCTTTTACAGTTCTGGAGGTATTTCAATTTTTGTGACTGACCCGTAATTTTTGGAACCGAGTGTAGTCTATTCGATCAGATAAATAAACCTCATTTTTCGGTAGAATACCCTTCAAAATAAAACAACCAACTTAAGAGGAACTTGGCGTTTGGCAACTATCCAAGAGCCCATATGTGCTTGGACACTTTTATTATTCGTGATGTTTTAAGTTCTTTCTCTATCATAACTTATTTGAGAGACTTTGGTATTCTAAATAATTGACTAAGATTAAAAGGAAATTAGAAAAGTTCCAATAATGTATGTATACATATTAGAGGGTACTAGGAATTGTTACGTGTGGATTGAATAACCAAGTATTAATATGTGTATGCGGCTGCTAATTAAGAAGTCTTGGGTTCGATTCCTGGGTCAGACCAAATGTTTGTGTGATCCGCAAATATTTGTTTCGGAGTCTATGTATAATATGTATGTATTTACAAAAGAAAAAGCATGTTTATATATTTATATCAGTTATTTAGCACCCATAATACAAGCTCTGCTTAGTTTGGGATCAGACGATGTTGTGTGTAAGATGTCTGAAATATTTATTTATTTACTTTAGCATTCTATGATATACAAACTATGCACAAATATGGGAATGGTAACCACCACCAACTACAATTGGTTTAATTTTTTTAGCATATTCTAGCTGATCCAAGCGGTGTAACCCACTGTTGTCGTTGTACCTTTACAACAACAATTACGGTTACGACGCGACGACAATAGCATATGTTACTCCTCATATCATCAGATAGATGCCAGTGAAAGTCCTGTCAAAAACTATTCAGCTATTACAGCAGAGATTAGCAGAGATAAACAGAGATGAATAAAAAAATAAAAACATCTTTCTTTTGTAGTAACTACCGTATGTATGTATATGTTTATGTGTATTCAGGCTAAACGGATAATTTATGATTACATACATGTATGACCACGCATAACTTTTTACAGAGTAGCCCGATTTTGATAAATCTTTTTTTGCTTGAAACCCTTGAAATAAATTTAAAATATTTGGGTACAGTTTTAAGAGTAGGCTTGACTAAAAGCACTATGTTAATCTCTAATAATCATGTGATTATAACTAAGTACTTCTTACTCTTTTACTACCCAATGCTTGGTGCCAATGTATTATGGGTAGCTGGGTAGCTCTGCTTAGTTTGGAACTAGATGAAGGTGTGTGTAAGATTTCCGAAATATTAATTATTATTATTAATGCAAAATTAATTGTTACCACGCTTCGCTAGGAGACATTGTACTGGCACTGATGAGGAATAAGGTATAAAATTGAAGGGAGAAATAGATAAAAACAATCTTTGAAGCCAGTTGTATATTGTGCAATACAAATTGAACTCAATTTGTGCAAAACATTGGGAGTTTTTAAAACGTAAACAAACTAACTAAACATTGTTATACGTACAGATTAGAAAAATTGCTGACCGGATAGTATTCCCAAGCGAGAGTATTCTACTAGTACTGGATAGTATTCCTCTTGTGTCGTCCATTTAGCTCAGCGTAATGCAATCTGAAGCCTGAATGCCTTATATTGCAGGCTCTCGCAATCCGTAGATTGGCCCACAGATGTTATTTACTTATATATATTCGTCAGATAGTTGTTAAAGGATTTTTATAGTTTAAAATGTATGAAAGTGGTAAGATTGGAATTTTTGTTTTTTATAAAACATCTCCGTAAGTACCTTAAGTTGTAGGCTCAGAAGAATTTGTAAATCATACTCGTACAGTAAATAGTGTAGCTATAAAACCAGTTTTCAAGCACTACATTGTATTCAGTTACAATTCACAAGTATTTATTTAATTGTCAAATTTATTTTATTCATCCAATCACGACATTTAAATGTTTTCATTGTAATGGTAAGTATGTACATTGAAAGCATTATTGCTATAATGCAGACTTTTCGCAGCTCTAGAAGTATTAATAATAAATCTAGTTCTAGGCCAAACTGTTGAATGGCCGGTAAATAAGAATTTATGAGTATCCAGTAAAGACGGTTTTTAACCGACTTAAAAAAAGAGGAGGTTCTCAGTTTGTCGGAATCCTTTTTTATTATGTATGTTCAGCGAAAATTTCGTCGTTTATGAACCGATTTCAAAAATTATTTTTGCATGGGAATGTGTGTAGCTAACAGGTGGTCCCATCGTCACCATATCGGGATCTGATGATGGGATCCCAAGGAAATCGGTGGAACTCCTCAAATATCATAAGCACAATTATCGCGATTTGGGTACGCGGAATAGTTTTTCTTTGAAGTCGGTTCCTTTTTGTTAAAATTAGAACTAAAAGAAAACACGCCTCCGCGCCTTTAATGTCCTTTCCTTTCTTCTACTATCACAAATAAATAATCATCAACTGACGTTAATAGGTACATATTTAACTCCTTGTCATTTTTTATCTAAAAGAAAGAGGAAGTTTGTGACGTCTTAGGCATAACCAACTGAACCGATTTTGAAAATTCTTTTTCTAATAGAAATCCACATTATTTGTGATTGTCATTGGTTATAATTATGTTTACCCGAAAAATTAATACCTTGATACCCAACATACACAAAGGCGGAACCGTAAGATAAAGCTAGTATTCTATATTTTTAGTAACTCGCGGAGATAAAACAATTGATCATGCTGTCTAGTGTTTAGCGTATGCGACTGTAATCAAGAGGTCTCGGGTTCGATTCCCGGGTCGGACCAAATGTTTCTGTGATCCACAAATATTTGTTTCAGAGTTTGGGTGTTTTCTATGTATAATATGTATGTATTTACGAAAAAAGTTTGTTTATGTATTTATATCAGTTGTCTAGTTACCCATAATACAAGCTCTGCTTAGTTTGGGGACTAGATGGCGTTGCGTGTAAATGTCCGAAATATTTATTTATTTAATTAATCAAAAAAATCTCAATCTAGTGCAAAACACTGAATGAATTCTTACCTATCACATCAGTTATTTTGTTAAACAGAAATATAAATATAGAATATTTAGAATATAAATGCTATCTATTATCCAAGAAAATTATCGGCTGGTACTAGCTCAGTACAAAAATGAGTGATCTTAAGTATTCGTGAAAACGGCGGTCGTTTTGAGCCGATTTCTGACATTTCTAGTACTCAAACCTCAGTCGGTCCGGTAGAGATTTTTGATCCTTATAAGAAACAGGACCAATAGCATCAAAAAAAGTTCTTGTTTAAAATGACCATTTTCTTGCTGGCTGTACATTTTTTCCAAAATCTGTAAATGCAGTTCAGAATATCTTATAAAATTATGGATAGTCTTCTAAAAGCGTTTTCCTGTAACTATAACGGTTAAAGTACCTACCCTTACTGTCCCGTCTCAAAAATTCAGCCTGTATATGTAAAATTCTCGTGTATGTAATTCTCGATGTTGCAATATTGTATGAAGTCAGTTGTGCACGCGCAGGCGCATGGATCTGGCGCTACGCCAATAAATGTTCGTGTTTCCGAATATGCGTACTTTTGATATCCCACCATTGTTCTTTCAGAGTCCCAAGATAACGAAAAACAATTAAATGGGCCCCTTATATTTTTAAAATTGATTAAAAATAAGATGTAGGAAAAGTAATACCTTATAACAATCAGATGATTTACGTTGAATTCGTTATAAAAGTAGAACAGAAATCTGTAAAATCAATTAGTGACAAATAAACTGTAATAACTTGGAACTTTAGATTTAGGCAAGGTGATAAGTTTTTTAATTAAAAGTCTAGCAATTGTGCTTCACTCTGTTTATAATTTACTTGGGCACTGAGGGTGGCTTACAAACTTTTGAGAGTTATGCCGCCTCGGCAATCGATTCTGATAGATTATTGACTGTCTCGTCGAAAGAAAAACTTTAAATTAATACCAAAAATACTCCTCCATACATCAATGTCAATTTTCCAGGCGCTTAATATAAATTTGTAATCGCTAAACAATTTTGTGTTATGTCAACATTTTATGGATTTGGTTTCTAGCCAATTTTCATGATATTTGGTCGACGAATACTCTACATATTTTTTATATCATCTCTAATAGTGCTTATTATTACTATTTCAGATGATTTAAGAATGTATATGTTAAAATATATATTAGTTTAGTAGGTCATTTAATAATTGAAATGTATAAAATGTATGTTTTTATAGCAATTTATAGTATATGTTTTGCTAAGTTTAGATGTTCGTGTGTGACAGATGTCTATAAATGTATATCACTACAGAATATACCGCCAAGTTACTTCTACCATTTTGGAACCCATCTTTTATTATAGATGTTTTATATGTATACAAAAAGATATATATGTCGTGGATTGATCGTGAACTAATAAATCGTTACCGGAAATGTCGTGGATTGATACTATGGTGCGACGGACAGCGCCATCTAAGAATTATTTCAGTGAATTAATAAATCGTCAACGGAAACGCAAGTGGCGCCCTCCCGCTTGGACACGATCGTCGGTAGAGGGGATGCAGCGATGACTGGCGGGAAGATATGGCGGTGGTCATTCTACCTCGGACAGTCTTGGCATACGCTCAGTACCAACGCACGTGTCTGTTTCCATATTGTAAAAACCGTTAGTAAAATAAAGTTAATGTTGTGATTTAAATTATCTTTCGTTCGAGTATCCAAGTCAGTGCCCACATTTATCAAAAACTATGTCGGATCATAATGAAGACCCGATGTTTCGCATCTCGGCCACCCCTGATGCGACATCAGAAGTTGGGATTACCATGTGTTCAAGGCTGTTCGCTGTCTAAATTATTTAAAGTATTTTGAGTGTTCTTTGTGTGCGTTTCATGTGTGTTTGTGGGGTCCCCCGAGACACAGGAATTTGTATTCCTAATGCAGTTCTTTTTAAAAAAAAAAAAAAACAGTGTTCGTTGTGTTTCTTCATTCAAATCGATAAATAAAGTTTTGGTCAAAAATAACTAACGGCAACAACAAGAAAAATAAAATGGAAAGTTAATTAAAGATGCCGGTATATAGAAATCATAAATTGACATGTAGCCCATATCTGGTTTTGAGTAACAGTTGAAAACGAATTTAAATCGTTTTAGTTTTCAGGAATGTTGTTATACGTGTGGTACATTGAAAAACAAAAGTTAAAATAATGCGGGTACTTCACGCTATGTTTCAGTGTGTTCGTGTGTATAACGCTTTCATTCCAGCTAGTAAACATTGTGCTAAGCGATGGAATCTGCATCCGTGCTTTGTACGGGATCGACAGAGAGTGCAATGCAGTTCACCAGTGCCGACATGGTAATCAACGAGGTTACTGAAAAGCTTGTGAGTTGTAATTAACGCTACACTGGTAAGATCGAATCATATTTTCATATCGAGTTTTGATTTATTTTTACGTAATTTTGGTTTGTGGTGATAAAACGATCGATAACCCGTGTAAGAAATTGCCTAAGGCTGGTGTAAAGCTGTGGCTTAACGAAGGGGTTAATAGTAATCGTAGTTGATTGAATTTTAAGACTAAATTCATGCTCTGTTTCTATCATGGTTTTATATTGTGAATATTTTTTTTGGCGTGATGAAAACTAATTTTTATACCTACCTGTGCATAATAAACTAGGCGTTCCTTATTACGATTTCGCATTGTTTACCGAATGGGTGACGAATCAATAGTAGTGGCAGTTTAAGTGGCTCTTAATGCAACGTTAACCCACTACTTGAAAAAAAAAGTAACCTTTAATCGATTTACGTAATATCAAACAAAGTAGTACTAACGCATTAAGTATGTAAAAGATAAAATACCCACCATGTTGTGTGATTACTTCAATTATTTTTATTTATGGGGATGGAAAATAGAGATAAAATTTTAACAAAATACAATGTGTATACCACAACGATCATGTAAACCGCAGTACTACTGGTCATGTTTATCGAAATGCAAAGTATTGACACCTGTAAAGCCTGTGTCGTCTTTCGATCTTGGTAGCGCGAGTTCTTTCATGCTATTGCTAAAGTTATTAGGACATTACGGAAAGTTTTAAAAATCCCTAAGTGTCAGGTTTTCAATGAACTTCTAAAGTGTTAAGTTTGCTAGACAGCAGTGTGTTGTTTGTGAGACAATTTATAATGGTCAGGTTAGGCCGAGCTTTTATAAGGTTTAAGCACTAGTCGGTGCAAGAATACCAAGTCATCAAGAATAGTAGTCATCGGACAATTTCTGTGCCTGGTTGGCTAATTTATGTGTTAAGTTTAATGGCCTTAAATTTTAACTACACGGGATGACGAGCAAGTTTGTAAAGACATTATTGAAAGCTTGACAAGTGATCTATTGCTGGTTATTTTAAATCATTCCTTCCTCAGTGTTTGAGTGTTTACACACACTTTTGTACTACGGTGTCTTCTGAGTAAGTGGCTTGTCTCCGTTGAGACTGGCCGCCGTGACAGAGATTAGTCATCATATTGTCGTTCTATTGCAGACTAGTGACGGTAATCGTAAGCAGCCTAATGCCTATCACAGCATCTTCTCACTGTCTACGCGAGCTGAGCGCGTGCTGTGATCTGCTGTCTGCTGCTGCCTGGTGAGGCGCGGATCTCCGGTCTACTCGCCGCCTGCTGAGGTGTGGACCTGCGGTCTGCACGCCGCTCCGTGAGATGTGGACCTGCGGTGTGCGCGTCGTCTGCGTGACATGCAGCATACGGCCGGCTCACACTGTGCGCGAGGCGCAACCTGCTGGCTACTCACTGTCTGAGGGAAGTAAAACCTTTTTTTCTGTTCGCCGTCTAGCAAATGAACGCTAGATGCGTGCTCAGCCTTCTTCGAGAGGAGGGTGACGCCAGGGGTGCTAATGTGTTTAGGCCTTTGAAAAAGCATACAAGGGTATGGGTCTCTGAGCTAAGTGTCATACATTCATAGTTTTTAATCGTTAGAGCCTATGCTACGAATACGTGAAAAAAGCAAACTTGACCTCTGTCGTGTAACAGTGTAGGGCGGGTGATGTAAGAACGGATTCTATCGTTCACGATGCACGGAATTTTATTTTTATTGGTGTTCAATCTGAAGCTATTTAACACTTAAAGACAGACCCTTGTCTGAGCTCGCTTGAGTGCACGCTTGCGCCCATGGATAAAAAAAAAAAATGTCATTTTCTTTTCATTCCTTCAAAGTATATGCTTCAGATTCTAACACGAAACTGGGTAAATTACTTCAGTGTTCTCTTTGGTTATTTCGGAACATGAGCTAAATGATAATTATCAGGTAGGCGAACTTGGGTGGTGTTCTGGGTGCTGTATCACTCCAGGGTGTCTCATCACGGATGACACGGGTTGTCATAGTGACAGCTAACTATTAAAGGCCCTTGACTGTAACCGTACCTTTAAATACGCTCATGATAAGTTGCAAAAAAAATGCTGGATTACCAGAACATAACTGACGAGATCGATGTAGAACAAAGTAGTTGATTTTGAGGAGTGTTAAACTTAAGTTTGCATGATGGTTGGACCGCACCAGAGGTTATCGTGTAGACTCCTGGGTAGAGTCATGGGTAGACTCGGCGTTCCCATGTAGGGTTCGCACAAGGATGAGTAACTGGAGGTTACTGTGCTATGGTATATCAAAATAATCACGTGTAGAGCTTAAGTATTTTGGTTTGCTTAGTACGATTGATGTCTCTAGTGAGAGACAACGTGATAATCAAGTCAGTTGTGTTTTGAGTGCATCGATTATTGTTTTTGCTATTATTTGATGAGAAAATCCTTTGATGTTAAGGATTTTGAAATTGTCTTGATTTACTAGTGCGATGTCACTAGAGACAAGGCTATGTGATACTGCTTAATGAATTTTGTTTCAGAGTAACACACAGAGACGTGTGTCCCGTAGGATGGCCGTGTCGGAATATTCAATTATACGGGAGCCGATTTGACAACGAGGCAGCATCCGGACATCATTTGGTTCAGATGCGGCAATGCCGGACATTTTGCTACGAAATGTCTACGTGGCAACAGTGGAGGAGCTGGCGGGGCAGGAAGTGCAAGCAGTTTCAAAGCAGCGCCTGCAGCAGCGGCGAACAACGCAATCCCAGCGATCACTGGTGGGTCATATTCATTTTATTACGATTCTGGTGCCGAATGCTCTCTCATCAAAGATTTTGTTGCGTCAAAGCTTATTGGAAAGCGGGTAAATAACACTGTCAGTTTGACAGGTATCGGTCATGGTAGTGTGAAAAGTACCCGACAAATTACAAGACTAGTCGTGACCGCTCATGGCAGGACGCTTTAAGAGGTTCAGTTGGCTATTAACTCTACTATTAATGGGGTGACTAAATCTAGCCCTCTCGGGTTGATGATAGGAAAAGTAGCATGGCCACTTGGTTTAGTGACCGCTGATGATGATGTGAGTGACGTTAATTTAGATGAGATTAGAGAGCAAGCGACACAGAATATTGAGAAAAATGCCAATTATGATAAAAATCGATTTGATCAAAGTAAGGCTCGGGTTTCTAAACTAGCGATCAATGATTGTGTTTTGATTGAAAACGAGGAAAGGAATCGAACATTCCAGGTCCATTTTAGATTATTCATGTAGGGGGACAGATACTTACTAAAGGCGCTTGACTCTAAGCGAACGTACAATCAATCAAGGGGGGGAACCCATGATCGTGTGCGAAAGATCCCCGATCACTAAGTTCCTCGAGAACTAGATGTCATAGTTGTAAGAATGGCTTGTATACTCATACTCAAAATCTACACGAAATCGTTGGTGCGATTTCTGTCTGTGTTGGTGCACGGAACGTTTCATGTGTTGGAGAACATGTTGCGTGAGATCTTCGAGAGTCGTTGGTGCGATTCTTGTCCGTGTTGGTGCACGGAGCGTTTCATGTGTTGGGGCACATGTTGCGTGAGATCTTTAAGAGTCGTTGGGGCGATTCTTGTCCGTGTTGGTGCGCGGAGCCCCTCATGTGTGGAGCATATGTGGCGGCAGATCCGTAACGAATCGTTGGTGCGATGATAGTGAAAGATTCAGGAGTTGAGTATGCATTGCTTATGAATTATGGTAAAGAATAACAGAACTGTTAGAATTACCTTGTTTGGTCATTTTGACTTGTTGGTCGGATCTTTTGCAAGGAATGATATAGTGCAGGGAGCACTGTGTATGGAAACTTAATTATTTTAAGTCATGAAAGTTGATGATTGTACCTAGATTTAGGAGAAACTAAGTACCAATGAGAAACTGCTACCTTTGGTTCTATTGGCAGGATAGCCGAACCAGTTTACTCTGAGTATATTTTGTCCACAGGTACTACACCCGAGGACGGGTGCTAGTCAGAGATGGCCGTGTCGTGGATTGATCGTGAACTAATAAATCGTTACCGGAAATGTCGTGGATTGATACTATGGTGCGACGGACAGCGCCATCTAAGAATTATTTCAGTGAATTAATAAATCGTCAACGGAAACGCAAGTGGCGCCCTCCCGCTTGGACACGATCGTCGGTAGAGGGGATGCAGCGATGACTGGCGGGAAGATATGGCGGTGGTCATTCTACCTCGGACAGTCTTGGCATACGCTCAGTACCAACGCACGTGTCTGTTTCCATATTGTAAAAACCGTTAGTAAAATAAAGTTAATGTTGTGATTTAAATTATCTTTCGTTCGAGTATCCAAGTCAGTGCCCACATTTATCAAAAACTATGTCGGATCATGATGAAGACCCGATGTTTCGCATCTCGGCCACCCCTGATGCGACATATATATATAAATTATTAATTTCGTATTTTTGTTATATTATTACTATTTCACTTAAATAGCCAATATCTTTATTAGGTTCGTAGACAAATCCTTGACAAGAATACGAGAGATGCCTATAAAAGATTTTTCGACACATGAACGAAAAATATGACAGAGTTATACTTCGGCTTATATATATAAATGTCGGCTTGTCCGAAGTAATACAGACTTTTTATTCAACGATTTATACATTACACTTCTCTTACGGAACGAAATAACCGCATGTACAACCCAAATTCTGACGGAACAGAGGATGTTCCAAAAGGTCTCTTGCAAACGGTCTCTGATTCAAATCTTTTACCAAACAATCTGCAATAAAATCAGAGGTGGGTATGAGTTGACTATGATTATTTGCATCCTTATAGGGATGATTTTGAATTCAATATTTAAACATCTCGTAACTTTTACTTGATATTTATGTAGACATAACGATTGCCACTGATGACAAGGTAGAATCGAAGTCAAATTTAGACATTCATGTTGAACTGTTAAATATTTACATACCCTGTCTGATAAACAAACATAATAAATAATCTTTGTAAAGCCAAATTGATTATATAATAGCACATTTTATCATTGTAAAGAATTCATAATGTACTATTTAACATATGTATAGTAGCCAATCACATAAATCCACAAGACCAGCAATTATATCCTTTTCAGACTTGTTCCCTAGTTTAGTTGTAATGGGTATCCAGGGAAGCATATCGACATAATTATCAAGGGTAGTCCCCTCTTTAAAGCACTCTAGGGAAGGGGGATATTTATTCTTGAATAAACTTGTCAAAGTCCTAATTAGGTTAGTACTTGTTCTGCGAAGCGATGTCAAAAGGAGGATAATCGTAAATTGTTTTGATCTTGTTGTTGGTGATCCTGACCAACGAAACGGCTTGGAGGTCGTTGATTCGATTACTCCTCGAAGCAAATGGTTGTGTGATGAACGCTATCATTTATATTGTGTCTGGGTGTGGATTGATTGTGGAACGTGTGTGTTTGGAGATCTTTGGATGTAATTGTTGTCAGCAGATGATAACTAATCATGGCATAGACTCTGCTATTTATAAATCTGTAGCTCTACGTAGATTTAGAATTGAAATAAACTTTTATTGTTTTTATTAATATTAAGTAGCTTTTGATGTACAGGTAATCAAAAAGCAACAACTTACCTACCACCTCTAATTAACTAAGATAGATTTTTTGATTAGGTTAAGATTGTTTTTAATATTATAGTTTTGGAAAAAATATCGGCTACACTAGGAATGTATATGTATTTTATATATATAACTAGTTGACCCAGCGAACTTCGTACCGCCCAACTTTAAAATTCCAGAACTTGATCGCAGCGCCACCTACCGGGTCCAATTGCGAATCTAAACCATTCCTAGATCCCCTTGAACACACACAAAAAATTTCATCAAAATCGGTCCAGTCGTTTGAGAGAAGTTCAGTGACATACACACTCACAGAAGAATTATATATATAAAGATAACCAATCTCGACTTAATTCAGTGATATATTTATTCATAACTTTATGTACTTTCGTTGATTCTCTACCAATCAATCCTAGGGTGGAGTAAAAATTTATGCTGATATACGATAGATCTTATCGGAATCGGACAGAATAAAGCCACTCTGCGCCGGAAATAAGAGGTCCAGCCTGCCCGCACTGACGTCATCTCGTCTAAAACTCGCTATTTACGTACGCGCACGCGGACGACGCCTCCTTGCGGCTGGCCACTGAAGCACAGGAGGGGAAAACCCATCACATCCATACGCGGCCACACTTGCACGCCTTCACCGCCCGGTTTGCGGCCGGCGACATCGTCGCTTATGGTTGGAATCTCCAGCCAAGACGACCAATGAGCCATCCGGTCTTAGCCAGCGGATTTACGCCACTCGGGTATTTTTCGGTCGGGGGCCGAATGCCACTATTCACATCCGAAATTCACGTCAGCCGATTAAATTCGGCGAGAACTTCCGTTTCCAAATCCCCCGGGAAGTGAGCAAGGCGCAAGTCGCCCCCATGGACAACGCGTATGACTAATCGCTAATATCCTCTGAGATCGCCAGAGGCGTGCCCTAGTCATAATACATACCTGGTGCCAGCAACTGGTTGCCAAACAGCGTCAAGAGGCGCGTGTGCTGGAGGTGGGGACTCGCCGTTCTCGCCTCCGCCTATTTCTGGTCGACCCTCCCATCCCTGGTAACAAAAAATGTTTATGTTAATTTAGAACCAATCATATTCCCCTTTACTGTTTTTACTGTGTTTACTGCCACGATTTTAAAGCTCGGAAGTAATTTTAAATTTCTTCATTTAAATGCATCGCGCATTTGAACTAAAGATCAAAATATTTATCAATTTTATAATAAGTTACGAACCATTGATAAGGTTACATTCGGGTACAAGTAATCTCAAAATAGAAGCATAAAATAATGTACATTTACAACTTGCTGAATTGTAAATAGGCAAACATAGCGATAATAAGCTTAACCTCATTAGTGCCATATTTACGTAACTTGATATAATAAGGCTATAATTGAACGAGTCTGTTAGAAAAATATTATTATAAAAGCTAAGCCCCGCGATGTTACCCGTGGTTGTTGTACCTTTACAACGCACGGATAACGCCACAAGATAAAGCTAGTCTGAAAAAAGTAGCAAACGTTACTTCCCATATCGACAATTATCTGTTAGTCAAGTTAAAGTCCTGTTAAGATCGATCCAGCCGTCCAGATACTAGCTTGAACAAACAGGCAGACAGACAGACAAATATTTTACAAATTGCTTTTTGATGTGTGTACTTTACATTATTTTATATACATTTAGTAAAAAGTTATTAATTTGAAATTAAAAACCGGCATGTCGATTCTTATGTTTGTTTTATTTATTTATTTAAATAGTTTACACCAATTATACCTAAACCTTCTCCTTGTTAGGAGCCTCCTAACGTAGTAAACGAAAATATCATAAGCTGATTGGAAAGATTATATTAAAGGTTGTCCTTGTGAAACCGTCCCTGTAAAGCCTTCGTTGTTTTACGACCAGCGTCTCCATCACCATTATAAGTTTCGTAAGTATATTTCAGTTACATCGTTACTATTGAACCAGTGCGTCATACTTTCTGATTACTTTATACTATTCACATTTGTACATAAGGACTAATCGATTCAGAATAAACTCTTTTATTGTTTTAATATTCTTCAAATAACGAAAATATTGAAAGTATATATTATAAGTTTTTTTTTAACTTTGTTCAGGTGTATTCAACAGTTTATTAGATATTTTAGTTAAAATGATATCATTGATGTGATTGATAAATAATATCAACACACCAAGGTGGTCTAGTATAAGATTAAAATAATTTTAACAAAAAGGAACCGACTTCAATGAAAAACCATTCCGAGTTACCAAATCGCGACAATTTTGCCTGATATTTGAGGAGTTCCCTCGATTTCCTTGAGATCCCATCATCAGATCCCGATATGGTGACGATGGGACCACCTGTAAGCTACGCCCATTCCAATGCAAAAAGATTTTTCGAATCGGTTCATAAACGACGAAATTATCGCGAACAAAAAAGTTCTACAAATTTATTTGCAATACTTTTTAAGTTGTTCACACATTTTTATAGTAACAATCGTAGTTATACTAATTATATTAGAAATTCTTGATGTTAGTTATATACTTGACTGTTAAATCTATTATTCCCTGTCAATAAAAGGGCATAAATATTCAGTAAGCGGCTTAGTCTAAATGTAACAAATAGTAAAGCTTTGGCAGAGGAGACTGCCGTTAAGGCTTACAGACGTAAAATGTACAGCCGTTTTCGTAATCCCTGCACTTAAGATTGTTTAATGTATTAGTAGTTAGATTACGCGTTAAAAACCCATACTATCAGGTACACGTTTACGCAAACTAAAGACAATACCATTGTAGTCTCGAGTCAAAATGTCTAGATCAATATAATATTTGTTATAGCTTTCATAGCCGAACGAATTATTAGATTATTATTCTATTTGAATTTCATCGTAGGTATATTTCGTAGAGAGTACAGTAGCACTATGAGTCGACGATACTTTTCAAATTAAAAACGCATTTTAGACTCCGCTCATGGCAGCCAAAATAGTGTACAGATAAGGCATTCACAACTTTAAAGTTTAATATAATAACTTATATTTCTCATATATAAAATTCTCGTGTCACAATGTTTGTTACCAAACTTTTCCGAAACGGCTGGACCGATTTATATATTTTTTTTGTGTATTCGGTCAACATCTATTTTTCGTACCCCTAGAGCGCTAGCGGAGTCACGGTCATCAGCTAATAAATTTACAATAACAATTTTATCAATATCTTACCATATTTTTATTGAGAACTAGCTGACCCGTGCCCACTTCGTTGGGCATAACTTGAATATAAAAGTTAGACATAATGCTGTCGTTGACTTTTTTGTAGGCATTTTCAAGCTCCACATCTTTTCTCTAGAACTCAAAAATATACCTTTTATAGTTTAGGCAGCGTTCGTAAGAAACGCTTTCATTCGACCGTTTTTTCTCCGATTCGCTTTGCAAAACGGACTACCACGTAAAAGCCTCTTTATTTTTCGGTTTTTTATATAACCTATGACACTCAGCAATAATGTGGCTTTCTATTGGTGAAAGAATTTTTAAAATCGGTTCAGTAGATCCCGAGATTACGCCTTACAATTTAACAAACACACAAACTTTACTTCTTTATAATATTAGTATAGATGAATTCATTAGTAAAAAAAGAAACCGATTGTAAATGAATAAGACTGAATTTTATTTACATTCTACAGATTAAGGTCAAAGAAGAACCCCAGCGCTGAAGCATAATGAAGCTTCTACTTCATTTAAATTAATTGGAATGTATTTTTGTAACATCTTTGCAATTTAAAATGAATAAGCCCATAAGCTATCACGACTGTTCCGTAATAGCAATGCAATCACTGCTTTATTGGGTGCAAAAAGTAAATTATTGTTTCTTATAAAGAGGTAGTATTCATGCACACCGTTGTTTTATTTTCTTAAACAACAATGTTATTGAAATAAAGAGCATCTTACGTAATTGTCAATCATCAACAAGATATTACATTCCACTTTGGGCTCAGATCTCTTCTCAGGAGAGGGTTAAGGGCATACGTCCCCGTTTTTAAACCGCCTGAGGTCTCCAACTAAGTTTCACGACTGTTATCTTATGATAACAACAGGGACCGACTGCTTAACGCGACCTCCAATTCACGGAAACGCTCATAACATATCATGACAAGCGGAGTATAATGCTGTCAGTAAAAATAAGAACATTGACATATTTAATTTAACTTTACCTTCTTTTAAAAAAAAACTGTCATCATCAAGTTATCATCATCATCATATCAGCCGTAAGAAGTCCACTGCTGAACGTAGGCCTGCCCTATTGATTTCCATTTCGACCGGTCGGTAGCGGCCTGTATCCAACGAGTCCCTGCGATCTTAATCAGGTCATCCGTCCACCTTGCGGGAGGTCTTCCTACGCTGCGTTTGCCGTCACGTGGTCTCCACTCAAGAACCTTTCTGCCCCATCGGCCATCGGTTCTCCGAGCTATGTGCCCTGCCCACTGCCACTTCAGCCTGCTGACTCTCTCTGCTATGTCGGTAACTTTAGTTCGTCTACGGATCTCCTCATTTCTGATTCGATCCCGTAGAGAGACCCCAAGCATAGCCCGCTCCATAGCTCGCTGTGTGACCTCGAGCTTCCTTATGAGGCCCATAGTTAGAGACCACGTCTCGGCACCGTAGGTCATCACTGGTAACACGCACTGGTTAAAGACCTTCGTCTTTAAGGACTGTGAATGTGCATGTCTTATCTTCATCAAGTTAAGACATGCACATTTGGTTATTATATAACTTCAAATTATTTTGTTAGAAACTACATGTGATACTGTTTTTTGATTAATTTTTAATTGTTAAAAGGAAGCATTATGCTCCCAACTATCTGTTATTTCAGATAATATATTTGTTTGTGCTTTTCGTGGCAACCTATAAATAAGGCGGCACCAATGCTTGTTTACTTTAAATTTTGTGTATTTTCGATTTTAAGGTGTATGTTCTTGTTGGTTGTTCAAATAAATAAATGTCATAAACTACTCCTCACCTAAGTTGATTGCGGCCACCCATTGACCGCGCCGCCGTTGCATACCATCGGTGGTTGTTCCCAATCACCTAACGCCAATTCGCTTTGACTTATGAGTGATTCACGTTAAACAAACAAATAGTCTTTTAATAAATAGTCTGACCAAACCACCATGTTGAGAAATAGTTACGTTAGACCATAACAGTCGGTAGCACGAATGGTAGCAGTAATACTACATATTTCTAACGACATAAAATTTAATAAGAATATTTGAAAAAACTCATTAAGTAACGTATTAGAGAAACGAAGTAATTAACAACGAACCAGATTTTGTAGTATTGTTATTGTCAATTACTATTATCCTAACGATAGCGAGGTCCTATAAATGTTTAAATTAATTGTTTATATATTCATAATTAACTGTACCGATTAAAATGCAAATTTAATTTAGTACAAGTAAATGCTTATCTCACGGCCACACTATAAAATTATTATTACCTGTTATGTAAAATATGGTGACTTCAGTGATGTAAATAGGGAAAAAAAGACGAATTGTGGTCATGGCACTAATAACTATCTGTGGTCTTGACTTAAGGAAATATGGAAAAAAATATTCCGAGCTTCTCATTACAGTTCATATGAAGTTGCGCTAAGTGTTGTTGGTTCTAATACTACATGGTATAATACTTTGTATAATCCACAAACTGTTATGTTATGTTAAAAAAAAAAGAAAAAAAAAACTTAAACATACTTTTTTTTTGTAAATACATACATATGTACATACACCCGAATCCGAAACAAATATTTGTGGATCACACAAACATTTGGTCCGACCCGGGAATCGAACCCGAGACCTCTTGTTCAGCAGCCGCATTCGCTGACCACTAGACCAACAAGACAGCTTGTATATTTAAATAATCCCTACGACAAAGGATGTATATTACTAATGCGAAATTTACGTTCTTAAAAAAAACATTTCCAATTAGAACGTAGAAAGATATTCTTTTAACAACAAAATTATATTTATTGTTTCTCTCTTCGCAAATACAACTCTCCTTGTCATGGTTTAACACTTTGCCTTCACATAAATAAAAATATAGACGATCATCAACAACCCATAACGTCCCACTGCTGGGCTCGGGTCTCCTCTCAAGAGAGGGTTAAGGCCATACGTCCCCACGCTGACCGAGTGCGGGTTGGGGGCTTATATATAGCGAGGGGGAATATAGACCATACATCAACAACCCATAACGTCCCACTGCTGGGCTCGGGTCTCCTCTCAAGAGAGGGTTAAGGCCATACGTCCCCACGCTGGCCGAGTGCGGGTTGGGGGCTTATATATAGCGAGGGGGAATATAGACCATACATCAACAACCCATAACGTCCCACTGCTGGGCTCGGGTCTCCTCTCAAGAGAGGGTTAAGGCCATACGTCCTCACGCTGGCCGAGTGCGGGTTGGAGGCTTATATATAGCGAGGGGGAATATAGACCATACATCATTCTAATTTAACATAGGCAATAAAAACTAATCCCGTTTGAACAGTCATGACGTGTGATGCAGTCACTAATCTATATACAGGTCATGAATGTGATAGCGACAACGAAAATGACCTAATTAATAAATCAATACATTGTTCGTGACTACAATAATGTAAAAACAAAGTCGTGAATAAAACATATTTAACACGGCGATTCAATAAAATAAAAATTGTTTCTTTTTTTATTCTCTTATTAAAAATATTGCAACTTCTTTTTCTTCTTTTTTTAATTACTTTATATTATTTCAGCCCAATTTTACTTTAGAATATTATGATTTTTGAAAATATATCCTGTACGCGTCTGCTTCTACAGTGAAACCCTCACTTATCAACCACAGCCCCATTATTGGAAACCGCATCAAATTCGAACTGGTAGTTTTGCTTTTGCACAAATATTTAAATACAGTACCCTCGGGTTAGTTGTCATCGTAACACCTGTCTAATAACATTTACCAATGTAACCCAAACCCATCAAGTAAGTAAGTACTAAAAAGTAGTAATAATAAGTAGTAATATTAAGTAGTAATAGTAAGTAATAAAAAGCTTTAGTAGATAAACAACTATTACTGACCGTATAGACATTAGGACAATTTGTGATAAATGTAAAGATTTAACATAACGATTTTTTTAGATTTCTTATTAGAAGATGTCCGACTAGTCGATAATAGAATTGATTTAAAAGATAAAATCTGTTTTATTCTCTTATACCGCCACACATACCCTTGAATCTTAGAAAACTTACATAAACTTTTCTATGAAGTAACCAATATTCCTTAATATTTCAAGTTGTGATTGGAAGACGAATGAAACAAACTCTGAACAATTTAAGCAATAAAAGGATTATATTATATCATAAATTCGCATCATCTGAACATTTTGCTTAATAGAAACTGAGGCTAGCTTTATCCCCTTTTGATAGAAAGGTTGGGTGCGGGTATTCTTGGGATCTCGGGGAGCTTTTATTTCACATCGTAACTTATCGACCCTGGTCACATCCCGACGAGTTTTCATGCACCGGTCATGCTTACGGATGATATCCCATTTCATCTTATGACTTGAGACTTTTTCATGTTGATGTTTTCGTTGTATTAACGTTAAGCGAAAGTCTTTGAAATATAATAGAACGTAAGTGTGTAAATGTGAGTTGTTTTAAAATGACCGTTTGACTACCACAATCAGCGTGCATTTGAGAGTTGGGGGGAGTCTATTCTCGTGTGTGGTTTTAACACTCGAAATAGTACACTAGCTCCGATTTTTTTTTTTTTTTTACATTTGTCTTTGGTTGTTTGTCAGTACAACGTGTAAAAGCCTATCATTGGTTCATCATTATAAACCTATCGCAGTTCACTGCCAGACAGGCTACAAATCGTATGAAAGGAAACTCGCCACTATGAGTTCTAAAAATTGAAACACTGAAATAATCGTATAGCAGTAATAGGAAGAACAACTTGAATCAAAACCTTGACAAAATTTCGTAATTTAAAACTTCCTTTCTAAGACAAGTCTATCTCCAGCAGTCCTATATCATAACTAGTACTAAACTTAAACTATATCAGAACTAAAATATAAAATAATCACCAGATCTCCTTCGCAAAACTTAGTAGAAATTTTCATATAAGAAATAACACCTAAAACATACACTGCGAAATATATACCAAAACGTATTATTTCTTTCATAGCACAAATGTAAACACGGCTAGAAATTACACTGTTATATAGTCTTTTACTACACGAGTTACATTTACAACTAATCATTTTATGTTTTAATCTTAAAGCTTGTCGTGTTATCTCTATATTTTTTTTATGTTTATTCATTTTGCACACGGACTATTCAAGAACGAATACGTCATTGACAGATGAGTGAGATGAGTCTCTAGTCTTTGCTCAGATTATACTTTAAGGGGGTATTATCTACTATACCAAAAAGTATAATTATAAACATTATGTTAAATCATTACTTAGAACATGTGTTGATAAGAAGTATTACATAAAAGTTTAGTTATTTAGTTCAAGTCGATTGGAGTTTTATGTGATCAATGAGTTTTACATTGTGCGCATAAAAAAGGGTCCCGTAGTTACCCATAATGGTAGGTAGATTTAATTATAATGTTTACTTATTATTTCTTTATATTTGTACGAAGTTTTCCAAGTGAGTGCATTTTACAAGTTAGGCCCCTATAACTCCTGAAATAAAAATGTTATCTAAACCGCTATAGTTTTATTTTAAAGTTTAATATATGGACTACTAGTCAGTACTACTTTTTCAGATGTTTTGAGTCATCTGTTTGGCTTTATGAAGAGCAGGGCGTCTCCTTCCCCTCTTAAAGCCAAACAGATGACTCCCTTTTTGCAAAAAAATTGCTTTAAAATTGAATAACTCGTTAACGGATACCTACATCGAAAAATGGTTTTGGCATCCTCGCAATGTTTTTAAATTGCTTATTGTAGCACTTTGTAGACGTAATTACAACACATATTCATGCAAAGTTTCATCTTTCTAGCACCACCTGTTAGGGCGGTATTTCCACTATAAATATGTTCTATTTAATGTTGATCAACGTAAATATTTAATTGAGTGAATTTTGTGGTTATTCGGTTTTATTGTCGTTATGATTTATTTTATGGACAGAGAGTTTTGAGCAAATTATTATGTATGAATCAGGTATGTAAGATCATTGGAAGTCGTCTCTTTAAAGTGCTAATTTATATTTTATTACAACTTCAATTAAAAAAAATTGTTTTACTTTTAAAGCCTTAAAAAGAAAACATATTATAATCGTGATACAGTGCATTAAATTTCCACTAGGACTTTTGTATGATAAGCGCGATCATTAATACAGAAGAAAGGAACGAAAGTCTAAATGTAATTTATCTTTAATGTATATCTACGTATTTAAAAATATAAACAATAATATGTGTGTCAGTGGTCTACATTCGGCTTGTAGCAGCTTTCAGTAGTGAAACAATGATAGGTTTTTACACGCTGTACTAACAAACAAGCAAACACAAAAAGTAAAAAAAAATTGGTACAGGCTTTACTTAGTTTGGAATAAGATGACACTACCACTGACAGAACAAATACTGTAATATTTAACAAAACCGTTTGCTATGTATCTCGGACGTTAAAATAGTATCCAGCACTATTCGAAGGACGACGACAACGACGATAAACGGCCAAAAGAGTCCAAACGCAGCAACATATCAATATCTCTCTTAATACTCTTTATTTTCCTTTAAAAAATTCTTTAAAATAATGTGCGTAGCCCTCAAAACGCTGAACCCCAGTCACATGGGACTAAAAAGATAGGTTGCAATATTAGAGTGCGTAATACACCTTCTCCTGCCCCACTGGAGAGGTACTTACCCCAGCACTTAATAAATAAAGTAACAGCTACTAACGTACGTGTAAGTTGAAGTTGAGTTCAAGAGTCTTACTTTGAAAAAGTAAACATCGAAATTAAATTTGCTCATTGAAATAAAAAAATTGAAACGTAAATCCAGAAACCTCCTCCATAATCACTTGAAATTAATGTCTACTGAAGAAGTTTTAGATTATGTAATGGAATTTTAGAAAACAATATACTAATCAGGAATGAACCAAATAAATACATTTTTCAAAGGAAACTAAATTAGTATTTGTTTCATTTTATTGTGTCAATACTATGTAGTTCAAAACTAGTTTCCTAAAATTCGGTCGATTTTCCTAGTTAGTTTTTAGTTATTGTATAGTGTCAACCTATTGTAGTTATTATAAATTTACAAGTTTGTAATGGTAGTTATTATTTATTTTATATGTTCATAATTGTACGGAGACCAGTCAAACCATCAACCAGTTGGGGGATAAAGACTGTGATTATGTTTGGTTTTTCTGTAAGACAACAAAGAGAAATAAAAAAGTTTTATATCCCTGAAGTTTCTTTGTTTTCCTTTTGAATAATGTACTCCTAGCTGATTTCAGTCACAGCAGACAGCCTTAACGGAGACCAACAAACTCTCCACCAAACGTCCTCTCTTGTCACTCACCAACCAAACACGACCGTACGAATGCTGTCATTTAAGGTCTTCCATGTGAGGGTAGTATCACCCAAGTCGAACCGGCCTATTCGTGCTGAAATCAGCATGACTATACTACCGGAGTGTGTCATTACCAATTTTTTTTTTAAAGTTGGGTACTGTTAAATAAAAATAACATTTTCGCCACAAATCTTAGTTTTTAGGGACTTTCTTGAATTAAAACAAACTATAACATCAAATTAAAACAAGTTATTAAAACATACACTAGTGCGTTTGTTTTAATAATTAATTTATTGAAACCACTGTACAACAATTATAATTTGTTACTCTAAATTGAATTTTCAATATCTAGAACAAAACTGCGCGGGCAAAAACTTATTAGCAACTGTTTTCGAATACCGTTGTCTATGCTCTAACTCACATAACTTGCCCTTTATTATAATTACATAAAGTATGTTAGTTTAAACTTCGCGTACGGCAAAATTGGACGAGGTTCCTTGACTTGCCACCGAGTTATTACTTGGCAAACAAACTTTCGCATTAGTTGCAGAACCGACATGTTGTACCGAACATTGTATACCACCGCCATATTGTTGGTTAACCGTAACTCTTTGGTAGTATGTAGTCGAGGTCACATCGCAATTTACTGCATAATTTATTGTAAAGATATTTAATTGAAGATTGATAAAAAATTAGGTACAGATATTGAAGTTAGTTTCTAATTTCACAAACATTAATATTGCCACAATCTTCATAACTGCAAATCAAGAAGCTTTCTATGGTGACAAACAATTGTAATAAGCACCATCTTTTGTGCAGAACTAATGAAAACTAACTAATTGTAAAGCAACTATTTCATAATAATATTTTACTGATTCATTAATGATTACAATTTTAAGTTAAATATAACAATTGTCTGAACACTGAAATTATGCCGTGATGTTAACAAGTCAACCACTGTGTGTGTATCTATGTATTCATTTTTTGTACAAGTACTGAATATTCAGTCTGGTTATTATAGTACAGGTTCTATCTTGTTAAGAATCGAGACAGCGTAAAAAGCAGTCTGAAAGGTGGAGGCTATCTATCATATTTGCTTTTTCCTTCACTTTTATCAGGACAAAAGTACATTAGAAATTTATTTACATTACATTAAAACAATCTGCCACCATATTTCATCATTGACGATAATATAATAAAAAAATTAAAAAGCAAGTTTCTTTGTACAACTTATCATTTATAATTTAAAAGTAAATTGATATTGTGAAAGTGAAATCATTATTAGAATAAAATATTAGCAGTGGCTATCAAACCAAATTACGAGCATTTGCCTTCGATAACAGTTTTGCTATTACTACCTACTTTGTTCACTCTGTCATATAAGTACCAATATGAATTTATTATGATTCTAGAAAACCCAAGGGTGTACGTTCTGAGAACAGAAATTGTGACGTTGTGAATCTACTTTATATACATAATAAAACAAAATCGTCTGTCGTCAACGACCTAATCATTAAGGAAATTCACAAACCACAATAGAAACACAATATGTCAAATTATATCATATTACCTTTGAAAAGAGGTCTTGGCCTACTATACCCACGCTGGCCAGACGGGTTGGTAAAGGGTTTATTTCAAGTTTTCCTTCTCTTGGCAGTGATGTTAGCTACTTATATAACAATTACAATTTACAATAACCGCAGGTCAAAGCACGGTACTCAGCTGGCAGATATATATTATATACGACTAGCTGACTCCCGCGTTGTTACCCACAATTTTTGTCGTAAAATCGTGAGTAAATCCGCGGATCGAAACTGTCCAAAAATTTTTGTTACTGTTCATAACATCAGCTTTTAGCAAGTGAAGTCAAAATAGATTCAATTGTTATAGAAATTATCCGGAAAAAACATACAGAACGACAGTTTTTTTTTTTATAAATTGTTTTTTGGATATAAATTTAGTAAATAAACTGTTCATTCAATGTTCAGACATTTCAATTGAATTTATTTGTCATATCAATCTTAATATTTGTGATTGTGAAATTCTTAACCAAAATATCAGATAAACAGAGTTCACTGGTTCACGGTTACTAATTAAATAACTGTGCTGTGTTTTATGGGCTTAAGTACCAAAAGATCGTTTAACTAGTTTTTGATGAATCAAAATAAAAAAATGTGATACAAATTATTGAATTATTAAATGATGTTTGTAAGTATATGTGTGTCAGAAACTTTAAAACATAAAATTGACGAACACCAATTTCATCGCAGTTTAGAGCAATAATATGACATTCACTTAAAGGAGCCATTAATACAACTCTATTAGTATGTGATGTACAACAGGAGTAGTTGTCGAGATGACAATCAAGTTTCCAGTCGGAAATACCTTGTCAAAGCAATTACCCTAGCCACAATGGCATTACATACACACGTAGAAGTCAGACATTAATGTCTTACGAGTTCCATACATTACAATGATTACATTAGTAGGATAAAGGAGACCTATTAGAGAAGTGTATGAGGTTAATAAGAATTATTCAATTACTTTTTTTATACTTTTGCGGTCTGAAAATATCGTGTCTTGAAAAGTAACGCTAAAGGTTGGTTGTTAAAAGAGTGTATGAGTATGTCTGTGAGCCAGTATGAGTGCCGTGAAGTTGTGAAATGTACTCGAACAGTTGCCAGAGATTCATCATCATGATAGTGTCCTAGCTATTTTGTGAGAGTTAACCTTCACTCTGACAAAAGTGATACGGCTAAGAAGATGGCTTTTATACACAACAACAACAACATAAAACACTTGTAAGAAAGTATGTCTTTACATTCATATTCAACTTAATTCTTAATAATATAACTTCTAGGTCAGGACCTATTTAAGACTTTTCTCATACTAATACTCTCTAATAAAATAATTGATCTTTATATCATCATCGTCACTAGAACGAGATAAAAAATTAAAATCCATCAACACCTAAACTATTTAACCATCATTATTAACTATTGGATGAGTTATAATAAATAAGTGAACTTTGTGTATAAATAATAAAAGGCGCAACTAATTGACAAGCCACGCAAGCCTCTAATGTTATGGAGTTAATTACGTTTGCCGCTTTTCGGGATTTAACTTTTTTTTAACTTAATTTAATTATTAACTAATTTTACAAAATAAAACTACAGCTAATTAGTGGGATACTGCTTCGAAGTGCGAAGCAAGAATGACCCTAAATATAAAAATAGTTCGACACGTGTGTTTCAGGTACAACGTCGTCATCCCTTTTGCCCTTATAGATAACCCACACTTAAAGACCTCGAATCCCACATGAAATATTTAGTCATGTCATGGTTGCACTTATGCCATATCTCATATCTTCAAGCGCTGTGCTATTCCTTGTTCATGATATTTTTAATCTTGCTCCTTGTTAATGATAATAATCTTCATAGGTATTTGCGACGAAGTTGGATATCAATTGGATTGGATTGCAGTATGTATCGTGACAAAATTCAAATTTGTCCATTTGGACTTTAAACTAAGATTCCCTTATATTAATAAAAACTTTTTCCAAATCCGCTATATGCTCTTGCAACGACGTACTGAAAACCATTATATCATCAAGATATACAAGGCATATTTTATGTTGTAGTTCTTTTAGTACAATATCCATTACTCGCTGAAAAGTTGAAGGTGAATTTTTCAGGCCCATAGGCATTCTAAGAAATTCGTAATGGCCGTTTTCTACGTTGAAAGCAGTCTTATGTATATCCTCGGGAATAATTTCAACTCGATAGAATCCGCTTGCCAAATCAAGGGTAGTAAAGTACTGACATTTGAGGTAATTAACATCAATCGTCTTCTCATTTACCTTACTAAAGTCTACGAAAAGACGCCGTTTTACTTTACCAGACGCGTCCGCCTTCTTGGGTACAATCCATATAAAAGAGCTCCAAGTGGAATCGGAGGGTCTTATTATTCTGTTCAAGCATTTTAATTATTTGATCTCTAACTTCTTGTCTATGAACGTAGAGATACTTGTAAGTGTTAGTGTGTACTGGAATCTCATCGGTTGTTCTAGTATTGTGTTTGACCTTGTTGGTGAATGTTAGAGATTCTGCCTAAGATAAAACACATCAACTTAATCTGCACAAAGGATTTTTAAATTCACACACTGTCCCTGGTTAATATGGTTTGTACGTAAACGAGACAAAACAGCTTGGGTGCAATCCGATGGTATTTTAGTATATGAACAATCAATATTATATGACTCGCTTTCTATAGGGATATTTCTATCATCGAAAAGATAAGGTCGTTAGATGTAGTGTTAGATATTTCTACCCAACCTCTATTATTAGTCACAGTAGTTAAAAAATCAGAGATATGGCAGTAACAGATAACTTTTTTTTCAATTAAAACTTCACCGTCAAGTGTACTGATAGGCAACCTTAATAGCTTCGATGAGTTGGCGTGAATAATCTCTTCGTAGAGATTTACATTACGACAATCATACATCTCTATTGATATCTGTGCGTTCCGTATTATAAGTAATCTGTTTTGAATGTCTATCTTTGATCCCCAGTTCTCTAATAACTCAAATCCTAAAAGATCGTTGAAGTAGCTATGAAAGTCATATACAAATAAAGTAACGTCAGTTCCTTCATAACTCTGGGAAGGGGAAGCAAGGTAATGTTTTAGATTAGTCATTTCTAATCGTTTCATGAACATTAGTCAGTTCAAAGGGCTCATAGTTAAGAGGCAAGTGCTTAAAGTACCAAGTAACAGCATCAGGGCTGATGAATGATTGATTAGCACCTATTTCTTAAATAGATACAGGTGAGTGTGGTGACGGATTAAGAATACAAAGTGTCACCACCCCTATTCATTCCATGGGTGTCGTAAGAGGCGACTAAAGGAACAAAATAAGCAGCTAACATCCTGCCAAGAGAAGGAAAACTTGAAACAAACCCTTTACCAACCCGTCTGGCCAGCGTGGTATAGTAGGCCAAAACTTCCTTTCAAAGGAGAGGCCTATGTCCAGCAGTGGACTGTTAAAGGCTGTTGATGATGATGAGTTACTTATAACTCCTCTTTTAGGAGGATAACTATTCTGAATGTAACCAAGTTGTCTCTGTATGTGAAAATTTAATTATTTCTTGGTTTGTCGGGTTGTTGACCTAGACGAAATTTTTCAGCCTGGCCTGATAATATAGTCAAGTCCTGTTCTATATGTTCTATCTAAGGCTGTTCATAGCAGGGCTGAGAGTTTTCGAAGAGAGTGTGATCTGGGTTCTCGTAACGAGTACGGTCCAGATAAAAAGGATAATCATACTCTTGTTGATAGTCTGTGTAGTTATTATTTCGGTAGTCGTAGTCATATTGGAATTCGTTCAAAATTATTTCTCTAGTTTTAAAACAATTACTAGGACGAGGGTTGCCAAAGGTTCTGCAGTCACGACCCGTGGGTGGTAATGACTGACGCCACTCATATGACGTGGGGCATTAAACTGTTGTTGAGATTTAAATTTGTTACCTTATTTAAATACATTACTATTAGGATTATAGTTGGGCAAAGAGGCGCGCCTAATTTGCTGTGTTCTGGATGCGTCCAAGAGTTGTTGAAATCTGTTATTATTTGATTTTTCTTATGTAAATGATTGCATCATTTGTTGTCGAGAAAGGTCAGATGCGTTAAATACGGGTGGCATCGATTGTCTAGGAGTATTAAATAATGATTTTTTCGGTATATACCTACTGCAGATTGAAATTATTAAGTTGAAAATGGAACCAGTCTTTTCTGTAGATACAAGATGTTTAACTCTTCTTGTACATTTTCAAGAGCCTTTTCCATAGTATCAGGCCGCATACAGCGTATCCTGGATCCTAAAGGGTCCTTTATACCACTCAAATAGGCCTGCAAGGTTAGTTTTTGATAGAGAGATCGTTTAGAAACTATAGTAGTATCAACCGTATTGTGAAGCGGAACATTGGTCATTATGGTTCTAAACAAATTCTGACACCGCTCGTAATATTCCTGAGAGGTGCCAGATCCTTGGGATTGCATTAATAAGTCGCATAAAAATTTGATTACACGCGAATAAAAAATGATATCGAATAGTTGGCAAGCAATGCACAATTGGGCAGGATATATAGATACTTATATATGTATATATTATAAAAAGATTTAATTTTAACGGGTCATATATGTCAGGAAATAAAATTACATATATTAGGTATTGCTTAAGGGTTAGGACGTAAGGACTTGAAAGATTCAAGGACTTACAGTTTTGTGTTTCTTCTATACAATTTGATTATTGGATTCACCTCTACACTGCAGCACCGTAGGTTCAGGATATCCAACGAAGGCTGAAGAGCTCAACCAGTTTCGTAACGATTGGAACAAACGGTTTTTTGATGCAGAAGACCGATCGCGATGCACACTGACTCGAATATCCTACCGACTACGCCAATTACGTTTGCCGCTTCCGGAGGCTTCAAAAGAAACTAGTTAATTTTAATTTAATTTAATTATTAACTAATTTTACAAAATAAAACAACAGTGGTGACACTGCTTCGAAGTGTGAATCAAGAATAACTCTAAATATAAAAATACTTCGACACATGTGTTTCTGGTACAACAATTGACGGTACAGCGTCGTAATTCCTTTGCACTTATAGATCCCATATGAAATATTGAGGGCTACACATCATGGTTGCACTTATGCCACGTCTCATATCTTTAAGTGCCATGAGAAACGGTTAGGGATACGTAACAAGTTCATGTTCGTGTAAGAAACTACTTGTCACTTATTTTAATGGACAAAACAAATATTATGACTGCATGAATAGCGAAATGGTTTAAGTGAACCATTTCCTATTGCGTTTAGAGTTGTGAGAACGATCCCCTCATCAGACAATACATAGACAACAAACTATTTTAAGTGTCCGTTCCATTAAATCTTTTAATGAATATAAAGTCTCCTGTAACGCAGGATATATTCCTAGTACAAATGTTATTTTTTAAAAGATCACTAGGAAACCAGATAGTGTACCAGAAAAACTCCCTCAAGTTGAGTTTTGCTCTAACGCACTATAAATAAAAACTTTCTTCAGAAAGGACAATAACCGCAGTAAGACACTTAAAAAAAGCGACCAAGTGCGAGTCGGACTCGCCAATGAAGGGTTCCGTAGCAGCAAATAACAACATATAAAAGTTTTTGTAGTTCGTTGTAACTTTGATCGATGTTTTATTTATAGTGTATTGATTGAATGAATGCTAAATTGCGATTTACGATTTATGATGTATTAAAAATCTGCTTAGATCTCGTTCAAACCAATTTTCGGTGAAAGTTTGCATAGTAATGTACATCATTTTTTTTGGTTTTAAAATTCTCTTATTTTAGAAGTTACAGGAGGGACACACACATTTTACCATTTTGGAAGTGCCTCTCGCTCAAACTATTCCATTCTATATACTAAGTATGGAGAACCCCCCAAAATTTGTTGTATTTTTTTTCAATTTTTATGTGAACATAATATAAATGCGATTCACGGAATACATCTACTTACCAAGTTTTAACAGTACAGTTATGGTTTCGGAAAAAAAAGTACAGACACACAGACAAACAGACAGACGGGAAGACATGACGAATCTATAAGGGTTCCGTTTTTTGCCATTTGGCTACGGAAACCTAATAACAGGCTCAAAAAATCATCTCGAATGATTGAAAGAATTCTGTGGAATTTGCTATTTATTACTGAGTAACAGTAAACCCATAATAACTGTTTATCCAAAACTTTATGACCAACATACTTCTGTAAATAAATTACTGTAATGTATAATAGACACTCAAATATTCGTGAACCTTAAATAATTTAGCGAAGAAGACGACGCTTCACAGAATTATTCACAAATCCCATGAGGGACACACTCTGACACAAAACGAATTCTGCAAAACCCCAGGCAAGATATCTACTAATATAGAACAAAATACACATAAGGATATGAACTCTCATGAATGTACCTGGTTTGTTTATAACATTTGCAAAGTTTCAAAACACTTTTACTCTCTTGAGAGAAAACAAACATTAAACCAAGATCAGTCTGTCTCAATAACTGACATTAAGTGCTATCAAAGCGAGAAATCGCTCTGTTTAGACGGCAGTTCTATAGAATATCAGACTGATTTTGATTCGATTTTTTTTATAAAATGATTGAATTTGTAAGAATATCAAATGCACAAAATTAGTTGACCCGTAGATATTTAAAAAAAGTAAATAAAACAATGATTTCATAATATTTCAAAACGATGACAATAGGTACTTGCTAAATCTAAACAGTGTTAATATTACCTACTTTTTTCCTATAAATTGAATGAATTTGTTAAATATGGGAGGTAAATGATACACGTAGTTTCATAATCTAGTATATTCGCCGACTGATGACAATGGATAACTTATGAAATAACATCTGTCATTGACACTGCCAGTGACATATAAATACAGAACAAAGAGTATGTAACACTACGTACAAAATACCTACATTACACCTCCACCACTAAATTAACCCCCTTAACTTTAACAATTGAATTCAGATTACAAACAAGAACAAACTTATGAACTATGATATAAACTAATCTATTTCGAAACCGTATCTGAGGACTGGTTTGCGATTTCTCCTCGTCGCCACTTTTAAATATGGAAGGTAAATGATACACGTAGTCTCGTAATCTAGTATATTCGCCGACTGATGACAATGGAAAAACTTACGAAATAACATCTGTCATTTACACTGCCAGTGACAAATAAATACATAACAAAGAGTATGTAACACTACGTACAAAATACCTACATTACAGAATTAACAAGAAAAAAAAAACATATTGTTTCCAGAGATACTAAACATAATATTATTATATATTATACTTTGATCCCAAAACATGCTCATAAAATATTCAAGTATCCAATTTATGCAGCAGACACATTGCACCTGAACGCTCTACTGAAAATAGGTCATGAAACATTCAATGACATTAATGATCAACTTCCAATCAAGTCTGTGTGCTGTCTATTTGCCCGTAGCTTAATGAAGAACTCAAAGGTAATTTAGAACACAGCTTTTGGTTTTATGAATCAAGTCAATCAAGCATAACTGAAAACAAAACGAGAGTCATCTTCATACTAACAAACGTTCTTCAACTACAGCAACAAAGGATTACAAAGTCATATCTAAATCAAACATCATCTTTAATTAGTTCATTTCTATACCCAATTCAACAAGTAGCAGCAATAAAAATATAAACAAAGTAAAACTTCAACAAGTTTTTTTTTAATTATCGTAAAATCAATACTGATTACACCCATCATAGCACAAAAAATGTGGCTGAAGGCTAACTCTGGCTTTTGCTAAGCATTTTTAATCGATCTAAATAATATAATTAATATGTGTAAGAAAAATGAGAAAAAATTGTAATTTTACTAAATTTAACTTTAAAAAAATTGATAACACCCGGTATAGAGCTGATATTTTTCAAATGTAATGTTGTATCTATTTGTGATAATACAAATTCTCAGCTGTACTAAACATCAATTCATTGGCACCTCTTGTAAAGTTTATTGTCATGTCTATAAGTCATTTTCGGTTGCAAATTTTGGTGGTTGTACAAATCGTTGATATAAAATTAATTTCCGTTCTACTTTAATAAAGTACTATTTTATATTTTCATTTGCATTACTATTTAGAACTATTTTATTTTTATTATTTTTTAGTACTATTTCATAGACAAGAGAAAAACCCATTGACAGTCACAGACAATGTGATATTTTTTGGGTACAACAGATATACGATATGCACTTCTGCTTTAAAATGCATTGCATTTCAGCTACATTTCAGATCGTCATATCAATATTAACAGCCGATGTAATCTGTTTTGCCTTTGTTAATGGCTCTGGGCTTACAGCATTACGTGAACTCAATGTTCTGGTATAGAATGATCCGAAGAGGCTAGATAATATTTTTAAACGGTTTCACTATTTGAACTGTGATGCCATAGAAGAATGATAGCCCGTTCCAAGTATAACTGTTTGACGTGCTACTTTTTGATAGGTTTTTGTTATTGAATCGTTTAGAGTCCAGACGCTAAAATCATGGATTCTGAATGCTTATTTTGTTATTAAGAACTGTTTGAAGGCATATTTACCATCTATACAATGCCACTTACTAGTAGAAGGCGGACTTTTATATTGTCTTATACTTGTTATTTAACGTTACAATTTTGCTAGCCAGAAGGCTGTTACTCTGTTACTGTTAGCGTTCCCAGAAGGGAACGCTAACAGTATGCGACTTTCGGAAGATTTTATGACACAAATGGTCATATTTTTGTTTTTCTGCTAAATTAAATAAACCTACATAATATATGTCTATATTTTATTTGCATATAAAATTTAATGTATTTAACTTGTTAGTCTAGTGGTTAGCATAAGCGGCTGTTGATCAAAACGTCTCGGGTTTGATTCCCGGGTCGGACCAAATCAGTTATCTAGTACCCATAATACAAGTTTTGCTTAGTTTGGGAACTAGATGGCGTTGTATGTAAGATGTCCGAAAATATTTGTTTATTATTATTAATTGCCTTTGCAATAGTTTTTAAAGACGCACTTAACATACTTACAGTGTAGTGTGTGAATTTGGTTATATATCTTAGATCGATAGATAAGTAGAAAACTCTTGATTTGTACAACATATTGCAAAAATACAAAAGAGTACATTAAAATTCAGAAATGTAGTGTACAAAGGGCGGCCTTGTTGCCAAAAGCAAAACGGGGTCAGCGAGCCGACGGTTCAACTCACAGATCATAGAAATACCTACAGGTTCAACTGCTGGTAAGTGACAACCGCCACAAATAGACATTTACAAATCAAGAGTCACATCACAAGTGCATTACCGCTCTATGACTGGCCTAGAATCAGGATAGGTGTCTGGGGTTATTAGACTCAGCTACCCTCACTTACTTAACAATGTTTTCTTTGTCGTTCTAGTCGAGTCTAACACATATGGGCCAAAGCATAGCAATTATGCAGTACCGTCTGAATAGGCTGTGATAGTGTGGGTGACCCACAATGCAGTGTGGTGACCTATACTATTGTCACCATACTGCATTGTGGGTTACACACCCTGGCGCAAAATGTGTCAAAGCATAGCGATATTATGTTGATCTTGTATGCCTTTTAGTTTTCACCTACATAATCACCTTCCATCTCGACTAAATTTGTGCACCAGCACGTTAATCACTAAATCCTTAAAGCTATCCTCATAAATTTAATAAATCCTTCATAGGCACTGTTATGGTTCTCCTTCTATCTTCAAGGGCGATAGCGGTGTGTTCGTCGAAGCAGTATATTATATCCTCTTCTCTTCACAAGGTTTTATAAATCTCATCGCACAGTATTTTCATTTGTGTGCGTACGACCAGTATGCTGATGACCTGCAGCTGTATTCACAGGCAGGTAGAGGATATAGATCAAGTCGTTAACAAATTCAATAATTCCTTTTAGAGAATGTCTTGCAAATAAAGTTCGCGGATATCTTTAACCATAAAAGTGCATAAAGTTATAAACAAAATAAAATAATTGAAACTTGATTCAATTTTTTGTTTTAGGGACAGTAAAACTGTCGTAGTATAATGATAATGATGCTAGTGAGACGTACCGATCGATAGCAATCACCGTAAAAACATTAATGTACTAGGTTATAACGGTCGTTTTGGTTTATTTTGTCTACTTATTATTTTTATATTGTGAGGGAACCGATCAGCAATTTCCAAAAACATCTCACTATGTCTTATTGTGGGTCATGGTCATGGTGTGCAGTTCCACTCATGCTTTCCATCAAGCAGAGTAGAGTCAATTATAGCAGAGACGCAGAGAATTTCAAAGATTTCCATGTGAAGTCGGGTTTCATATGATCGGTAGCGAATGATAAAGTTTAATTCCGAAGACTTTTAAATTAATATAAACATTAAAATTTAGTACACTTTATTTCACAAAAATTAATAAAATAACAGCTGTTATAGCTTACAAAATGTTAACGCCAAATATATTATTAACAAATGTTTTCTTATTATAGATTTTTTTCTTATCTAGTGTGCGACCTTATTGGTTACGTTTTATTATGCATAATCGAATAGGCGATTAAATTATACAATGCGTAAGTAATGCCTACGTGTAAGGAATACGTTGCAGTTTTGGTAGAATTAGTTAATTAGTAGCTGTAATCTATCTAAAACTATACTATCAGAGGTGCAGTGGGATTTCGTAAAACTTTTTTTTAATAATAAAAAAATAATAGGTAATAACATTAACTTTTCACTTTTGACGGTTGCCTGAATTTTGACTTAAACACTCAGTTTACAAAAAAATAATTTGTGACGACCCGACCATAAGTGTTGGAGATGGTTATTGATGGATGGATTTTAATTACTCTTCTCTTTAGGCCCGATTTTAAGAGTCTCATGTATCGATTGAACTCCTATCTGATATTTAAGTTCAGATCAGAACTTAAATATTAATCTTCTTATTTAATACTTTTAAACTCTTCTGAATTGAAAGTAAGGCCCGAGTGGCCTTAGTATTATGTATTAGTTTCAATTCAGAAAAGTTTGCTATTGTAAGCTATGAGTGCTTCAATTATTCATTCAATTAAATATAGTAAATTTTACCTGAATATTTAAAGCAAAATATAAAATACAGCGCAAGTCGCTGCGAATTGTTACAGGCGTTACATTTTGATCCAAACGCAGAAAGCCGGCAAAACCTGAAAAGACCTTTCTAACGACAAGTTATCGCCCACTTGAGTGTGGTTCTTATTTTAAATGACATTCAATAATAAAATCTCTACTTAAAGACAGCTTAACGGTTAGATTCATAACTGGAACACTTCAAAAAAAATGGACTTAGGTCTTAATAGATCCCTATTCTCTAAATCTAATACTACGTCGTGTCGTAATATGACCTATTTTCAACAGTGATCTTCAGTATGGTATTTTTGTAAGTGTAGGTAGTAGATAGCACGGCATGCCACTCTGCATTTGAAAAGGCATGGATCCGGGAAGTGGTTGTTATTAGTACATCTGGATCTCTTCTAGCGCTGGGGTGACAGTAAGGTCTTAAAGGTAGAGCTCCGTGGCCTTGTTAACTGGTGGCGAATTGTGTGTCCGACTGGATACGAATATAATCCTCCCGGGCTCTCCATAATAGGCAGCTTTCTGATATTTTCGCAGAAGGATAAAACGGAGATAAAACATCTGTCGCTAACAGTCATAGAGTGCATGATAGTTGATATCAACAGATCATCTCCGATGACCATTTACTATGAGGCTACCAAGGCCAACATCCAACGTGATCAGGTCCAAAGTGAAAGAACCTGAATCGGTAAATGCTTTATTCGTTCATAAATGCTTCATTCATTACTCAATGAATGAAGCATTTAGTACTCACTAAAACTTACATAGGTAGTTAACCTGTTTTCTTGACTGTACGATGGTATAGAGTATAGGAACATCTAATTGATCCTAAAGCTATTTGATGATTTTCGAAAAAATATTTACTTAATTAATAATTCATTCAAGACGCAATCGTTTGTAAACGAATCCTTAACATAGTTATATTGGATAAACATCATTATTTCAAGCCATTTACAGAATTGTCATAGTAATTGCTGTATTTAGTTTAACCTACAGTGGCAAAATTAACTATGCTCGTATTGAAATGTTACTAGACTAAAATTCGTTTAATATTTGTGAAGTATTTTCCCATCAAAAAAGTGCGTGCTCTATTGATAATTGGCCTTATCGCTTAAAGGTCTTTATTGCTAAACAGCCCTTTAAACGAAATTGTCTGAATGAAATTATCGAATTCGAAATTATCTCCAGCAGCCAATGGTGATCATTTCGAATTATATTCGAGATCATTTTAAATAAGCTTCATATATTTTAAATGTATCAACTAACACGCCATACAGAAATAAATGTTAAATGCAATTTTATAGAATAAAAAAATCCCTGTATCAATGGTTATGGCAAGACTGGGTATGTAACATAATAAAACGTAAAAGTGACTTTCTTGTATCTTAAAACTAAAAAAATTATTTCTTTTTTACATATTTTGTTGAACAACAATTAATCTTTTATAGGTTTAAAATAATTATATTCATATAGTTTCTCGTCTCCTACGTATAAACGTACATAATACTTTAATTTACAGTCACCACAAATATTTTAGATGTCTACTGAATTACTTTTCAAAGAATTTTATCTTTCATATTATATTTTCATGACGATTAAACTTTCCTAGGCCGTTGACCTAAACTCGAGACACTCAAAAATGTGTTTTGTAAATATTACAAGCCTTTACTGTTAAAATTTGTTTTTGTTATAGTATTAAAATAGTGATATAGATACCAGAAATATGGAGACAAAGTTAAAAACTTACAACTGTTAAAAAATCTGTGCTATAAACGTTAGTTATAGCGTTTCATTCATAACAATATGTTCAGTGACACCACAGCTGATGACCTCAAAAACATAAATATTTTAAGTAAACGCCATGGCATACCTACGGTTTATTGTTATGAAAGATAGCATCTTTGAAACGAGAACCTTCGTAGTGTAAATACATTTCTGATTATTACTGATTCTATTCCAATATTTTGATATATTTGTTATGAATAGTAAGACACTTAAAAATGTTTTCATCATTTGTACCACAACGTTCCACTGTTTTCTTTCATGAAATGTAAGACAAATGTTACAGTAGGTATTCTTCTTTGTTATTTAAATTGTGTAATGTAGGTACCTGAGCATTGACTAAAATAATTTGTTATGTGTGTTGATTTATTTTGTATAGCTTTGTTTAGAATTCGGTATAATTGATAATCTAAATTTCAGTACTGAAAGAAACAGACGAGTTCTGACCTGCAGATTTTCACTGTAGCGGGATCTTGTCGATCCTGGCACATTGGGTCGCTCTAGAAGCAATAGTTCAGTGAGAACTATAATTCCGAACACCGCAAAGAACATGATGAAGATGAAGAAACTGATGTTGGCGCGCTCTTTAGCGCGGGAAGAGGCCGCGCGCGCGTGCCACTTCATCGCGCTGACACTGTACTCGCATGAGCTATAAAATACAGTGGCCGCTAGCACGCGCGCCACATAACTAAATCACCAGGGTCGGAGCGCCATGTCGCCGCGCGCACCGCTACCGCGTGCGGCGTCAAAACACAACACGACGCTTTCCCACACTAACACGCTATGACAGTACCCAGCTCTATCTTTGGGTTGCAAGTTCAGGATACTTGTCTTATACCCCTTCAGATCTTACTTTTTCTTTGGCATCAAAAGTAACCATTACTTTCATGGGATTGAAATATTGATATGACAAAACGAAATTCAAAAATAACTCATGGAGCCCAAAAACTAAACGTACACACATCGATACGTGTAAAACAATTGGAAACAGTAACAGTAGGTATTTCTACAACAAGGAACAAACCATTAATGAATTGAGAGGAACCTTCGATGTGATTAAATAGAAATAAATAGTTGATGGCTTACCACCATTAATGCTTTTGGCGTGGTGCATAGCAACCCTGGTAGCCATGGGCTACGCATGCGCGCCCCCGCCCTTCGTTCAATGACTTGACGCTCAATGTAAGGTCTATCTACAATAAGATTTTTATTAGGCCTATCAGCTGTCGCATGCACCCTTATCTTAGATGCAAAGTGTGTAGGTATTTCCGGTACACAAACAAAGCAGTTTTCTGGTCGAAGAATCTTAAATTGCTCAAAAATGATCCATACTGCATATATATGGGACCTTTTTGTTTGAAATTTGTCTTTTTTCACCATCTTCAAAAAGAGAATGTTACATGTTAGTGGTACTCTGAAAGGGGGTTCCTTAATTAATGTGAACATCTCATAGGCACATATGACGTATGACTTTCACATTACTAATATGTAATAACAAGAATAAACTCTTTACGGATGAGTCGTCTGCTTTGCTCGACTAAGGCGAAGCAAATTAAGGAAGGAAGGGTTGGTATCTAACGTTTGTACGTTTCACCGTAGCATTTAAACTACTGAACCGAATTTAATAAATAAGGTGTTGGAATTACTTTTTTCATTCTTAAAAAAATAATGAACACGAAATGCCTTTGGATTTTACCTTGAATGCACGGAAACTATATTATATTGGGTGACAAATCTTAATTTTGTTTTTTGCTTCTAACATTCAAAGACAAACTAACATTTAAAAGTCTAATAATTAATCTGAAAAACGTTTTGTAGGCAGTTAGTAGTACGTATTTTTATTGAAATAAATGTAAAGTACATGTTTAATATTTAAAAAAAATTGCTGATGGCATCCAAACTAAGCTACACTTGTATCTTGGGATGCCACAAATTATTATTAGTACATGTATATAATATAAATATCTTTAATCCCTACTAATCCCTACTAATATTATAAATGCGAAAGTAACTCTGTCTGTTTGTGTGTCTGTTACGCTTTCACGCCTAAACCACTGAACCGGGCGGAGCCGCGGGCAAAAGCTAGTCTGAAATACATTCCAATTTTTCCGTATGGAATTACCAGTTAAAAATAGGTATCACATATCATAGTATACTAATAAACCACAAAACTATTACTGGTTCAGATAGATAGTGATAAGCGATATTATTTAAAGTTCAGGCATAAATAAATGACGTTCTATAGATAGCTATTATTATAATGTGCAACCGTTTCTCGTTTTCCATTATATTCTATTTGCTATTCTATTCATCTATTTATTTGTTTCATTGGCTAATATATAGTTTTGATCATCTGACTGTGTGACATTGTGAGTTTCGGGTCATAACTACTTTACGTAGGTATAAATTCAAACACGTTCACGAGATCTGTGAAACCATACAAATTAATAAAATTAAAGTGTTTGTAATTTTAAATAATCAGCATTCTACTAAATGTATAATTGTAGGTATGTGGGAATTTATACGGAACTAAATTGCCTTGTTGGTCTGACTGCCTTGTTGGTACAGTGGTTAGCGTATTCGGCTGCTGATCAAGAGGTTCGATTCCCAGGGTGCAAAAACTTGTGTGATCCACAAAAAATCGTTTTGGAGTCTGGGTGTTTTCTATGTACAATATGTATGTATATACAAAAAAAAGTCAGTTGTCTAGTACCTATCTGCTTGGTTTGGGACTAGATGACGTTGTGTGTAAAATAAGTCCGAATTTATTTTTCCTTAACATCGACATCTAGTCCTAGTCTAGTAGTTTATTTATTTAATAACTCATTTTTTCAAATGCTTGTCTGTCTACCTACCTGCTTTCGTTGTTGTTGTTGCTAGCCTGTTCTCGAGCTGGGCACAACGATGAAGTTGAGATAAGCGGTCACATATAGGGTAAATTGCATAAAAAACTTTTTTTACCAAACAGAATAAAATGTAATTAAGGTAAACGTGTTTTTGAGTGGAGACCGCGTCTCGGGAAACGTAGTGTAGGACGTCCACGCCAGGTGGAGTGATGATTTGCGTAAGACGGCTGGCAGGAGCTGGATGCGAGTAGCCGAGGATCGAATTAAGTGGCGTGCAATTGGAGAGGCCTATGTCCAGTAGTGGACTGCGATAGGCTGATGATGGTGATGATGATGAAGGTAAAAGGTATTTTACTCCGGTCAACCGACTAAATGCATACTAATATTATACATTGGCATGTAGCTCTGTCTGTTACGCCTACACGGCTGTCGTGTGAGCGAGACAGTAAGTTTAGATTAATTCTAATTTTTTTTTTTTAAATTTCTGGAGATAGCGTGTTTCTTGATCCGGCTGACAAAATGGAGCCGAGGATAAAGGCTATTTTTTATAACCGTTTTAGGGTAGGAGCTCTCCAGTACCATATCCTTTCATCATCATCATCATCATCAACAGTAAGCCTTCAACAGTCCACTGCTATTGTTAGATTGTTATGTTAGATTGTAGTAACAAATTATACCACTAACGCCATCTACTGTATTTATATTGTAACTATGTTTACTGCCGCCATTAGCTCAATAAAGTCTTCACTTGATTGCGGAAAGTTAACGTGTCTTAAGGCCCGCGACACCAAGCGTGAGAATTTGTGATTGAACACCCACATACATATTTTACATGCACACAGACGCATCGCGCACTGTCGCATACATACCGTAGCAAGCAATCACCGACTTTCGGTTTTTTGCTTATGTTAAATATCCATCAACTGTTCGCCTTTGTAGAACGTATTTTAATGTCTTACAACGCACGCAATGTATCTTGCCATAACGTAAAGCCCGTAGGATTCATTCAGTACAGAAAGTCATAATACTTTCTGTATACCAATCGAATGGTCAAAGATTATAAATAATTTTACACAGTATAAAATAAATTTGCTCGCGTGCATTGTCTGTCAACTCAGATCGTTTTAAATACGCAAGGTATTTAAATACGGTTTTCATCATAATTAAGGTTACCTTTTAAAGAAGATTTATTAATGTTATTTTATTATTTTAAAGGAACACATAAATAAAGCCAATATTGACAAAAGTTTACGAGTTACATAAATTAGGAATAACCTACAGTTATACTTTTTTAATTATACTTTTTTAATATTTCTTTATTATTTTATTTGTGAATAATAATTTCAAAGTAATTTGGAACAATGTAATATTAATCCTTATCATAATAAATACTGTAGACATTTAAAACAATTTTATTCTACATGAAATATGTAGAATAAAATTGTTTATTACACAACATTATTTAAATAAATATTTTATAATACGTCAGAGCGTTCATCCAGGTCGCACCCGTAATTGGCCGTAATCTTACACTAGTGACTCTCAGTGTAAGATTTTATTATGTCAATAATGTGTGATTAACGATACATGGTCTTATAGGCATTTAAAAAACATTTAAAATTTGACAAATTATACCCTCCTTTAAAACCAATCTATCCATTGCTGCAAACATCATGAAAATTGGTGCAGTAGTTTTTAAGTTACGTTATGTTTTGAGTTTAATAGACAGGTTGAAGAGGCAGAGGACTGTGTTTTTTTTTCAATATATTTAATGCAAACGGCTTATTTACGCAATAATGTTACTAAAATAAATGTGAAAGTAACTCTGTCTGTCTGTTTGTCTGTTACCTTTTCACGCGTAAAACGCTGAACTGATTTTGATCAATTTCAGTATAGAGATATATGGGACCCCGAGAAAGGACATGGCTACTTTTTACCACGAAAATCGACACACTCGCGGGCGGAGCCATGGGCTAAAGCTAGTAAAACATAAATACGACTAGCGGTTTATACATACGTATAAAAGTGAAATACTAATCATCCAAGACCAAACCATTGAGTAGTATTACTTTCCATCATCAGCTGAACATCTTGAAAGATACGACTAAAGGTAACACACATATACGAAAGTAACTCTGTCTGTCTGTCTGTTACGCTTTCACGCCTAAACCACTGAACCGATTTTGATGAAATTTGGTACGAAGATAGAACTGAACTTGGGAAAGGACATAGGGTACTTTTTATCGCGAAAATAAAGGTTTGAAGGGTTTGAAATAGGGGACGAAAGTTTAAAAACATAAAATCAGGTAAGATTGTTTAATCTACCCTTACCATGTCGTGTGATATCAACGAATTCCACGCGGGCGAAGCCGCGGGCAGAAAGCTAGTTTATAATAAATAACAATAAATAAATATTTCAGACGAATGACACAGAATATCATCTACCAAATATTCGTGTGATCCGCAAATATTTATTTCGCAGTTTATAATACATAAACATACTTTTTTGTTATAAATACATACATATTATACATAGAAAACACCCAAACTCCGAAACAAATATTTGCAGATCATACAAAAATTTGGTCCGACCCGGGAATCGAACCCTAGACCTCTTGGTTAGCAGTTGCATACGCTGACCACAAGACCAACAAGGCAGTATGATATATTACAATAATAAATAAACAACTATTTCGAACATCTTACACACGACATCATCCAGTCCCAAACTAAGCAGAGCTTATATTATTGATTCGACAACTGATATAAATACATAAACATACTTTTTTTGTTGCTTACCTATAGAATACACCCAGACCCCGAAATAAATATTTGCGGATCACACAAATATTTGGTCCTACACGGGAATCGAACCTGAATCCTTACTCAAGCAAAGTAGTCGCATGCGCTACTACTGCCCTCATCATTACGAAATGATGGCTACCAGCTCAGATATTGCGTCTGGAATAGCATTACAAAATAAAAAAATATATAATAACTATTTATAACGTGCTTATAAAATTTTAGGGTTTCCCTATGAACTAACACTGAAAACAGCCAACACCTAAAAAAAAAAATTTTGTGGATCTCATAAACATTTGGTCCGACCCGTGAATCGAACCCGAGGCCTCAATCGCATATGCTACCACAGCGCCACCGAGGCAGTCATATAAAATGAATTTTAATAATCGGTCCACAATTGACAGAGTAATCAATGAATGTACAATAAAAAAAACACAAATAATACTCCTTTTTTGAAGTTGGTTAATAATAATTTAAAATATAAAGATTGGTGTGTCTATTCTCAGACCTACCAAATATTATCAAAAGTTACACACAGTCACGTCGTCGTATGTAAACAATCAAATCTCTGTGTGCGTGACAGTGCGTGTGGAGCTAAAAACGAGCGTGCGCTCGCCTTGAATATTCGGAGAACACTGAATTTTTGGATCGCGTGAACTCTGTTTTATTGCAAATTATTTCTCCATACTAAAATGTATGGAACTTTTGCCGCTAAAAATTAATGATGTTTAAGATTAAATTATGACTTTCTGGTGAGAATTAATAGAAACCTTAAATGCTTAATCTCTTTTTTGTACTTTTTTCTTGCAACTAATAAAATATTTATTTCAAATAAAGCAACATAATAGGGGGAAGTGGGGCAGATCGATACACAAAAATTGAAAGTCGAATAACATGTGAATAAACCATTTAGTTTTAATCAATTTTCAAAACATTATTTAGCTAATTATATAAATTTTATAATATCAAGGAAAAAAATCGTTTAGGATGTGAAAAAAAGCGAATATTACATTTTCTGTGAAAAATGACTTTTGTATCCAAGTGCCCCACCAGTGGGGCACTTGGATACACCACGAGGGGCACTTTAATACAGAATTGAAATCGTATGCATTTTAGTTAAATTATACACTTTTTCATGATAAATGTATTTTTTATAATGGAGAGGCCGTAATTAGTTACAAAGTAGTTGTTACATAATCCCACTATCACGACAATAGTTGACAACTTCACACACTTGTGACTCTTGGTTGTCACAATTATAATTGGGTTATCTTTGGTGAACGATGTATGGCGTTGAATGTGTTGAAGATCTTGAATGAACAAATCAGCCGTACTTCGGGAGCCCTATTTACAAGTTATCCACGTTCACCTGAAACAATTTGTCCTACTTGTCTCTGTGTCTTTTCAGCCAAAACTTTAGACATTGGCAAAACTGCATTAATACCTGTTTCGTCCAAATTGACTATACGATCACCTGTAAATATATATCGTACTATTACACGCTCAAAATTATCAAGAAATGCACTTATGTGTTAATAAATGCAAAACTTCTTGCGGCGCTTGTGTTTTCAGACTTTCATAGGTTGAGCTCCTTGTTCCAGTTTCTCAATCCTGCTGCCCCACCTTTATCGGCCTGCTCATTTTTTCCATAATTCTGGATATTTGCATCCCCAATATTCTGCGTACTCATAGGCTAACGCTAAAAGTTAGTTACTTCAGAAATAACCAAAGATGCATCTGGCTGCTAGTCAATAAATATTTTGAAAAAACTTTCTCTTGCTGGGTAATAAATACTTGAGCAACGGCTTCGATCCACGCAAATAAGATGACGTTTGATTTCCCTAACAAGCTTTCCAAACTTTTAAACATGATTTCGCAGAGTTGAGATTTGATTCCATACTTGTCAGTTGCTTTTCAATCAGCTATTAGCCTCGAAGTTACATCAGACACGGCACACTTGATGTTCTCCTCATTTATATTTCGTCTTTGGTTTGTACGTGTGCACTATTTTCTAATGACAAAAAGAATACCCACTATAATATTAATATATTTTTATGAACCGTGGCCCTTTTGATACAGTTTCGGGGCACCTTGATGCGTACCATTGTGCCCCGCACTTTGCTGTATCTAACTACCCCAAATGATTTTTTTCATAATGCAAGTTATATAAATAAAACTAAATTATTTATTGAGAAAAATGTACAAAATTCTTATTACTTAATAGTTCAACTTACCTTTGGATTATATAAATATTATCCAGATGGTTTATAAGATCTTTGAAACACTTTTACATTTTATGTATTTTTTTACTCGTCACCACGCAAAACACTTTACCTCCTGTCCAATAGCACCAGCTTACTGGTTGAGTGTGGGGCCACAATGGATGAGTTCTAACGTTAACAGGAATGTTTTAAAGAAAGCGCCATTGGAATGCATTTAATAGATTATGAAATAATGCTTGTGTGTCAATGTGCCCCTTGCATCATTCTGCCCCACCTCCCCCTACTAGATTGATTCCAAACAGAAAAGGTCGATTTCGGTGATTTTAGTCACTGTTGATGATTTTTTTCTCGAAAATAAATAATCGTATTAGTAACTTTACTCGGTTTCTCTATAGATTGATTTATTAAGAAACTGAGATATTTTTTTTACTGTCAAATAATGAATTAATTTGTTTCTCTTGTCATAACCGTAAGTGCTTTTTCGAGCAATTATGGAAACGATACCCTTAATAGGTTATGGGCAAATATCCAGTTTATTTTCGGTTTTATAGTTTTTCTTTGTATAAAACAGTCGAAAAAGTGAACGTTACTTGTAATCATGTCAGTGAATTATATTCAAAGCATTCCGAAGCTTAGAGGTCGTGAAAACTTCGACGAGTGGAGTTATGCTGTTGAAAATTTGTTAGTGCTAGACAACTTAGTGACCTATGTTAAATCGGAGCCAGAGGCTGATTTTGTGCTGAAGCCTTCAGATGACGCAAAAGCCAAGGCGAAGATAGTTTTAACTATTGACCCCGGATTGTATGTGCACATCAAAGATACGAAAACATCTTTGGAGTTGTGGTTAAAGTTAAAATCCATGTTTGATGACTCTGGATTTGCAAGAAAAATAACTTTACTACGACATTTAATCTCGTTGAGACTTGAAAATTGTGATTCGATGACTTCATACGTCACGCACGTGGTCGAAACGGCGCATAGATTAAAAGGCACAGGATTTACTATTACCGAAGAATGGGTCGGTTCATTATTGCTAGCTGGACTACCAGAAAGATTTTCGCCGATGATAATGGCTATAGAGCATTCGGGGATCAAAATTACCACTGATGCGATAAAAGCAAAATTGATTGATATGGAAATTTCTAGAAATGAAATGGATGCCAGTGGCGCTGCATTCGCTGCGAAAAAAAGTTGTAAACTGCAATTCAAAAATGGCGGTAAATCGTCGTCAAACTTAAAAGTGACAGATGACAAGACCGTGACTTGTTATAAATGCAAGCAAGTCGGTCATTACAGAAATAAATGTCCATTAGACTTGTGTAACTCAGGAGTGATTCGTTCCACTGAACTGCTCATTTGCAGTGAACGAATTGAACTCGTTCAACTCTGTGGAGTATTTCAACTCAACAGTTCACCAACTCACCAACTCATCGCTCCCGCTCTGATTCAATACGAATTTACGAAACCGAGTTCTTGTGATTTCTTTGTTGTTGCATTCACGCACACTGCCTACTGTATAGCGCTTTCTTTTTCTATATATATTCGTCATTTTATAAACAAATATTTTAGTCTTTATTTGTTGTACGTGAGCGTTTATTTTAGAATAGCAAATCTTATTTTTATTCAATATTGCAATTTTGTTGCCGTTATGTAGTTTGTTTGTGAACTGAACTTCAAAAGGATTCCGAAACTAAACTTACGCATTATAGTAGTATTGTTTTTTACTAACAGGTAATTATGTCAATCGTAATTAGTATATTTGAAATTATTATACGTTGTAAGTATAAGTTTGAAATAGTATAGGTAGATATTGTCACATTTAAAGTGAAATCTGTAAGATATTATTTATATTTGTCACTTTAATTGTCAGTCCTAAGCCTGAAGAAAGTATGAAGGGAAATTGAAATATCCAAATCAATAAACTATAAACATTTACTCTCGTTCACAGTTCATGATGAATGCAACTCACTGAGTCACTTAGCTAAATCACTCACTGAGTCATAGGGTGCCCGCACACACACAATAATATTGGCAATAAAGTACGTATTGCCGATAATATTGCGTGTGTGCGGGCTGTATTGTACAATATTATTGTGGATTATAGTGTGCGGGGCCGTGTGTCACAATATTATTGTACAATATTATTGTGTGTGTGCGGGCACCCATAGAGTTAAATGAGTTGCTGCAACTCACAGAGTCACAGAGCGAAATGAACTGCTGAGTGATTTAGATGAACTAGTTCATTTTACTGAACGAGATTTGGTGAGTTGAATCTTTAATGTGAACTGTGTTGCCCAAGTCTAATGTCCATTAATGCTGAAAACAAAACAATCGAATGCGTTTAACGTGGTATTTTTAAATGGTGAATATAGTACAAACGAATGGTACGTAGATAGTGGCGCAAGTGCACACATGACGGCAAACAAGAGTTGGGTAAATAATGCAAATTTTACACCATGTTTATCAGAGATTACCGTAGCTAACAATATGAAAGTGCCAGTTTTGTGTTCCGGAGACGTACGAATTTCAACTGATTGTAATTACGACATAACTGTCAAAAATGTGTTATGTGTACCAAAGTTAACTACGAACTTGTTATCAGTGAGCGAGTTAATCAAAAACGGTAACAATGTTGTTTTTGAAGCAAATCAGTGTTGTATTCGCAACAAGAAAAATGCATTAGTAGCTACGGCAACGTTGTTAAATGGAGTGTACAAGCTTAATATAAAAATAGCAGATTGTATGCTGACAGCACCTGCTTTAGCAAATGCAGAACTTTGGCACAGACGGTTGGCGCTTATTAACAGCAATGATCTAAACAAAATGAGAAATGGCATAGTGAATGGATTGTTTTATCCGGAAACCGAGGATATAACAAAGGCTAACTGTGTAACCTGTTGCGAGGGAAAACAGATGAGGTTACCATTTCCACATGTCGGACAAAGGAGTACTGAAACATTGCAGATAATTCATGCTGATGTCTGTGGTCCCATGGAAACAAAGTCCATTGCCGGCGCTCAGTATTTTGTGTTATTCATTGACGATTATAGTCGTATGACTTTTATATACTTTCACAAGTATAAAAGTGAAATTTTCAACATATTTAAGAATTTTAAAGCGATGGTTGAAAACCAGCAGAATAAAAAGATTAAAACATTGCGCACCGACAATGGTGGTGAGTTTTGTAATGGTGAAATGGAGAATTACTTACTTAAAGAAGGAATTATTCACCAGAAAACAAATGCATACACACCCGAGCAAAATGGTGTTTGTGAACGGGCTAACAAAACAGTAATAGAAAAAGCACGATGCTTACTCTTTGATGCCAAGCTAGAGAAAAAGTTCTGGGCTGAAGCAGCAAATACAGCAGTATATTTGAAGAATCGCTCAGTAACTTCAAGTTTGGAAAATAAGACACCTTATGAAGTGTGGCATAATAAGAAACCGGACTTAAGCCACATACGAGTTTTTGGTAGTTCTGTGATGGTTCACATACCAAAGGATAAAAGATTGAAATGGGATAAAAAGGCACAGATGCACATCCTAGTAGGCTTTTCTGAAACAGTGAAGGGATATCGTGTATATGACCTTAAAAAGAATATTGTTACTGTGAAAAGGGATGTCATAGTGCTGGAAGATAATACAAAATCTAGAAAGAATGAACAAGAAAATGATTGTAAAGAACTAGTAGATTGGATACAGAATGAGAGCGAAGTTGGAACAAATAATTCAGTATTGAATGAAGATAGCAGAGATTCAGTGGGGGAGTCTTCAGTGAATGAATCTCTTCAAGAATCAGATTCAAATACATCTTCATATACTGATGCATCTCATGTAGACGATGATGACACTTTAATAACCTCTTATACAGACACTGATATATCACAAGGCGAGCTACAACCAGTAGCTGAACAGGGTAAGAGAATACGAAAACCCCCAGAACGTTTTGGTTATTCTAACATTTGTTTTTGCAGTTCTACTCCAGACTTTGAACAGTTAGAATTCTCAGAAGCGCTGAATGGCCCTGAAGCTGATCTGTGGAGACAGGCCATGCGAGAGGAACTTCAATCGTTTGAGGACAATAAAGCGTGGGAAATCGTTGATGTACCAAGTGATGGGTCAATTGTGCAGTGTAAGTGGGTCTTAAATAAAAAACTAGATGTGAATAATAAAGTGCGGTATCGTGCCAGACTCGTGGCCAAAGGTTTTACACAGAGACGTGGCATTGATTATGTGGACACTTTTTCTCCAGTGGTAAAACATTCTACACTGAGAATGTTGTTTGCACTTAGTGTACAGTGGGACATGGACATTACACATTTAGATGTAACAACAGCATTTTTAAATGGATGTTTAAAAGATATTTACATGAAAATTCCTGAAGGTTTTGTAAATAAAGGCACTGGAAAGGTTTTAAAACTTAAAAGAGCTATTTATGGACTAAAGCAGTCTTCTTTAGTTTGGTATGAAAAAGTGAAAGACTGTCTTCTTAATTATGGTTTTAAAATAAGTAAGTTTGAACCGTGCTTGTTTATAAAACTCTTTAAGAATGTTAAGATTATTGTTACTATATATGTGGATGATTTTTTGATTTTCTCAAATTCTAATGTGGAAACTCAAAAACTAAAAACTGTTCTTAGTTCTCAGTTTAAATTAAAAGATTTAGGTCCTGTTAAACGTTATTTAGGTATGCGCATTAATGTTAATAAAGAATGTCAGACTATAACAGTAGATCAACAGGAATATATAGAACAATTGTTATTAAAGTTTAATATGTCAAATTGTAGAACTATAGATAGTCCTATTGAATGTAAATTAAATTTAAAAAAGGCAGAAAATTGTACTGCAAATGTTCCATACCAAAAATTAATTGGGAGTTTGATGTATTTAGCTGTTTTGACTAGACCTGATTTGTCATATTCTCTTAGCTATCTTAGTCAGTTTAATAACTGTTATGATGAAACTCATTACAATCACGCTAAAAGAATATTGAAGTATCTACAGAAAACCAAACATTATTGTTTAAAGTTTAGTAAGAATAATGTAGAATTGGAGGGTTTTGTTGATGCTGATTGGGCCAGTGACACACTGGATAGGAAGTCTTATACTGGCTTCTGCTTTACCATGTGTGGTTCGGTAATATCATGGCAGAGCAGAAAACAGAAGTCTGTTTCTCTGTCCAGTACAGAGGCTGAATATGTAGCACTATCTGAAGCAACAAGAGAAGCTACATATTTAGGAAACTTGTTTAGTGAGATCACAGGTAAATTTCATTGTGTGGTGCTTTATTGTGATAACCAGAGTGCACTAAAATTGGCAACTAGTCACCAGTCACTCAATAGAACGAAACATATTGATGTTCGTTATCATTATGTCAGAGATGCTATACAGAATAATTTAGTTAGAGTCATGTATATATCAACTCAGGAGATGCCTGCAGATTTGTTGACAAAGGGTTTATTGTCAAATAGGCATCATAAATTCTTAAATATGATAGGCCTTGTTCCTCAGTAAATTGTTATGTACTAAGATAATTTAAGAATTTATAGATATTTTGTTAAGTGGGGGTGTTAGATTGTAGTAACAAATTATACCACTAACGCCATCTACTGTATTTATATTGTAACTATGTTTACTGCCGCCATTAGCTCAATAAAGTCTTCACTTGATTGCGGAAAGTTAACGTGTCTTAATATGCTGGACATAGGCCTCTCCTTAGAAATGAAGTTTTGGCTTACTATACCACGCTGAAGAGCGCTCATGGCCGAGTGGCCTTAGGTGATTGGAAACGATCACCAAGGGTAAGCAACGACGGCGCGGTCGGACCTAGATGGGTGACCGTTTGTGGCATTTTATATATTGAGCGTTTCTGTGATTCGGAGGTCACGTTAAGCAGTCGGTCCCGGTTGTTGTCATAAGACAGCAGTCGTGAAGCTTAGTTGGAGGCCTTCGGGCGGCTTAAAAACATCCAACAGCAAGATTACGTAGCCACAACGTGTCTTGCCAGTCCCCAACCCGCACTCGGCCAGCGTGGGGACGTATGGCCTTAACCCTCTCTTGAGAGGAGACCTGAGCCCAGCAGTGGGACGTTATGGGTTGTTGATGATACCACGCTGGCCAGACGGGTTCGTATAGGGTTGGTTTCAAGTTTTCCTTCTCTTTGCATTGATTTTGTCTTGCGTAGTTTATCCCTTAGTCGCCTTTTACGACACCCGCGGGATGAATAGGGTGGTGACACTCCATCTATTCTTAATCCATCGCCACACGGATACCATATTCTTTCTCTGGTACGAATTAAAGCTCGAATCTTAATCAATTATTTGCTAGAATGTAGGTATGCACGAATGTAGGTAGTGTATGATCCTAAATTAAAACATGTCCCATATACCAACATCATCGTATTAAACATAGTATGCAAATATTTACATAGAATATAGAAATTGTAAAGGAAGTCACACTCCGCCTACATCAGGTTTTAAGCAACAATTGCAAATGATTTTGAATCTTTTACGTACAGGTACTGACCTAATCTAGAATATTGTTAATCGTTAAGTTACAAAGTACTTCACGCTATGGTTTCGGTGTGTCCGTGTGTAACATTTTTTTCCAGTTAGTACTAACATTGTGCCAAGTAACGGAAGCTGCATCTGTGCCTTAAAGAGAACATAACGGAGTACCGTGTATAAGGGTTATAATGCACTTCATCAGTGCCGTCACAAATGTAATGAGTGAGGTTTATCATGGCAAACAAAGGAGTTGTTATTAACGCTACACTGGTAAGATCAAATCCTTTTTCATACAGAGACAAACGCTCAAATAGAAAATTGCCTGAAGGGCAAGACGAAGCTGTGGCTTATCGAAAACTTTAGTTATGACCAGAGATCGGAATTGGGTGTGTGAAAATACCTAAAGTTTGCAGTAAGTTTGCAATAATAATATGGAGCTGTTACAGACACTGTTCTTGCAATTGAAATAAATGTTTTTAATTTATTTTTTTATGCAGTGCAGGTTTAATAATTTTAAAAAAAAGCCGACTTCAAAACTAAGTATGTAAAGACGCGAAAATGTTCGTTTTAAAAGCACAAATAACTCAGTGATTACTTTCCCTCTACAAGTATCCCAGAGCCAGTCTTATAAGAAAACAGTTTTTTTTCAAAACCACGGGCACCCCCAAAATTCTCAAAAGGGTATGACCGGGCAGCTCAGTGGTACTGGGGACGATCGTAATAAAAAACTGCAAAAGAGGGTAGACCGATATGTCTGCCAATAACATCCCACCCGCAAGATCTTCAGCTACTCCGTGATCATGGCGCTTGCAACAGTGATGAAATATCGGATACTCATTAACAAAAAGGTACATGGTAGAAATCCCGCAGATTTTTATTCGAATGTTAATGACTAATGTTATTTATAATAATCTAGATATCTATAATATATTAGCCCTATTTATTAACCAGAATTATATAAAATTATAATCTAATATATAAAATTCTCGTGTCACAGTTTTCGTTGCCATACTCCTCCGAAACGGCTTGACCGATCTTTATGAAACTTTATATGCATATTCAGTAGGTCTGAGAATCGGCCAACATCTATTTTTCACACCTCTAAAATGCGAGCGGAGCCGCGGGCATCAGCTAGTACATATATAATATTTTGTAGTGTGTAACTGTCATAAAGTATATTTATTTTTGTACAAAAATGCAAATTCTGTTCATATACCCAATCCTTTCCTTGTTTCAATTTCTATCCTGTACTTAATAGTTTCCCTAACTTTAATCATTTTCTAATGCTTAGCCAAAACAAAAAACAAAACAATAATATAGAATAGACTAGACGTTCCTTGTTACGGTTACGCATTGTTTACCGAATGGGTGATGAATTAATAGTAGTGGTAGTTATAGTGGCTACCTAATGCAATGCGAAACTGTTAATTGAAGGTCAAGTAATTTTTATCCATTTTAAAATCAAACGAAGTTGGACCAATAATCTATCACCGGAAAATCATCAACAAACCATAACCTCCCACTGCTGGGCTTAGGTCTCCTCTCATAAGAGGGTAAGGCCATACGTCCCCACCCTGGGCGAGAGCTGGTTGGGGACTAGCAAGACACGTTGTGGCTAAGTAATCTTGGCGTTGGATGTTTTTTAAGCCTCCAACTAAGCTTCACAACTGTCATGTATGTAAAGGGCCATATTAATCTATATTAAATACACAATGTATTTAAGGTACTTAATTGGATAAGGATTCATACTGTATTGCTTAAAATCGCTTCGTAAATAAGCCATTATTTCTCGTAAAAAGAAAAAAAATGGTTAATGTGGGTTATCCCTAAGAGACAGACATAATTATACGCGGACTTTTTAAATTTAAAGATTTAAGCATACATAGGGACAGAGACACCGACTTTGTTTTATACTATGTAGTGACAATACCGTCTGACTACAACATAGGTCCAAAAGAAATAGAGAAACTCAGCAAATACACCCTTAAAGTAGAAATAAGTAGACTCTGGAATACAAACACTGAAACCATACCCATAGTAGTAGGTACATCTGGAATAGTCGCGAAAAGTATACATAGATACATTAATAAATTAAATGCAGACATAAACATACATAATTATACTACAAAAACAGGCAGCCAGCAGGCAACTACACACATGCACAAAACTAGCAAAAGTTTTAGGGGACACAGTATTTTTAAATTCAAGGGAATCCGAACCTCCTCTTCTCTGAAGGTTTCAGAGCGGGAATTAGGATAGAAAACCGAGAGAAATCTTGAGTGAAAAATCTTAACAACATTTATATAATATCTAATAAAGTCTCTATAATTATAATATACAATATAAAACATCTGCATACTTATCACAAAAATGTGAACCATAACTTAAGAAAGATACGTGAGATAAAAAAGAAAAATGTTTTAGTGCTATATCTTGTCTTAGTTGGATTCAAAACCTTGATAAATAACTAGCCTGCTATAGTACCAATACAAAAAAAAACAAATCCTAATCATGCAGGATCTATAAGTTACAAGCTTCGCGAGCTTTCTACTTATTTCTTTGGTTTTAGGGTTACCACGTAAATATTCTTATATAAATTCCGTTATTTTCATGTTTGAAAATGTTTTTAAATTATTGTGAGGAATTTAAAATACAATGTTACTACCGCCTGACGGCTGGCACAAAGAAAACAAAAAAAACACTAATTTACGTTAAGAAATTAATTTTATTACACAAATAAAAATATATTAAGAATATTGTAGTTGGTTACAATTATAATATTAAGTTAGTTATATTAACTAGAGTCTCTAATTACCCAGGAGGTAGGTACCGGCACTGGAAGGTTTCCTTTTTAAAAGGTCCAACCCTAGGCACACTTAACTTGGGTCTCCGTGACTCGAAGCGAGGCCGCGCAGGTCGAGCTGGGGTAAGCAACCCTACCGAGATTGGCCCGTGGATTCAGTGATTCAGTGCTGCGTGCATCGCAGGCAGTAGACAACGTGATTTATCTCATTGTGTCAAAACTTGACATTGCTTTAATGCAGTACTTCTATTACCTTTGTTTCTTTATTTTCAATGTCTGTCTTACAAATACATTTAATTTTATGTTGAACTAGCTTTCCGCCCGCGGCTTCGCCCGCGTGGAATTCGTTTATATCGCGCGACACGGTAAGGGTATATTAAACAATCTTACATGATTTTATGTTTGATAATAAGGAACTTCGACACAAACTTTTGTCCCCATATTTCCAACCCTTCTACCTTTATTTTCGCGATGAAAAGTATCCTATGTCCTTTCCAAGTTCAGTTCTATCTTCATACCAAATTTCATCAAAATCGGTTCAGTGGTTTAGGCGTGAAAGCGTAACAGACAGACAGACAGAGTTACTTTCGCATTTATAATGTTAGTAGGAATTACACCATCGGAAAGTAGAGATTTCATCAAACAGAAAAAACCCCTTTTTTTTAAAAAAAAACTAAATTTTCGATATCAAGTCAAAATAGGGTGAAAAAAAAAAAACTTCAAATCAAATAAATTACAGTGTATTTGGGACACAAAAATGTAAGTTTTCACTAAACTTCGTTTAAAAATAATTTTGTTTGTATAAGATAAAAATAAAAAACCATTATCTTGGTTTTTTGAAATTTTCACATATAATTTAAGGTTATTTGAAAAAAGTGTAAATAAAAAATCGGCCAAGTGTCAGGCCACGCACAAAAAAGGGTTCCTCAGTCACCCATAATGGTACGTGGATTAGAAATTGTATCCAATGGTTAATTGTTATGTTTACGTATTAATGCGTTAATTTTGTATGACGTTTTCCAATTAGGACATCGTAGAAGTTAAGCCTCTATAACTCCTGAACTAACAAAGTCATCTAATTCGTTATAGTTTTCATTTAAAGTTCATTATATGGACCACTATCATGAATTTTCCCAGATTTTTTGAGGCGGCCGTTTAGCTTTTATAGGGGGGACGTAATGTTTTTACAAAAAGTGGCCTTTAAAGTAGGATTTCTCGCAAACGGATACCTAAATCAAAAAATCGTCTAAACAACCCTGTATTTTTTTTAAAAGACCTACATAATGATACCCCACATGATGGGGTAGCCGCGAGAAAAAAAAAAACATCCCCACATTATGTGTAGGGGAGGTACTCTAAATAAAAATATTTTTCATAATTTTATTGTAGCACTTTTTCGACGTAATTACAATACATATACATGCAAAGTTTCATCTTTCTAGCGCTTACCGTTTGGACGGTAAGTCGAGGACGGACGGACGGATATGACGAATCTATAAGGGTTCGAAGTCATAAACTTCGGAACACTAAGTTGTAGATCTTTACTACTTACCTACGACTATGCCATTTAACTTTTTTCCATAGGGCTTGTAGTTTTGCCGGAAATCGAGATAAACCGTTTTTACCCTTTGTCTTAAATATTTAGCCATCCAAAGTGACTCTACCCTGCCCTGGTCTTGTGTCAGTTACAAACTATCATTATGGTTGCCATGCAAGTGTGTTATGCCTAGCAACCTGTGAAGTTTTGACAGGAGATAAACAGTGATACATTTTGACATCTACGATTTTTGTATTTTTATAATCACATAGTCCGCAAAGCCATTAACCAAAAGTCAAGTCAAGTCATAATCACATAGCTTTGGCCTTTGTATCTCGATTATTGCAGTAAAAAGTAGCCTATGTCCTTTCCTAAGTTCAGTTCTATCTTCATATCAAATTTCATCAAAATCGGTTCAGTGGTTTAGGCGTGAAAGCGTAACAGACAGACAGAGTTATTTTTGCATTTATAATACTAGCTTTCCGCCCGCGGCTTCGCCCGCTTGGAATTCGTTTATATCGCGCGACACGGTAAGGGTAGATTATAATAATCTTTTTTTTTTTTTTTTTTATTCATGCAAAAATTTGTTCACAAATATATTTTTTATATTACATCCGTGCATTTCAATGTTTAATCAAAAATACCTCTGGTCCCCACACTAGGATTCCCTGTGTCGTGGGGTCCAGTCCCTTCCGTAACTTATTGAGATAAAGTTGACATGGATGCATTGATGCGTTTACAAGTATACAAAAAAAAAAATACAATGAAAAGTAATTAACAACGAAAACAGAGAAAGAATACAGTTTATGTTTGTGTGTGTGTGTGTGTTTGCGTTTGCGCGATTCAAGTACTCAAACTCGGTTTTGACTAAAAAAATATATTTATTAAACTGACAGAGTAACAACTAAATGCTTACAAAATGGTAATTGCTTAATTAATACAAATATGGGCTTATATACTAAAAATTATACTAGTCTAAGCAGTTTGTTGAGTGACGCATGTCCCAGATTTGAGAGTGCTGACAAAGGAAATGTTAGTGGATTGGGGTTCCTTAACTCCTCCCTCCCTAAGAGAAAAATTATCTGCAGGAGAATTTTGACAAAAGAAATTATTTCTATATTTAACAATTATAAAAGTCGTTCCTGCGAATGCTAACATTGCGTATAAACCGATAGTCCAGATGCTTGTTTGGTATGTCACTATTGAGTCTATTATTGGATAATCACTGTCACTAGCTTTGGCACTTTGTAACACTTCTTTGACGTCACTAAAGTCGACGTTTCTGAGATCCAGCTTCCTCGTCTTTACTGCAATGTTGTTGCTCAACTCGGGCATCTGGATAAGAGGTAGTTGTAGTCTTACGTCAGTGGTGTTTGTGGCCGCGTTGATCAGGACATCTTCGATATAAGTTTCACAGCCTGACGTGGGTGTTGCAATGTACGTTCCCTGGATACTGTATTTACGCACCTCATTGTTACAGCTTTCGCTAATAATGGTCTTATCTTCTGAATAGATCATCCAATCGTAGTCAGATATTTTCTGAATCTTCTTGGTTTCAATTTTGATGTGGTTCTGTAGGCACTGGCTGTAGTTGCCTTTCATGAGTATTATTTCTTCGATACACGTCTCCATGGGATATTGTACCAAGTTGGTTTCGGTACATAGGTATTGGCTTCTCTCGATCTCTTCACAGGGTGTTGCTACTGGAATGTACTTCAATCGATTCACCAATAGGTAAGGGTATTTTGGGATAATAGTAAAAGTATATGAAGTGTTATAGATCGGGATGGGAATTACCTTATAATAATTATATGTTTCGGTATCTATCAAGGGAACTTCTAAAATAAAAACTAACTTTTGACTACTATCTAAATAAGATTTTACTAAGATATTACGTTCTAACTTTGTCAAATTGATACGGCTTATTGGATATATAGTTCTTGCATGTTTATTTATTACTAACAGAACGTTGTACAATTCGGTAGAATTAATAATAGATTGGTGTAGCACATGTAATTTACTAAATGCAATGGCTGTTTCAATTTCTTGAATATTTTCATAACAGGTTCGAAAGTTACTTAGTATTTGGTACATAGAATTCATAACACTCAATAGCTTATTAAATTTTAATTCATTTTGAGCGAGTATTCTCACCTCTGTGGTTTGCAACCCTAGCTCTTTGATATTTGAGTTAATTTTTTCAGAATTGTTAACTAATTTGTCAAAAACTTTTTGAAATGATGAAACTTTACGTTCGATTGAATGTTCTCTGTTTTGCAAAATGAATATCTCCCGATTGTACCTAATTGCGTCTTCTTCGTCTAAGTTACCGGAAATAACCTTAACGAATGATCCTAGAGGACTGAATAAAGCACGTTTATTTCTATTATTAGTGGGTAATATCTGACTTAATCTATCCCTGCTAACTTCTATCAAGTTTTCTATTTGTTTTTCTATTCCTAACAAATCCTTATCCAAGTTATTTTCTCTTACAATGTTCTTTAAACTATCAAAATCCCGAATATTACTATCTATCTGTAATACTAAGAAACCTAAGTCTATAGACTTAAATATCGTCCAATAACTACTCCTCTTCACTGCTGTTCCCATCTTCAGTGGTGCTATCCCTGGATTCTGATTGAGGTTTTGAAGGTCCAGGTTGATCACTGATGGCACCAGTAGCAGAAGCACTAGGTAAAACCTGTGGGGGACGTTTAACATTCTTTATTGCTACTTTAGTCGGCCTATTATTAAGTTTAACGGGTATTATATTTCGTTGGGAATCACCAATGACTTGAGCTTTCTCATAGCGTGGGAGTTCCTTAGCTTTTCTTATCCTAGTATTTTTCATATATATCTCATCTCCATTCTTAATTGATGGTGGCTTCTCGCCGCCTTTCTTATCTCTAACTTTAGCTTTATCCGACACAATTTTTTCAGAAATGTATTCATAAAGTGTCTTTAGACGTTTCCTATGATCTAGTAGCAGCTTTTGCAACAAGTTTTTCTCCCTATCGATATCAAAAACATTCCCTGACTCCGTGTGACCAAATACTATCTCGAAGGGTGTAAAATTTGTTGCAGAGTGTATGGTGTTGTTATAAGCCATTATGGAATAAGTCATAACTGATGCTGCATCTAAATCGCTCTTATCATACTTAGCTAACCTATAGATCTCTATAATAGTGGAGTGAAATCTCTCGACTGTTGCCATGGAATTGGGATTATTCGGCGTACCTACGTGTAAATCAATTTTATATAAGTCCAACATTTCTTTAATTAGTGCATTGTTGAATTCTGTTCCTGAATCACAACTTATTTTCTTGGGTAACCCGTACATACTAAAATATTTAATCAAGGCTTTAACTATTTCAGGGGTGCTTCGATTAGGAATGTCAATTGCTTGTCCTAGCTTGCTAAAAGCTTCTACTATAGTTAAATAATAGTGACCTTCTATGTATAAAACATCCATAAAAGCTTCCTGGAATGGAGCATCCTGACTCTGAGTAAGCTGAATTTGTGGTTTAATGGGTTTCCTATCATACTTCATTTTTCGACATGGTTCGCAGCTGTTTATGATTGCTGAAACCATTTCTTTCATATTAGGCCACCAATAGTGCCTCTTAAGTTTGGTAAGAGTTTCTCTAATCCCTCTATGACATGTCTTTCCTTCATGATATTTTAAAACTACTTCCCTTTGATCTACTTCTGAGTCGGTTAAGTTTACTATTCGCTCAGTACACTCGCTTAATTTTATCGAGTCCTTTTTAAATAGTTTGATAACAACGCTAGAAAAAGTTTTTCTAAACAAAGGGTTTTCAAAGTAAATGTAGTACTTATTTTTAGGGTCGATATATTCTTTTAAAAAGTCTTTGACAATGCTTTCGTTATTAACAGGTAAATGAACTTCTAGAATTTTCTGCTTTTTATTTGACACATCCTTAACCGCTAGTTTATCTTTGAGCCATGAAAATACTAATATTTGTCTGGGTTTCAAGTCTATGGCTTCATTCAAGATGGGTATTCCGTCATGTTCTCTATTAGAAACTGAATTAGCTGTGACCCCATCATCAGAGTCTGAGATTTCTATCGTCTCAATAGGGTCGCTCAAAGAAAGGTCGTGTTCTAATTCCTCTACGATTTCTTGAATCCGTTTTTCTCTATCACCTACGTTAACAAATATCGAGTCTAAGTCGTCGTCAATTGCGTTAATCTTGACTCTCGATAAAGCATCTGCGTTTGTATTTTGGGGACCCTTTTTGTAATGGACCTCAAAATCATATTCTTCTAGCCTTAGTCGCCAACGTGTTAGCTTACTATTCGGCTCCTTAAGTGAATATAACCACGCTAAAGGCCTATGATCAGTAAAAATAGTAAACTTATTACCATAAAGATACGGTCTAAAGTGTTTGGCAGCCCAAATTATGGCCAGAAGTTCTTTTTCTATGGTGCTATATCTGGTTTCTGTGTCACTAAGAGTCCTACTTGCATAAGCAATAGGTTTATCCGCGCCTATCGGGCCCTGCGACAATACAGCCCCAATTGCATAGTTTGATGCATCAGTAGTAAGAATGAAAGGTTTACTGAAATCAGGGTACTGTAACAAAGGTGCATTAGTTAATAGCTTTTTACATGATTCGAAACAGTTTCTGTATTCGTCATTAATTATTATTTTTTGGCCCTTCTTCAGACATTTTGTCAAGGGTCGAGTTATCTTAGCGAAGTCTTTTATAAATTTCCTGTAATATCCTATGAGACCTAAAAAGCTCTTTATTTGAGTTACTGTCTCGGGAATAGGGTATTTCAAAATAGCATCTATCTTATCATTATTTGGTTTAAGACCTTCGCTCGTTATTGTGTGTCCTAGGTAGAGGACTTCCTTTCTAAGGAAATGCGACTTATCAAGTTGTACCTTAAGGTTTGTTTCTCGGAATCGATCGAAAACTATTTTGAGTTTTTCAATGTGTTCCGGTAGACCTTTTGAAAAGATTATGACGTCATCTAAGTATACCAGGCAATGCAAGCCCTGTAACCCTCGTAAGACGTTGTCCATAGCCCTCTGGAACGTAGCGGGTGCCGTCTTCAAACCAAACGGGAGGCGATTGAAACGGTAGTGCCCTGATAATGTACTGAACGCTGTCTTGTCCCTATCCTCCTCAGCTACTTCTATCTGATGGTAGCCACTGGCGAGGTCGAGGGTGGTGAAATATGTACTCTTTCCTAACATATCGAATAAGTCGTTAATGTTAGGTAGGGGGTATTTGTCGTCAACTGTTATCTCATTTAGACGCCTATAATCTACTACCATCCTCCACTTTGGCTGTCCCGATGCATCGGCTTTTTTTGGAACTAGATGTACAGGGGCACTCCAGGGAGAGTGAGATTCCTGGATGATATTATCCCTTAACATTTTCTCTACTTGGTTCCTAATTTCGGCATTTTGCGCAGGAGGTAACCTGTATGACTTTACGTTAATGGGGTCCTCGTTCTTTGTACGAATACGGTGTTTTACCTGGTTCGTAAAGGATAACGGGATTCCTTCGCAGTAGAATATATCCCTATATTCTCTGCAAATCGCTTCTATAGCGTTACGTTCTTCCAAATTCATATGGTCTAACTTAATTTTATTTAAATTTTCTACTAATAAATGGTCCAAGTCCCGGTTGTTTTCCGTGAAGTTAACGGTATTTATCGGGTTGGAGTAAGACTCTACCTTAAAAGGTGCTGTTACAACTAAATCGGCAACTTCATTCGTATAATTTTGAATGACAGTTAATGCAAACCCCTTAATACATTGAACTAAGGCGGAGGGCATTCGAATCCCTTCCCTGAATTGCTTGAACTCTAATATTGCTTCTCCATCCAGTTGGTCAACTGGGAGTTTCACTCTTGTCTCGCTCCGGGGAGGTAAATTGTATACTTCCCTCGTGGGCGGTGAGTAAATAATAGGTATATTGGTATTTTTCAAATGCAAGACCTGGCTATCCATATTGATTTTGGCCTGTAATTGCTTTAATAGATTACTACCAATAAGACCGTCATATCTTTGATCTACGCTGTACACGTAAAACTTATGATATTCTTTAGTCCTAAATATTTCCGGTAGTGGGATGACTGCCGTTTCGCTATGACAGCTCGAAGCGTGAGTGCTAACGACTTCAAACGGTTCATATTGTACGTAGCTCCTATAATACCTGTTTACGAGATTAGGACTTATAAACGACCTACAGCTACCTGTATCTAACATAAAAATGGCTTTAAGTTCTGGTACTCTAATGTGCGGTAGCTTAGCCTGGTTATTAAAGTTAATTTCTACCTTTTCCAACTTGACGGGGCACCTAGGTAAAAATTTTCTACGACGTTTTCGTCGGACACATCGTTCTGACAATCATTTTCATAATAACTAGAATCGTTTATATTATCATTGTCATTTGTGTAATTAATACGTCGTGAGCTCGCCGTCCGCATCGTTACGTCAGTATTGACACGTGAGGTCGATGCTTGCGGTGCAGTTCGCGCCATAGGCTGCGAATTGTTTGCAAAGTTTTCGTTTTGGTTTGACGGAAACGGTGACCTATTTAATTGTGACTGTATGAAGTTACGATTCGAGTAATTAGAATTATGATTATTAGAATTATAAGAATTATGCCTAATATTTCTAGATTGATTCGAATTATTTGAATTAATTTGAGGTGACGCATGATTGTTCCTACTATTATTCGGTGTATGTACTTCCGATGTATTACGAGGATTAAAATGGTGGGTATTGGTACTAGAATTAGGTCTAGGCGTCCTATTTGAGGTGCGAGAATCCTGTGTTCTAGCCTCGTAAACTGTCTGGAAGTTTTGCTCTTCCAAAACCACCTTTAAAGCGTCTTCTAGTGTCAAAACATCGCGCATACGAACTTTCCTAACCATAAATGATGGCAAACTATAGAGGAATATGTGCAGCGATCTATTATTATAAATATTTTGCTTAATTCGACGTGAAATTTCATCGTTGTCTGTTTCTGCAATTTTAGAAAACAAAACACTCCTCAAATGTTGTAATCTACGACAAAACTCTAGGTAACTCTCGTTCCTATTAATCCTACAGCTTTCTAGCTCTAGGGCTAAACATTCTTCTGTACGCGGATCTCCAAAATGTTCACTTAGTAGGGCTTTCAATTGGGCCCAAGTGTTTATGGAGTCCCTTTCTCCTACTAGGTTGGCTGCTTCGCCACCTAAACGGCTAGTTAAAATGTGAAATAAATATTCATTTTGCGAGACATCTCCCTGGTATCGAAGGATAATGTATTCGCATTTTTTGAGGTACAGTGGCAAGGTTCTGGGTTCTCCAGTGAATACGGGAATACCCTTGATTATTTCCTGTGGAACTCTATTTGCGACCTCCATCGTACCTACGTATCTCAATTAAAAGGGAAAGAATAAATTAAGTACTTATACTACTTAGTGTTAGGTAGAATACTAACTAAGTTGCAAATATCTATGTAAATACTATCTAGGCGTTGTCTAATCCCTAATAGTACACGAAACACAGACTTGTTATAAGGTAAGGAACACAAATTGGAAAGCTGAAAGGAAGGTGAAAAGATCTACTCACAATTCCGCAGCGATTTCCATCGTCCCTGAATTACCGGTTGTCAGCTGGCCCTCTGTCTGGTACCAGAGTAGGTTCTTGAAAAATTTCTTTGTTCGGCGATCTCTGCTAAACCGTAGAAACGGACGTCGGCTTCCCGTAGATTTTATACGTATCACTAACTACAGAGATCCTACCGGCTGCGCCATTCAAGTACTCAAACTCGGTTTTGACTAAAAAAATATATTTATTAAACTGACAGAGTAACAACTAAATGCTTACAAAATGGTAATTGCTTAATTAATACAAATATGGGCTTATATACTAAAAATTATACTAGTCTAAGCAGTTTGTTGAGTGACGCATGTCCCAGATTTGAGAGTGCTGACAAAGGAAATGTTAGTGGATTGGGGTTCCTTAACTCGCGCGTGTGTGTGTGTGTGTGTGTGTGTGTGTGTGTGTGTGTGTGTGTGTGTGTGCGTGTGTGTTTGGGTGTGTGTGCGTACGTATTAGTTAATGTGTACATGTATATCAGTGCGCGTGATATTAATTAAATATTAGTTATTAGTAAGTTTTCTGTTTCGGCATAGTCTTTAGGTATCAACCACTCCTGGACAGTGTTTTTAAGGCGACGCGACGTTAGGTTTAAAATTTTATTGTCACTTTTAAACAATTTGCTGTATAAATAAGGTCCTCTAAATATGTATGACTGTCGGGCAAACACAGAACGTGCTCTAGGTATGTCCCACTTAAGCGTTCTGTGAGATTTTCGCGCTTTTGTTTTCGCAACTTTGTGAAAACGGAGAAGTACCGAGGCAATGTAAAGTTGTCTTACGCGAAGAAGGCTGTACTCCGAGTACAGTGCGTTGGTCGGATATCGCCAAGGTTTTTTGAATGCTATTTTCAAAATAGCTCGCTGACTATGTTCTAGTTTGAGAAGATATGTTTTCTTTGATGCTCCCCAGGCAATGATACAATAGCCCAAGATAGATTGGCAGAGACAAAAATATACTGCTCGAATAAGTCGCGGTTTTGCTACAGATCTAATTTTCTTAAAGATGTGGGCTAGTTTTCTCACTCGTTTCGTAATGGTATCGATATGAGATCTCCATGATAGGTGTTCATCAATCATTATGCCTAAATATTTTATGCACGAAACTTGTTCAATAATCGTACATTGGCATTGGATTGAAGTATGATGCCTGATAGAATTGCAAGTGTGCAGTTTAATATTTAGCGCTTCCTTTGGAGCAGACCGCTTTGTTATGCTTAAGGCTATTAATTTTGTTTTATTTGTGTTGAGAGTCAGTAAGTTGTTCCTCAGCCAACTGGCCACAACTTTGAGGCCCTCCTGAGCTACATCAACAACCCCCTTCCACGTTTTAGAATGGAAAACCAAGGCAGTATCATCTGCAAATGTGAAAATATTGGCCTGATGCAGTTCAAGAGTGCAGAGATCGTTGATGTAGATCAGAAAGAGAGTGGGACCCAGAACACTGCCCTGGGGCACGCCGTAATCAATATCTGCATAATCACTTGCGTATTCACCTATTCGCACTCGTTGCTTCCGTTCGCTTAGGTATGATTGAAACCATTGTAGTGCTAGGCCTCTAACTCCCATTAGTTCCAGTTTTTTTAGTAAAATGGGCCGCGAGACAGTATCAAAAGCTTTCGCCATGTCCAGGAAAACACCAACACATTTTTGTGCGTTGTTAATTTTATCAGTTATAGAATCAACAAGACAGTAGGTATGTATTGGGGGTCCTGGATCAAACAAGATCCAGGCCCCCCAATACTCTATTCGAAACGGTCCTTCTATTCAATAATCTGTATTCGAAATGATCTTACTATTCAATATTCTTTATATTGGCTCTTATTTCGGTATATTCAGAAATAGAAATCTAATATTTCAACATTCACCTTCAATGATGAGAGAGTGAGTCATCATTAATTTATTCTAGTATTCTTATATTCAAATCATCTATTCAATCAACAATTCAAATACTACAACTGTTTTTTTATAACTCTATCAAATCAACGAAATTATTAGATATTCTAATTATTCGAGCCCATAAAGTGAAGCCCTCATATCGAATATTGAAGCCTTTTCGTCTGTCTTTTCGATAAGGTATTAAAACAGCGCTGTACTGATCATGGTTTATAATTTTCACAATATGAAGACCGCATATTCTTTTCTCGACTATAGTTATCTGTACTTGATCTCCTTCACTCAACATCATTAATAGTGAAAATCTTTATTCAAATTAAGTAATGATGTGCCATTTTTCCTAGGTCTTTACGGTTTGCAATCATAGAAGAACTAAGCATATGCTTTTATTTCTCTCGTATAAATAAAATTGTGTGCACTAAATTTTCTTTGCATAATATCATTTAGAGAATTTATTATCATAAATTAAAAAAAAATGTATTTATTTATATAAAAAGTATATTTTCAAAACACCATTTTTTTAGACATAAAACATTTTTCAAAGCGCATACTGAATCGTGATAAACACAACTGTACAAATCTTCAGAATATTTATAATGATCATATAAAGTTAATAAACTAGGACAAAACTTATCTTCTAAATTAATGATATGATTAATATAATTTAAGATAAACTGATCCACAATCCTAACAGATATGGATGAAATTATATTTTTGTTCACAGGAAAGTAAATAACGTTTTGCGGTATTTCCCTGTAGCCAGGACTTGGAGCAGTATTAGATATAAATTCATGAATAAAATGAGTCGGTAATCCGTTGTAGTATGAACCATGCACAAGATCACATTCGACTCTATTTACAGCTGTTATTAACGGGCACATTCGATCTTGTTTTTAATACTGAAAAGTATAGTAAACCGCACTCGTACTGATCAGATAAGTGAAGAGGTGGTTGAAAATACGAGACCAGTTCTGATTTATTATATAGATGGTAACTGTAGTAGACATGCTTGCATACTGAACTCTTTTAAATGATTCTGATTATTTTATTTCTAGCCAGGACTTGGAGCAGTATTAGATATAAATTCATGAATAAAATGAGTCGGTAATCCGTTGTAGTATGAACCGTGCACAAGATCACATTCGACTCTGATTACAGCTGTTAAACTGCTGTTATTAACGGGCACATTCGATCTTGTTTTTAATACTGAAAAGTATAGTAAACCGCACTCGTACTGATCAGATAAGTGAAGAGGTGGTTGAAAATACGAGACGAGTTCTGATTTATTATATAGATGGTAACTGTAGTAGACATGCTTGCATACTGAACTCTTTTAAATGATTCTGATTATTTTATTTCTAGCCAGGACTTGGAGCAGTATTAGATATAAATTCATGAATAAAATGAGTCGGTAATCCGTTGTAGTATGAACCGTGCACAAGATCACATTCGACTCTGATTACAGCTGTTAAACTGCTGTTATTAACGGGCACATTCGATCTTGTTTTTAATACTGAAAAGTATAGTAAACCGCACTCGTACTGATCAGATAAGTGAAGAGGTGGTTGAAAATACGAGACGAGTTCTGATTTATTATATAGATGGTAACTGTAGTAGACATGCTTGCATACTGAACTCTTTTAAATGATTCTGATTATTTTATTTCTAGCCAGGACTTGGAGCAGTATTAGATATAAATTCATGAATAAAATGAGTCGGTAATCCGTTGTAGTATGAACCGTGCACAAGATCACATTCGACTCTGATTACAGCTGTTAAACTGCTGTTATTAACGGGCACATTCGATCTTGTTTTCAATACTGAAAAGTATAGTAAACCGCACTCGTACTGATCAGATAAGTGAAGGTGGTTGAAAATACGAGACCAGTTCTGATTTATTTCCAGAGATGGTAACTGTAGTAGACATGCTTGCATACTGAACTCTTTAAATGATTCTGATTATTTTATTTCTTGATTAGAATAGTGGTTGATGTGATAAGATTTCATAAGTGTTTGAAATTTTTTATTGTAAAATTCGGTACCATTATCAGTTTGTAGATTTTTAGGAACACGACCCTTTTTCAAACATGTTTCAAAAGCATTACATACAACCTCTTTGTTCTTACTTTTTAAAGGAAAGGCCCAAGCGTATTTCGAAAACGTGTCAATAACAGCTAAGATAAATCTAAAGTTTTTATTTAATTTAGATATTGATGGCATATCTATTAAATCTGCTTGCCATAGGTCATCTATATCTTTCATTATAACATTTCTGAGCGGAAAATTTATCCTTGCATTTTTATGAATTTCATTTACCACGTCCGTTTTGCTCATATTGATAGTTTTATTGATATTTATTATTATTATTATTATATGTTTGCATGAGGTATTTTAGTACTTCAGCGAGACTAACTTACTCATGCTCGAAAATAATACTGAATTAAATACTGATAACTACTACCATTTATTCTTTAATTATATTTGCTTCTTTTAATTCTTCAATTATGGATAAAATTTCATTGTCGTGATTAGTATTGCCAGCATCTCTTGAAGCGACTAATAGTTTTAATCTTTCAACTAATTCATTAGGATCGTCCCAATATACTAAATCGGTGTTGTTTTTATACTTCTTTAATCAATTTCAATAGAATACTTTCATAAGATACTAAAATTTTTTTATCGTTTCATCGTTTTTCCATACTGCTGTACAATACTGAAGTCAGAGAAAGATGGATTGATACTGAACTTATAATTTATTGAAATTCCTTTATAAATATGAAGTTTTATTCAAAGTAAAAAAATGCATCGAAATTTTGTCTGTATCTTCCTTTATTTATAGGGGACTCTTTATTTATAAGTAAAAAATTATGTTTTTTTTTTCCAAACTAGTTTACAAATTATTTTTAAATTGATTCCATGACATATCAGAACTAGCATGCTCTTCATAAATATGTTTTAAATTCACATCATCTTGCTTGAATTTAATAAGAAAATTAACATTGTCGCCTAGCAATTGTTTTGGAATTTTTGAATAGGTTTGAGATAAATAAAAACAATCGATTTGTTTATGTCTACCCATACAAAAATAATTACGGATATTTAGTTGATTCTCACACGCGACATCATCAAAAATAAATACAGAATTCATTGAAGCTTCCCTTTAAGAAATTACATCTTTATCATCACTAAACTCGTGGAAGTTAATGTGTGGTACTCTTTTTAAAACTTCAGCCAAGAAACGGTATTTTGGCTGAAAAGTAGATTTAGAGTAAAGATAAAGATTTCTAAATTTGAGTCCATTTTCATGTAGCAGTAAACTAATCATAACATTCGTTTTTTCCGCAGTTTGATGGACCACACATTATACAGCGAATGGTATTTGGCAATAAAGCGCTATGTTTGACGTGTTGAACAGTGTCACTAAATCTTATATTATTAACGTTAAGGGATATGGGTTGCTTGATCAACTTCATCTTGCCGATTAATTCAAATGCTATTTAACATTTACATAAATACAAACATTACTCGTTTTTCAAACACCTCGTAAAGGATTATATTTATTAATATTGATTTCGAGATGACTTATAGAATGATAAGACTATCCAGATTCTTTGTGTTCGAATTCTAACATTTTACATTTTAAACACTCAATTACATTAGAATATAATTCAGTAATATTCGTACTATTACAAATAATTTCATATTTCGTATTGAAGGATTTCAGTTGTTGCTCGCTTGTTTTTAATAACAGAAAGTAAGCAAACAATTCGAAATTCAACTTCAAACAAGTATTTTTTATAGTAGACATTTGTATGAGTTTTATGACTTCGTTTTCATTCTGACACAAGAATGTCTCAGGAGTGTGGTATTCAACACCTTGTGCAGGATTTAAACGATATGTTGCGATTCTGTTTTTGAAAGCACTTCAAATTATATAAATATGTATTTTCGAATTCAGTTCGTAATAAAGAATTTGATTTATGGATATTGGTTCTCAAATGGTATTTGAATTCATTTTTCGGTAATTCGATTTGGCATTTATCACATACTTTGAATCTTGGATTATTAAATTGTCTTCGACGAGTAGTCAGGGTTTGTACTGGAAATAAAATATAATATGTTTACATAAGTGCATATATTTATATAATATCATAACATTCGTTTTTCCGCAGTGTGATGGACCACACATTATACAGCGAATGGTATTTGGCAATAAAGCGCTATGTCTGACGTGTTGAACAGTGTCACTAAATCTTATATTATTAACGTTAAGGGATATGGGTTGCTTGATCAACTTCATCTTGCCGATTAATTCAAATGCTATTTAACATTTACATATATACAAACATTAGGTACTCGTTTTTCAAACACCTCGTAAAGGATTATATTTATTAATATTGATTTCAAGATGACTTATAGAATGATAAGACTATCCAGATTCTTTGTGTTCGAATTCTAACATTTTACATTTTAAACACTCAATTACATTAGAATATAATTCAGTAATATTCGTACTATTACAAATAATTTCATATTTCGTATTGAAGGATTTCAGTTGTTGCTCGCTTGTTTTTAATAACAGAAAGTAAGCAAACAATTCGAAATTCAACTTCAAACAAGTATTTTTTATAGTAGACATTTGTATGAGTTTTATGACTTCGTTTTCATTCTGACACAAGAATGTCTCAGGAGTGTGGTATTCAACACCTTGTGTAGGATTTAAACGATATGTTACGATTTTGTTTTTGAAATCACTTCAAATTATATAAATATGTATTTTCGAATTCAGTTCGTAATAAAGAATTTGATTTATGGATATTGGTTCTCAAATGGTATTTGAATTCATTTTTCAGTAATTCGATTTGGCATTTATCACATACTTTGAATCTTGGATTATTAAATTGTCTTCGACGAGTAGTCAGGGTTTGTACTGGAAATAAAATATAATATGTTTACATAAGTGCATATATTTATATAATATCATAACATTCGTTTTTCCGCAGTTTGATGGACCACACATTATACAGCGAATGGTATTTGGCAATAAAGCGCTATGTCTGACGTGTTGAACAGTGTCACTAAATCTTATATTATTAACGTTAAGGGATATGGGTTGCTTGATCAACTTCATCTTGCCGATTAATTCAAATGCTATTTAACATTTACATATATACAAACATTACTCGTTTTTCAAACACCTCGTAAAGGATTATATTTATTAATATTGATTTCAAGATGACTTATAGAATGATAAGACTATCCAGATTAATAATAAGCATGGTGACCCCTACTCCTGGATTCTACTCATGCTTTCCATCAGGCAGAGTAGAGTCACTTTGGCAGGCTTAAATATAAACAAGATTCTTTGTGTTCGAATTCTAACATTTTACATTTTAAACACTCAATTACATTAGAATATAATTCAGTAATATTCGTACTATTACAAATAATTTCATATTTCGTATTGAAGGATTTCAGTTGTTGCTAAAGGTATCATTTGTTTTTTAATAAATAATAAATCGTTTATTTTCTTCACATCTTCTATTAATTTAGTAATAAATACTTCCACACAGGCTGGACCTCTATGTGTAACATATTTATTCTGACTTGGATCGTGTGCACAACATATGTAGTATCCAAAACATGAAGGCACAGTATTTGAATTCATTTTTCGGTAATTCGATTTGGCATTTATCACATACTTTGAATCTTGGATTATTAAATTGTCTTCGACGAGTAGTCAGGGTTTGTACTGGAAATAAAATATAATATGTTTACATAAGTGCATATATTTATATAATATCATAACATTCGTTTTTCCGCAGTTTGATGGACCACACATTATACAGCGAATGGTATTTGGCAATAAAGCGCTATGTCTGACGTGTTGAACAGTGTCACTAAATCTTATATTATTAACGTTAAGGGATATGGGTTGCTTGATCAACTTCATCTTGCCGATTAATTCAAATGCTATTTAACATTTACATATATACAAACATTACTCGTTTTTCAAACACCTCGTAAAGGATTATATTTATTAATATTGATTTCAAGATGACTTATAGAATGATAAGACTATCCAGATTCTTTGTGTTCGAATTCTAACACTTTACATTTTAAACACTCAATTACATTAGAATATAATTCAGTAATATTCAAACAACCAAACCAAGACAAATGAACCAAATCGTGATCGGATAAACTTTTACTTAATGCATCCAAGCTTGAGCTTAAAAATTGGAATGAATCTATAAATTTAATTTGAATAGGGCGATTACAATTCTTGTTGTGTACGTATTTAGTAATCGTTAAATACTTTTCTTTTGATTTAGGTATAATTTTAATGTGGCCTTTATATTTAACTAGTTCTTTAATAAACAGATGAGAATCATAATTCGATAAATTGTGAAAAATTACAGGTATGAATGGACATATTCTGTACATCGGGTTGCAATGATTATGTGCAGGTCCTCTATATTTTCCTGTCACATGATCATGGTCTCGCACTTTATCATCGAGTAACAAGCGATCACAAATATGACAAGTATTAGCATTGTTATATTGAATTTGCTCTTTTTTAGTTAAAGGTATCATTTGTTTTTTAATAAATAATAAATCGTTTATTTTCTTCACATCTTCTATTAATTTAGTAATAAATACTTCCACACAGGCTGGACCTCTATGTGTAACATATTTATTCTGACTTGGATCGTGTGCACAACATATGTAGTATCCAAAACATGAAGGCACGTGTTTTTTTAAATTGTGTGTATTTTCACTCATTTTTTCATTACAATTCATCAATAAACTTTCGAAATCTGCATATATTACATAGTTGATTTTTTGTTTTCTTTCATAATTTTTAAAACTGAGTTTACTATTCTTTTCAGGTAACACAGATAAAACTTTTGAACACGTATGAGATCTGTATTTTGTTTCACTACTATAATATTGTAAGCATGATTCACACAATAAAAATAATCCTTTATGATTTGTCATTTGATGTCGTAATAAACGTGTGAGATTTTTAATCAAGCAATAATGAGATTTTCCTTTTTTTTCTAAGTATAGTAAATTAACATGAATAAATTGTCTGTTATTTGTTAAATACAGAGGTCCAGTCACATTGTCGTTCTTATTGTTTAGTCCATAAACGTTAATACTAATGTTATTGTTTTTTTCAAATATTATAATGTCTTGATAAGATACTAGGAGAGACATATCATTAATATTAAATACAGAACTGTAGTGTGGATACGAATTCGTTCTACAAACATTCAACTTTGTCGGATATAACGCAGCTACAACACTCCATAGAAAACAATGACTGTCATTATTTTTTATATTAATACAACTATGTGTGTTCTTAATTTTTCTCGGTAAATCTAAATAGGTTCCACCTCGTAAAGGATTATATTTATTAATATTGATTTCAAGATGACTTATAGAATGATAAGACCATCCAGATTCTTTGTGTTCGAATTCTAACATTTTACATTTTAAACACTCAATTATATTAGAATATAATTCAGTAATATTCGTACTATTACAAATAATTTCATATTTCGTATTGAAGGATTTCAGTTGTTGCTCGCTTGTTTTTAATAACACAAAGTAAGCAAACAATTCGAAATTCAACTTCAAACAAGTATTTTTCATAGTAGACATTTGTATGAGTTTTATGACTTCGTTTTCATTCTGACACAAGAATGTCTCAGGAGTGTGGTATTCAACACCTTGTGCAGGATTTAAACGATATGTCACGATTCTGTTTTTGAAAGCACTTGAAATTATATAAATATTTTCGAATTCAGTTCGTAATAAAGAATTTGATTTATGGATATTGGTTCTCAAATGATATTTGAATTCATTTTTCGGTAATTCGATTTGGCATTTATCACATACTTTGAATCTTAGATTATTAAATTGTCTTCGACGAGTAGTCAGGGTTTGTACTGGAAATAAAATATAATATGTTTACATAAGTGCATATATTAAATATTAGCAATCATTATAAAATTATACTGGGTACATACATTATAAAATTATACTAAGATTACACAATTGATTCATTTTATAAGTTTAGAATCTGATAGATAGATGATAGAAAGGTACATAAGTAGAATAACAGTTTCTACTACGTTTCAAGGTATTATGCGAATACACGTATACACTAATAATATTGACTAACAAATTCAGAGGGACAATGCTTAAACTCACATCGAGTATTATCAATAAATTCTTTTAAACTGTGCCATGCTGGTGTCCCATCATCCGTTCTATTTTTAATGGTGACGACCGCATGCCTCCAACGATTTATTGGTGCTATGCGTTCAATTTCTCCACATTCGTATATCTTTAGCTCAATGTAATATTTGCCTAACTTCTTTTCATCGCTTTGTTTTTGCAAACCATTCGCGATTCGACGGGTATAATACGAATATAGTGGTGGTATTTTTTTATTACCCGGGGGGATTCCAACAGCATCGGCTTCGTCATCATCATCGCTGTCCGTGCCGAATAGGTTGTATGATGTAGGCCTCATGCAGGTGCTTATGGGGTGGATAGACGTCTTCTTCTTTTTTTTGTTCTTATCTGCATTTGATGATTCTCCCTCTGCCAATCTCTTTGTAGACGTAGACGGCGATGGTGACGACGACGCTTTGACTCCTTTCGACTTTTTCAACAACCTCTGCTGCTGCTGTTCGACTTCATCGTCGGAAGAGAAGAGATGTGTGGCTGTTACTTTGGACCTGCAAAGAAAGAAAATCTGTTAAAATGATGAAATTATGAAATGAGTAATAAGACGAATATAAATGAACTGACTGAATGTAATAAATATTCGAAATGAGTGAATAGAAAGAGTAAATAAAATGAATTAATGAACGATATTTGGTATGTGAGAATAGAACACATATTTGAAAAGTGTGTGAAATGTTGAATAGATCAAAATAGTGAATAGAGGAATTAAATTATTGCATTTATCTAATATTATTGATATTACTATAAACACTTATTTAAATATCATAAATAAAAGTCACTTACATTTTTGGGGACTGAAGACTTGGTTGACTTGTAAGCTCGTAGTTGGTGATGATGCCAGCTCTCGTATGAGTGTTTGCGGTGAAACTTTCAGACCCAGCGTCTTAAATAGTGCTAAAACTACGTCATAATATTCCGAATATGGATTAGGGCACGTGTTGGTAAAAATGCTATGTTAGTTATGTACCAAATATAGAAAGTGTTTATTGTAATTAATATTTTAGGTAATACAATAGGTACTGTTCAACCTATTCATTTACTAATAATTTTACCCTACTGCTCCAAACAAAAGAGAGTGTATGCGTATATCAACTTTTATTTTAAAAAGAGGTATTTTTCCAATAGCAGTCAAGATCTGTTATGTTCAGTAAATATTGTTTAAAGCAAACTTGAAAGTTTTTATATTCTTTAAGTTCTTAAATCTTTTATATTTGCACTAATAAACGATTAACACGTTTCATAGTGTAAATTGTATCATATATATCTGTGGAGCATAACTATGCTGAAAACCGTATCAAAATTGGTTCAGCCAAACGCGAGATAATCACGCACAAACGAGTACATACCGGTGAAACTGAGAACCTCCTTTTTGAAGTTAAAAACATGACTTACTTATCTTTCTGTTAGTGACTTAACAATTAATAAATATAATACAAATAGCAGACAAAACCAAACGTAGCGATAGTATGCCGATATTGCTACATGATCATGATGATCTCCTTATAAGAAATACTTACATTGCAAAATAATTATGTTTGACATAATAACTGTATACCGTCGGTTTGCCTGTTGATTTATTTTGATTGAGTGTATGAAAATAAACTTAATGAACAAACCCATTATAGATTTTTTTTATTCATATAACTTTTAGTAAACAATACATTCTTGGACACGTGTCGAGATGTTAGGGTTTAAATTTCACCTTACCATATTTATAAGGATATAATATCTAACAAAAACATGCGATTTTGAACTCTAAACATTAAAATAAAATAACGTATAATTAGTATATAAATGAAATAAAAATTCTTATTAAAATCTAGTCGATCTTCTGTTCCCGACAGTGACAATTGTATTAAACGTGTACCTACCGAATTTAGGTAAGTTTTAATATTATTCCGTTGTATCTTTTCTTATACGTTGTATGCGGTTAGTGAAATATCTAATAATCAAATGAAATATTAATGAAATCTTGTTTTTTAAGGTGTGTCAATCAAGTATGCAACGCTCACCATCCTACAGTCCTGTTTTAGATAACATTGGGCTACAATCTACTGTAAGTATCTATGTAAGTGATAATCGGTGTTAACAACTAAAATTCATATTGGATGCTGTTTAATTGTACTAAATCAACTATAATTTTATTTCAGAATTTAATAGGGTGTTCAGATCCAGTTCTTAGTCGATTTTCCTATGCTCAAGACCGAGAGAGCTGGTACGCCGAAGTGGCGGCAAATGCATGCGAAGAGGTGAAACGGGAAAAAATAGAAAATAAACAAAAAAAGAAGAAAAAAGATAAATCTAAAATTTTAAAAAACACGTCCTTTGTCTCGCGTAAAGAGCCCGGACATACTCGACGAATAATAAAAATTATAGTACATGATGTGAATGATCGTCAAATGGAAGAATTTGACAATGACTCTGATAGTGCAAGCGTGAATATACTGTTAGAGTCCAGAAGTGAAAAATAATAAAAATAATTATAATTCTAAACTATTTACTTTAATTCTAAACAATTTATTTCATTAATTACAAAATAATCTTAGAAATGCAATTAGACACAAACAACCGTTAATTAAGTAACGAATCTAAACAAATTACAGTTAGATAGACGGCGGTCACATAGGGCTGTACTAGCTGTTAGACAGTTTTCCTCGCACCCACCGCAATTCAGACAGTACTAACTTGTCAAAGACAGCTTTCCACATCTGTTAACAGAGTAGTACTAATTGTCCAAAGACAATGATCCACACTCCGCGACGCATTCGTCAGAAATGCGTACCGATACAACAGATCACTCCTATTTATAACCAAGCGAAGTGAAGTGATGGCGCCACAAAAATGACAACTACCGCCGTTGTGGCTTATACGGCCTCTCCTGACACCCTGACGTCCTCGGCAGGTCTGGATGACCACACTTCTTCATTGTTCTCATTCGCGGTTACTGGAACATGTACAAAAATAAAAGTTTATTAGACGCCTCTGTAAGTACATCATCGTCCAATTGGTCAGTTACTAAAAATAGTTATCAAATTTAGCGTAAACAGTTAGAGTTAACGAATAGTTTTACAAGATAATAACAGTTAACACGAATAAGAAAGGTTCGAACCTCCAAGGAAAAGAGTGAAAGATTATTTATAATCCGCGCCAGATTAGAAACAAACAGTCACTGTTACATACATTTAAAATAAAACTAGAAACTTAGTACTAACACAAGAGTAGACTTCAGCATGAAGGTCTACCGTTACCTTAAGAACCATAATATCATAAGAACAGTTATCATAAGTGTGTGTCTTAAACATTTAAACTTAAAATTAACAAGACCACGAGTTTGGGGCTGGTTACCCTGTCCATGGGTCTTAAACCTCTCTCATCAAGACCACGAGTTTGGGGCTGGTTACCCTGTCCATGGGCCTTAAACCTCTCTCATCAAGACCACGAGTTTGGGGCTGGTTACCCTGTCCATGGGCCTTAAACCTCTCTCAACAAGACCACGAGTTTGGGGCTGGTTACCCTGTCCATGGGCCTTAAACCTCTCTCAACAAGACCACGAGTTTGGGGCTGGTTACCCTGTCCATGGGTCTTAAACCTCTCTCAACAAGACCACGAGTTTGGGGCTGGTTACCCTGTCCATGGGTCTTAAACCTCTCTCAACAAGACCACGAGTTTGGGGCTGGTTACCCTGTCCATGGGCCTTAAACCTCTCTCATCAAGACCACGAGTTTGGGGCTGGTTACCCTGTCCATGGGTCTTACCTCTCTCAACAAGACCACGAGTTTGGGGCTGGTTACCCTGTCCATGGGTCTTACCTCTCTCAACAAGACCACGAGTTTGGGGCTGGTTACCCTGTCCATGGGTCTTAAAATTATCTCAGGAAGACCACGAGTTTGGGGCTGGTTACCCTGTCCATGGGTCCATTCCAATATACACACCTCATGCTCTCCACCATCCGCCATACATTGCACCACATCTCACGCACACGGGGATCAGGCCGAAGATTGCGTCTCGTACACACGGTGAACAGGCGGAAGGTTGCATCTCGGGCACACGGAGAACAGACCGCAGGTCCGCTTATCACTGAGCGGCATGCAGGACGCAAGTCCGCACCTCGCGATACAGCGAGCAGGCCGCAAGTCTGCGCCTCACCAGGCAGCAGCAAACACCAGGTCACAGCCCGGGCTCGGCTCGCGTAGACTGCACCTTGCTCAGTGACGAGGCTCTCAATGCATCGTTATCATCTAAGGAAAGCATGAAAAATTGCATTAGTTTTGAATACGGTATTACTTTAACGTCACCAATATGCTTCATTATCGTCATGAATAACCAGAGCTTTTAGAAGGCGATACTAGCAAGCAAAGCTTTTAGGATATTTAAAAATAACAGTGCCCTCAGTATGTACGCAGTAATATCGTCAAGAATGTTACTAACTTTCGCATATCTCTCAGGACGCAAGAAAATGTTACAGAAGTCTCACGGTACTCGGTTAAGGATGTTCCCAATAATCGCAAAGCTCTTAGGATATGATACCGGGTCACCAGTTTTGGTTATGTCTGCAGCTTGACGATTGTCGTCAAGCAAACCCGAAACATGTCCAAGTATGCCCACGCAGTGAATTCGAGTTCAGACTAATTGCCCTCAAAGTCATTTTATGAACCAGGGCTTGTCCGACAGGTGTCGTTCAATCACTTACTGTAATAAGCCACCGTCTGCTTATAGTCGATCGTCTCGAGTCTGTAGTTAAACCTTACCATTTTAACCTTTTTACCTTTCTGCTACGGCGGCCAGTCCCAATGGTGAGCAACCAAAAACACAGTAGACACTACAGCACGCAAGTACTTGTCTAACACAGGTGTACGCCTTTGGTTCGATGAGACGGCCACCCAACATGACCCGAAAGAGATCAGGTGTAGGACCGTCGACTCTTTGTACTCATTCGAGTCACGGAGCGTTGACCACAACTTTTAAACTTCGGGCCGTAACAAGCATATCTATAATTAGAAGTACACAGTATTATTAGTTATTGTTTGTTCAACCCAGAAATCGAACCTATATTGAACGGTAGTCTCATACACTAACTGTCGACCCAACAAAGCAGTCGAAACCATCACTGGTACTGACGTTTCAATAAGTACCTCTGTCAGGAAGAAAGATCACAATAACCTGAGCTGGCTCGTAACGTGCTTATGAACATGTTATTAATCTTGATCCTATATGAATGTCAGACCTTTACGATCAAGTTTGCAATGATTTTGTGTATGATCTTAAAATTTAACACCTGAAATAGCCAGTCAGGCATGAGGATTATCTTTCCGGAACACTAATTGGTACTCTCACAATGACTAGTGCTTAAACCTCATTTTAGCTCGGTCTAACCTGACCATTAATCATTATTGTTACACAAACAACATAACATAGTTCATTTAATACCTGACACTAGTGAGGGTATTTAAAACCTTTCATAATGTTTCTATAACATCAAGAATAGCATGCTTAAGTAGACGTACTATTAAGATCGATAGACATGCAGTCTTTACCGGTATCAATACTTTGCATTTCGATAAACATTAAAACATAACTAACAAACGATATGTTTTGCTTTATCATAAGAGATCTTTCTTTAACATTTACAATTTGTTGTTGATGTTGTGTAAAACCTATTAGATTACATTTAAAACATGAAGTTTTAGTTTGGAGTCCACTATAGAAGGTTCATAGAAGTTTCTTTACTTTTTTTTTTTGAACCATTAATAACAAGTGAAGTCACTTTCGTACTACCTACTCTGAACTATTAAATAAATTTAACATCATATCTTTAGAATTTAAACATTTACCACTGTTATAACGCTTCATAGATTTTACAATAACAGTTGACTAATGCAATCACCAGTAAATAATGTGACATAGTACATCTACCGTCGGATGATAAGAGTTCCTCAAGCTGTTTTAAATAGGCTCCGTCAGGACTAGCTCTGCTGTCCACGCACCCTTTTGCCGTATTGTGAATAGTTACATCACACGTTTATATACTCCCGATTTATTTGCTCTCACCAACCACCAATATAAAAGAATAGCCCATTCATCGAATTATCAAAATAAAAATTAGAAATGTAATGGATCATCAACTATTTCTTGAAGTGCGAAAGTAACTGTCTGTCTGTCTGTTACGTTTTTACGCCTAAACCGCTAAACCGGTTTTTGATGAATTTTGGAACTCAAATAGTTTAGAACCTGAGAAAGGACATCATACACGCGGGCGGAGCCGCTGGCTAAAGCTAGTTGTTTAATAATGGTCATTTCAATTTTTAAATTTACGGAGTAACATAACTTGGTGTACACACTGTAAATTGTTATAATCTGACAAAGTATCTATTTTTCGTTTCCATAAATAAAAGTTAAACAGATTAATCACAACGTGTGTGGGTATTATGTCCCGTCACACTTGCTGTGTCAGTGTAACATTTTAAGTAAATGGATAAAAGTTACTTGACCTTTAAGTAATAAGTTCGGGTTGCATTAGGCAGCCACTACAACTGCTATTATTCATCATTCCTTCGTTAAAAATAGTTCGTAACCATAGCAAAGAACGCCTACTTGATTATGCACAGGTGGGGTAGTTACAAACATTCGTTTGAGCGCTATTCACTATTTACGTTATACCAAATATTCGCAATAAATGCGAAAGTAACCGTCTGTTACGCTTTCACGCCAAAACCACTGAACCGATTTTGATGAAATTTGGTATAAAGATAGAACTGATCTTTGGAAAGCTACTTTTTATCGCGATAACCGACATACACGCGGGCAATAGCTAGTACCAAATATTCGCAATAACAAAAGGTATGAAATGAGGTCATTGTTAAAACTAAACTAACTACTTAAGCCCTTGTGTTAAGCCACAGCTTTGCATCAGCCCTAAGGCATTTTCGTATACGCGCCAAACAGTCCATTTTTTCATCATTTTAAATTGCGCACACAATTCACTTTTGTACACTACATATCAAAATTATGTGAAAATAAATCACAACTCAACATGTAATATGATTTGATCTTACCAGTACAGCGTCAAGCACAACTCACAAGTTTTTCTTAACTGAACCTTCTAACCTTCTCTCATTACCGTGTCGGCACTGGTGGACCACATTGTACACCTTGTACATTGGCACGGATGCAGTTTCCATCGCTTAGCACAATGTTTACTAACTGGAAAGAAAGCGTTATACACACGAACACATGTGGTACAAATACCCTCATTATTTTATTAAAATAATCGTTTTAAAACCGTTTGTAATTGACACTAAAAACCAAATATAGAAGTCGTCACTTCCTTTACGATTTTTATATTTGCTATGTTTTGACTTTGTTTTGATTTTTGACTGATTTAGGTTTGATTTTTGACTTTGATTTAGAGCGGATAAGAATATCACAAAAGTCGGATTCCCTTATTAAAAATCACAACGAACACTGAATTTCGATAGCGTTCAAATGAGCACTAATAGTGTGCAATGCCTTTTTTTTTTAACGAACGATCGCGTTTATCGTTCCCGGGACCTCTGCGGCGAATCACTGCGTATATTCACTTTGGTTCTATATGACAGCGCGATCTATTGTGCATTTGTCAATGCTCTCTATCGTAAGACACACCTAGATAATGAAGTATAGGCAAATTAAATGAAAATATCTAACTAAATGTCGGTAGTTGATCGTTTCCCAAATATTGAAAATTAATAATTTGTGAACGTAGATCGATCCCACTTCTGATGTTAGAGTCCAGAAGTGAAAAATAATAAAAATAATTATAATTCTAAACTATTTACTTTAATTCTAAACAATTTATTTCATTAATTACAAAATAATCTTAGAAATGCAATTAGACACAAACAACCGTTAATTAAGTAACGAATCTAAACAAATTACAGTTAGATAGACGGCGGTCACATAGGGCTGTACTAGCTGTTAGACAGTTTTCCTCGCACCCACCGCAATTCAGACAGTACTAACTTGTCAAAGACAGCTTTCCACATCTGTTAACAGAGTAGTACTAATTGTCCAAAGACAATGATCCACACTCCGCGACGCATTCGTCAGAAATGCGTACCGATACAACAGATCACTCCTATTTATAACCAAGCGAAGTGAAGTGATGGCGCCACAAAAATGACAACTACCGCCGTTGTGGCTTATAATACAATATTTAGTACAAAATGAATTTGATGAAATAATGAGTGAAACTGACCGTTTAGTGAATAAAATTATTAAAAAGTTAGGATCAAGTCCATGTTATTAATTTTTTTTCATATTTATAATAAATATTCTGGATATTCTATTTATAATGGTTATTTTTTTAATAGTTGTATCTAGGTTTTAAATCCAAACATTATTTTTATTGATAATCAAATAAAATCGTTCCAAATAAATGATGTATGCTTTTATTTCTGTGTCATAAAAAGAAGTTAAATAAATAACCACTAACACAGCACATACGTAGGTGTATAAAGCATCGTGATGCACAATAGCGAGCGCATACCATTTTTGTTAGGCCGTCGTGTCGAATAGACTGTCGCGACTGTAGCTCGAATTTCATGCACATGCCACTGAATTGTTGCATGAATGTAATAATTAACAATGAGAGTTTGATATGTTAATGATTCAATATAGTAATAAATATAAGAGCCAATATAAAGAATGCAATTACTTTTATATATTATGGGTTTAGATTTGTAAACAATTTATTGCAATGTTACATATTCTGCAGTCTAAAGATGTGTTGTTTTTAACAAGATATATAAAGAGTAGCAAGTATAGATTTGAATGAAATTACATGAATGAATAGATGATATTGAATAAAAAGATCATTTCGAATACAGATTATTGAATAGAAGGACCGTTTCGAATAGAGTATTGGGGGGCCTGGATCTTGTTTGATCCAGGACCCCCAATACATACCTACTCAAGACCTGTGACGGCATCCTCCGTGGACCTGGCAGAACGAAATCCAAATTGGTTAGAAGCTAAAAGCCCATTCACCTCAAGGTATTTAAGTAGCCTGAAATTTACTACTTTTTCAATTACCTTAGACAGTGTACTTAAAAGTGAAATTGGTCTGTAATTATGAAGCTTCAGTGGATCACCTGCCTTCAGAATAGGAATTACCTCTGCAATCTTAAGACTACTCGGTACTACCCCTGATGACAGACTAAGGTTACATAAATAGGTCACAGGGTTGGCTATTACATGTTTAGTAAGCTTTAACATGTCATTACTGATGTTATCGTGTCCCGTGGCCTGACTGGATTTTAGCGTACCAATGAGTTTGATAACTTCCATCGGATCTGTGGGTTGTAAAAAAAGTGAGTGTGCTGATTGATTTTGGTTGTAGGTAAGACCTATATTATTACTTTGTTCAGTTTCTGTGGTTGCCAGTCCATCCAAAATTGATTTAGTCAAATGCAATCCTACAGTACTGAAATAATTGTTTGCCGTGTTTACAGAATTTGTGACACCATCTTTTAGTTTTAATAAGTGATAATTTGCATCTTTACTATTATTTAGATTACATATAGTTTTAAGAGAACTCCATGTTTTTTTTATGTTATGTTTACTTTCCACTAAGAGTTTCCGTTCATATTTATTTTTTTGTTCATGTAATATGTTAGTACAAATATTTCTGTAAGTTTTATATTTGTTTTGTAATTCAATATTATCGGGGTTTTTCTTTGCCTTTATGTGTAATTTATCGCGAAATCTGATTGATTTTAACAGACCTGGTGTAATCCATTTCTTTACTATATTGTTGGAGCTCCGAATGTGGTGAACAGATTTGTTTTTCTCAATAAATCTATTGAATTTGTCTACAAAATATTGTGTCGCTTCTGACACATCACTTATATCGTAAAGCTCCGACCAGTCAAAGTTCTTTAAGTCCTCATATAAGTTTACATAGTCGATCTTGTTAAAGGTTGTTGTGAGTTTTACTTTAGTAAGATTTGAACCAAGGCTACACAGTACGCTACTGTGGTCTGTAACATCAGAATGACAAACAATAGTCGTAGACGGCTGAGAGGATTTAATTAAACAATGATCCAAGCAATTTAGCCCTCGTGTTGGTATATTATGTCCCGGTACATAACCATAGTGAGCCATTAAACTAAGGTACTCCGCGGCTCGACTATCAGTGGAATTGTCTTTTGTATCAAGATTGATATCACCAACCAAGACACAGTGTTGGTTTTTACATGTTTTTAAAATGTTTTCCAAAGAAATTAGAAAATTGTTTATGTTTTGGATAGATGGTGATCGATATATCGCTATTATAGTATGGGCAGCAGTGTCTAATCGCAGACAGCTGGCATCATTAAATTCCGGTTCTGAAACGCATATTTGTAAGTCCGTCTTAGTATATATCACTATTCCGTCACATTTATTTATATATTTAGTTGAGTACGAACATTTATAATTGTCTAAGTGAATTCCGTTAAATGATTCGTCCAGCCAACACTCTGTTAATACAATAACATCCGGTTGAAATCGGAGGCGATGTAAAAGTACCATTAAGAAATTAAAGTTTTTGTTTATACTTCGTATATTTTGCGAGAAAATAGTAATTTTTTTTTTTTTTTTTTTTTTTTTTTTTTTTTTTTTTTTTTTTTTTTTTTTTTTTTTTTTTTTTTTTAAAAGACAACTCCCGCATTAGGAATATAAATTCCTGTGTCGCGGGGGACTTTACAAACATACATGAAACGGACACAAAGAACACCCAGACTCAGAACAACAAATTGTGAATCACACAAAGTGTTGTCCTACGTGCGATTTGAACCCACGACACTTGGCGTAGTAGGAAGCGGCGTGGCGACCGCTTAAGCCACTAGGCCAACCGTGCAGTCATTTTGTCAGCACAAATTGTTTCGATATATCACCAAAATGTTGCTTACAACTATCAGGACTTTCACATTCTATTGAATTTGTTAGTTTCATGTTATCAATATCTTCTAATACTATTTTGTTATCAAACATAGTGATTTATTAAATATTTAAAGTATATCATTACTCTGTATGTCGGTATATTAAAATAAAAGTGAGTTAAGTATATGGTATTTATAGACATGAAGAATGAATGAAGCTGTAAGTAATTGATCTGTTTATTTTCTTTGACAGAATTGTAAAAAAGAATTTTGTTGTTCAGTAACAAGATAAAATGTATTTGGTCTATTGATGTTTGGTAGTTGGGTATGTACACAGCTATATTTTGAATGTGGGTAGGTGTAATGTTGTAGTTGGTAGTGAATGTAAAAGAAGTGTTTGTGTTCAAATGCAGTGACTTATGTTTTTGTGGTTTTTGTATATTGTGTAGATGTGGGTATGTAGATGTCTGGTAGGTATATATTCTTATGCTAAAGTTTAATTTATATGTTTTTAAAATACAGTTTTCTTTCATGAAATAAAAAAATAAAATAAAAAGCTTTATGATAATTAGCATTAAATCTAGTCATTCTGATTTTCTTAAATTGACAAGTTGCGCTTCATTCTTGATCTGTATATATTCTGAGCCATCCCTCTTTTTTAGATACACATTGCCGTTCGAAGTCCAGCAATATTTAAAATTTTCTGATTTTGCTATATCTCTTGCGAGAAAGTGTAGTCGTCTAGATTTAGCAGTAAGTGATTCTGATAAAAAGAGGGCAGAGTTGTTATTTTCAATTCCCAGATTAAAGATCTTCAGTTGCTTAGTTTTATTGTAGTGTCTAGCGGTGCTTAAGAATTTTGTCTTTAACTGAGTATTTAATAATTCTGCAATGACAGTGGTCCTTAGGGGATCTTTTTTGTTAGGCACACGGTAGACGTCACGTACGTCACCTGGTTGAAGGGTGATATCTAAACATTTCGAAAGCTGAGTTATGTAGTTGAAGAGAACGTCTTTATTTTCATTTTGTATTCGGGGTATATATCTTAATTCGATACTAGTTTTTTTAAGGGATTTTTCGAGATATTCGAATCTTTCATCAATATTCGAAATTTGGTTTATAAGGTTCTTCCGTTGATCCTCGAGCCCGTCGATCTTGGTTTGCATCGACTTGAGTTGGTGAGATACATCTTCAAGAGAGTGTTCTATATCTTGATTTGCGATAAAGATAGAAGAGTTCTGTGATTTAACTTCTTCGAGATGCTTGCTCAGTAGATCAAGTCTTTTATTTTGAGTATCCTGAAAACTCAAAAACATCTCCTTTATCTCCATTTTGAACGCTGTAAGTTCATCGTAGCTTTCATCAGAGACCCGACGGCGTTTATCCCTCATTGTTGTCTGAAGGTATGTAATGTCTTCAACCTCACCAGGTTTTGGCTTTATATTAGTGTCCGACAAAGACAGCACCTTATTAAGTGGTGAAGAACGTTGCGTCATGTTTGTTTACCAGTAATAGGTATGTGTGTGTTATTGAGTGCTCCACGCTTACCCGATACACGCACGATGCAGGGCCGACGTCAGCGAGTGTAGTTGTTCGAGTGAGATATTGAGATTCGCCTCTCGCTTACTCGATATAATATAATCCAATATTGGTTTTCGAAATATGTAAGGAATAATGATATCACTGTACTAGTAACTACGTACTAAATTCGCGCGCGCAAGGAAGGTTTATTTGTTAAAGAAACTAAAAACACGTCTGCTTGCAATGAGTACACGAACGGAAGGGTTAAACAATCTTATATGATTAATCAGGGCCGGATTTACCATAGAAGCTGAAAAAGCTGAAGCTTGGGGCGGCAGATTAGGGGGGCGGCAAAATGGCCCTAAATATAAATTGGTACAGAAAAAATGAGGTTGCGGACACAAAACTGTTTTTATTTTTTTAAAAGACCATACTCGCCGTATTAGTATAAATCCTATGTCGCGGGGGGCTTTACACACATACATAAAACAAACACAGAGAACATCCAGACACTTTTTATTTACATTTTGTGAATGGCACAAAGTGTTTACCCATGTAGGAACCCACGACACAGTAGAATGCAGCGTGGCGACCACGTAAAATACTTTTTTTTTGACGTGTGGTAACCCCCTCGGACCGTCACCCTACTGGAGTTTGCAAAGAGCCTGTATGTCGGCATCGAATAGACTAAGGTGTGCCACTCTGCACCTGAAATACCTCCCAGTGCCTCCTCTCACTGAAGCGGGCGCCATCAATTGCGCGATATCCTCTGGGGTCATCAGAGGCGTGCCCTATTTTGGACGGTCAGTGCCCACACCGGTGCACCATACAGTGCTATAGACCAGACTCCCGTGTACAGTTATCTCGTCGCGACTTTGGCTCCACCCAAATTGGACAAAAGTCGTCCAAGAGTGGAGGCAGTGTCGACCAGCTTCGTAGCAAGCTGTTGGAAGTGTTCGTCGAAGAGCCAACTACCGTCAAGCATCAGGCCCAGATAATTCATCTTGGCCCGGACTAGTACAATTACCGAGTTGGCCACGATGGAGGCGCCAGGGAGTGGCCTAAGTCGGAGCTCATGAAACAAAAGGGCCTTTATCTTATCCAGGGCCACCAGTAAGCCCAACACCTCAATGCGCCCAACCACCAGGGAGTGTTGTGGCCAATGTGGTCAGCCTGAAAGTTCACCCCCTCTGGCTGTAGCCAGAGTGCCATCGTCGTAAGGGGGAGACGTCCTCAAAAGGATCAGTCGTATACCATGTTCCATAGGAGTTTTCTGAGGACTGACCCCTGCGAAACGTCCATAGACACCGCCAAAAGCACGCCGCCACTGCTTACTGCCTCCGGTCACGGCTCTCAGGCGCACTATGGCATCGAGCGTCGAACGCCCTTCCCAAAATCCGAATTGGTTGTCCGACAGATCGGGGCCCACCTCACATAGGTGCCGGACGATGCGGGCAGAGAGCACCCTCTCAAACAGCTTACCCAACTCGTCCAGCAACACGATGGACCTATAGGCCGTGACTAAATCGGCAGACCGTACTGTCTTCTGGAGTTTGACCAACTTTACGCTCTTCCAGCTCTCAGGAAAGCGTCCGGACGGCATGCTAGCGTCCAACACATCCCTGAGGCGGACCGACCTATGGACAACCGACAAATACTGCTTAGTTTGGGACTAGATGGCATTGTGTGTGAGATGTCCAAAATATTTATTTATTATTATTAACTTCAATGCAATATTGTTTTTAAAATATGTGTTAAATTAAGTTCAATTAAAATCACTACAAGTACTACCAAGTCTTGTGTATATTGACGTTGACAGGTGCATAGTTAGATAATAGAGTCCTATCTGCGCGACAGGACAAGCAAGCGACCCGAGCAGTAGACACCCCGATGCGGCAGGGGTGTGTCGTCTGGGGTGAGTCGGTTTCCCGCCTTTTACGGTGTGAAAGGGCGAGAGGCACGATATCGTCATGTCCCAAGGGTAATTTATTGATTACCCTGAGATGTGCCCCAGTCATGGGGTAAGGCAGGGGGGCTCCAGAAGTTACTGATGCGTTCCTGGAGCTCATCCCGACTGCCAATTTAGGCCGCCGCGGGGTTCGCCAGGAGTCCCATACATGCCCTCAGTCTCCCCCACGGAGAGTATGGTGCGGTAAGCATTCCCCGCGCGAAAACAAAAAAAAAAGGTGCATGTTTAGCAGTATCGGGCCTTACTTACCTATCTTCCTTAGCCTACCAAACCTTATAAGTAGTGCAGTAAAAACCAAGCTTTGCTTTACTTAAAAAAAAAAAGTTGTAAAAGTAATCAAGTAACCAGATTATTTCCTAAAGAAAGGAAATTAACTTTAGTAGTATTTTAGTAAACAGTGTATTTTTTAAATTTTAGGAGTCAGTAGGGCGGCAAAAATTTTAAAGCTTTGGGGCGGCAAATTTGTAAATCCAGCACTGTGATTAATATATTATAATAAAACTTAACTTCCCTAGGTTTTGCTCTCTTATTTCAATTTCTTTGTATCCATTATATCAAACGTGCACTCTAGGTGCAGAGCGACTGAGGCCAAATATTTTTAATAAATATTGCGTATAGTGTGCTTGGCCCATTATATTGCTGAAGAATGAGAAGATGAAAATCCTGTATTGCCAATATTATTGTGTGTGTGGCACCTATAAAAAGTTCCAAAATACACCAAAGATATTTTTGAAGGCAACACTGATTGTAAATGTCATATAAATTGAACCATTTTCTAGCAGGCAGAAATATTAAATGTCAGACTAGGAATCAATTTCAGGAACTTCTTCAAAAAAAAACTGAAAATGGGTCATGATGCTGGTGGAGAAGATGACAATACCTTTAGAGCGTTTATGAACGCAGTATATAATACCATCGATGCACCTGTAACATATTTTAGAGGTATAGAAGCACTATATTTTGATTGTTATTTTGTTATGTAAGTATGTCCGAACTTATGATATTGTGGTGTTACAGAAAAGGTAGTTGAGCCGAATCAAAAGAAGTACCCATGGTATCACAAGAGGTTTCGCCGCGTGCCAACCATCGATCAGTGCTATGACGACGATGTGGTGTGTGACTTTGAAGCGAATGCTCAATTTAAACGTGATAGGTTAGTTCAGTCATAATATCAAAATATGAAGCGCTTATTAGAAAATACCAGGCTTTTTGACTGAAGCAAATTGCGTCAAAGCTACCTTATGGCAATAATTAAGTTGCTGGACATTGAAATAAAGAATTACTGTTTATAGAGTTGTTTATAACACTTTCTTTTTCTTTGAAAATCAGTACCCAGAAAAAACCTTGCATATTATCATCGCTACTAGTTTTAACCTATTTCTTCTTTAAAATACTACTATAGTCGTCACAAAGTAAGAAGCCTGTTTTTAAAATTTGTCATCATGTTTTTTAATCAACGATTAATTTGTGTTTTTGAGTGTATTTTTTCAATGTAAAGTTAAACTTGATGCTTGTTTATGATATGCGTTGTGATAGATTGTGGGTAACATAGTAATTACAATTAGTCTCAATTCATTTTCTTTTTATGAATTGTTTTCTTTTATGTATGAAATACATTTTTAAGAATAGTGAATGTAGACAATACATATTATATAATAATATTCTCGAGCCTTTCTTTTGACTGGTCTTTTGGTTTCGTGATGCTAAACCAGAGATCATGAATTCAATAGACAATTGGGATAATTGATTAATTATTTAATCAATCAATGTATTACAACTGGATGAATTAATGCATTACATATATATTTAATAATATTAATTGATGTATTTTACATAACTTAGTGGCTATATTCAAAATGTAAAACTTTTATGAAATGTTATAATTGGATGATTTGTGAAATTAGAACTTTCTGTGAGAATAAAACATTTTTGTTTTTTTTCATAAGCTGTACTTAATATAAAAAATATTGTTTAAGAGGTGTGGACTCTGAGATCTTGAGCATTCTCCGACAACGTTATGAAGATTGTATGATTTTTGAACGTCCTGACCATGAAGCTGCCTGTGTACCCCTGTATAAGAAATACAAGGATGCTGAAGAAGCTTGGTTCATTAAATGTAAGTATTTTATTTTAAAGTCCTATATGTACTTCAGAATGATTTGTGTAAACTTCAACAGGATACATGTAGAGCAAGCTAGAAATTCCTTAACCATATTTTCATGTAGGTAATTAAGCCCAAATTCAATCAAAATGAAATCAGAATTTCCAATCACACTGTAGCAATTTTGTTAAAATTCAATCAATTGATTTACAAGAGTTTGAAATGTATTATGAGCTAACTTTTTGCCATTAATAAGCGGGCTATTATCTATCGCATATGAAGAAAGTGTACTTAATTAATTTCAATACATTTCCTTTTTTAATTATTCCTATTTTTGGTTTTTAAATTAATTATGATTACTTAATTGTTATTGCTAAATGCCAGTCAGGCTGAAGGGACAGGTCTATAAAACCATAGTTAGACCTGTTCTTTTACATGGCTGTGAGGTGTGGCCTTTATTAGAGCAACACAAGCAGGAACTGCATGTCACGGAGATGAACATGTTGCGGTGGAGTCACGCAGATAGACCATGTGAAGAACTCTCGCATTTGCGGTAGCCTTCGTGTCCGTGACATTGCGGACAAGTCGCAAGAGTGTCGCCTTCGCTGGTATGACCACGTGTTGCGGCAACCACCCAGCTACGTGGGCAACAAATGTTTCACCATGCCACCTCCGCCAGGCCCCGGCAAAAGGGGTAGACCCAAGAGGTGCTGGCTTGACATTGTAAGGGACGATATGCGTGCCATTGGTCTCACAACGCAGGATGCCGAAGACCGTGCGAAGTGGAGGAAGTATAGTCGGAAAGCGGATCCCGGGCGTCCCAGGCGCAACCGGGATTAACGCTCGGATGATGATGACTTAATTGTTATAATATCCACCCAAAACTAGTCATTCAACTATAAAATATATTTTTTTTCTAAATGCTTAGGCTGACCGCATAACTACATCATAACACATCATCACTGATCATCAAATCATGACTAACAAAATAGCTATAATATCTTTATAAAAATATAAATGCTTTTGAGAGAACTCTTCAACATTAAAATTGCAAAAAACATATTTCTTGTACACTGATTATAATCAATTTCTAAGGTTTGTTAATAATAAGAGGCTTAAAATCTCACACACAATTCCTCAAATTTATGGTAAATCTTTGAAGTTTGGTAACATCAGACACAACCGTAAAACCAAAAGATGGGAGGACAAGTTGAAAATGAGCTTTGGGTCCACTTTGGATGAGAGCAGCGGCAGATAGAATCCAATACAGAGAGATGGAGGAGGCCCATGCTGTAAGGCACACCAAAATAAGGGATGTTTTATAGTAATAAGTGCAACGGAACCTTTGAATTTAAAAAAAAAACTTTCTATTAAAAATTTCAATAAGGTTAAAATGTCTGTCAAACATGTACATTTTTCGGTAATGAAGGCTTTATTACTTTATAGTGTTATTATTAACATCAAACACAAGAAAGCCAAATCCAAAATTCTTAAAACGTTAAAGTAGTGATGTATTAAAGTTTGAGATGTGATTGATGAGTAATGTATTTGTGCCCTTAGATGGAGACCTTGGTGCCTATGCTGATGCCCGTAAAGCATACATGAAGCAGAAACATCGCATGATTTGGGAAAGGCGTAATGGCAAGCTGTCTACTCTTACATAAACTGAGTGACACATTCAGTCAAATAACACTTAAGTAGATGGTATCTGTTGCAATACATTAAATAAATTATAGCCTACTATACTATCTTGTTTTATAAAATACCACCTGTTGTTTCATCATCACCAATAAATAATTGCCTGCTTTACTTAAGATTGTCCTAAGAAAAAAGGTTTACGTATATTGTAGAGGTTTCTTTAACACTTCAATAAGTTTCAGTACATGCAATAAGGCGCCTTTCAGAATAATAATCGTACCGTTCCAATCCTCACATGCACACCTGATGATGTACTCTCCATAGAGGTTAACAAATGATCCAAAGCTGCTCTTTCAATCTTTACAATTTCTTGGTACAGATACAGGGTCTGAATAAATGCCTCCCATCTCCCACAACACTTTGCAGAGGTCAGATCAGATGATGCAGTCAAAGGCTTTACTGAGATCGATAAAGAATAGTATGAGAGGAGCATTACCCCTGATGAAACCAGCCTGCTCCTGTGGTATTTGCCAGTCCAAAAAATGTCGAATACAGTTGTTAATTGTAATAGGGTAAACCACCCAATTATTGGCACTTTAGTGACTAGTGTATGCTTCGTGTCGTATAAATTAAAGTATTTTACTTTGTAAAGCATACTGAACTTGAACTAGATTAAAGTTTCCTTGTTTTTTTTCAACTAAACTCAAGTGCCAATAATTGGAGGAGTGCCGACGATTGGGTGGTTTACCCTATATACCTCAACAATATTTTACTGGCATGTGAGATGATGGCCAGAGTTCTTTAGTTTCCACATTTCGCAGTGGAGCCGTTTTTACCACCCCCGTGGACGGCCGAAGTGGAAAATGAAGAATTAAAGGTTTTTTTCCGGAATTGAGACAACTTCTTACAAGGAAAAAAAAATCAACTCCGATGCGGCAGTCCAAACCGCCTTCAAAGAGTTTATTGATTGTCGCCCTCATGGTTTTTTTAGTAGATCAATGAACTACCTATGAAATGGCAAGTACATAGATAACAACAGTGCATACTTAAATTAATTGAATATATTTTTCAAAAAAAATGACCATATTATTCTAGTACAAAACGCCAGTTTCATATGTAAGGACCTAAGATATTGTTAGTATAACCAGTTGACTCAATAAAAAGTAGTCATTATTGTTGAAAAAATAACATTTATTTTCCGACACATTCATCATACATGCAAATACTGAAATGACTATAATTTCAATACATCAATCACTAGTTAAAACTATAACAAAAATCACAGAATTACGAAGATGTAGAAATAATTATAATAAACGCCTAACATCTTCTCATAATGAACTCCGAATGGGTACTTAATTCTATCTTACTGTTACAAACTTACTGGTACAAAATACACAATGTTATTGGTCAGAAAATAAAACAACAGCTTATAAAGTACTTGAACGTATCTTCACTACAGTCTTAGAGAAGTTGACAATCATTACTATTTTATAATCTTTAAGTAACATATATTTATTCAACATATGGACAGAAATCTGACCATAAGGGTTTCGTAGGAGAGCAACATTTATAATTTCACATCAATATCTGTCACAAAATTATTAACACTCAAACATTTCATGTTTATAGATTGAATGGCCAATACTGTTTAAATGCGGACTGGCTGTGAAATAAAAAATATAATTAATTGCATTGAAAAAATATACTAAGTATGCAAGATCCTGCTTACATAAAATATATAAAACAAATTACAAACATTATCTGTAAATAATTTTCACAATTAAATATCATAGTTCCACACTAATTGTTGAATGTATATCATACTTTTATTTTTAATTACATTTCTTATTCTTCGTACCAATTTTAATAATGAAATATGTACATTATATACATACCTAAGTATATTATAGTCAAACACGACACGACAAAATATTTGTGATTGCTAGCATCCAAGTGGAACCAAAATACGCGAAATGCGGTAATAACAGTACAGAGGTATCACAGTAATAATGCCTTACACCCTTATTCATATACACCAAACAGCAGCATTCAAAGTTATTCTATTCAATGTTTCGTAAACAAAAGATGAGGAAAAATAAAAAATGTTTAACAGTGTTGTCTGGTGTTCGTGAATAACTGCCAGTGTGCTAATAATGTATAAAACTAAAATCACATGATTATTTACAGTTCATATTCTGATTGCTTCCCGATATCTATAATTTTAATAATCGGTTAATAGTAAGCATTAGACAAATCCAAATTATAGTAACTAAATATCACTATCGAATAATCGTGACTTGACGGCCTTTTGAAACATATATCAGACCCACCAATTCACTCGATTTTTGATCCAGCAAAATAAGATCATATACTAAAATAATTTAAAAAAGTTTATCTGTAAATTTGACTTACCTATAATACAGATGAGTGGAAATTATTTTCATTTATAAGAATTACAATAATTTTTCACAAATATTTATGTGACATACATTTGTTACATTCATTATAAACTATACATATCTAAAATATTTGTAAGTTAGGCCTGTATCCTTGTTTCTTGGCGCCATGTGGAACTATGAGCTTTAATTCAAACAGGGAAAACTGTCACAAGAGGAACATCATCGCACTTTCGGCACGAGCATATTCTATCAAAGCAATATCACCTACACTTACACACATTCAATACTCATATAAAACATTTTGAACGTTTTTAATTGACACATGTCATTAAGGCCAGTTCGCATAAAAGTGAAATTGAAAACCAACTGGCTATTAATCATGGTAGGACTTTACGTTGTGAATGTAAATGTTATCTAAAATTACATAAATTCGAACGTGATATCCCTATGAACGAGAAACTAAATTCGTCTACACAATAACATTAGATAACATTTAAAATAATATATCTATACTCGAATATTTAAAGCGAATTACATGCAAATAGATTCGTGGCCGATATATATTAAAAGATAAAACTCTAGGCAAGAACCAACATGTTGTCTATGATCATTGTACTTTATGCGGGCATCCGGCAAATGTTACAAGTGCGCGAGATGTTCGTTAAAACTTAGCAACTATCCTTAACATATATATTTTGAGCCTCAAATCAGTGATATGTACACTTTAGTGCTTCAGGTTTAAAGAACAATCGTATAAGTTGTAGTATCGTTATCTACTTACACCAACGTAGATACTTTACTTTTACTGGATATAGATAAAATTTTAACTTATAAGTACCTTAAAAGTATCATTTGAAGTTTCTTTCAGTCCTTTGTTACATGAAGAAATATAAACCTAAGAAAATAATACAAAATAAAATGTCAAAAGATAAAACGGGAATAAAATTAGTTACAATTTAAGTTTGTTTCAAAACATTACATATAATGTAACCAACTTTACTGACTAGTTCGACAAGTAACGGGAATAGACTAAAACAGCACATCACGAACGCTACTGGGTTGGATAAATATAAATTAAAATAAAGTTAGTCAAATCAAATAAATAATAAAAGGGTAAATAATATAAGAAACAATAAAGATTTTTGGTCAAGATGATTCTTAAGACTTACTTATTGTACATAGATATTTGGGACATACGTTTCATCGGCACTTTGAACATTTAACGAATGCACCATAAGATTTTCTTAATCTAAATAAACACATAAAAATATAAACATCTAAAATATTATTGTTACAGACATCACAATGTATTGGACACTTACAAAGTACATAGTAGTTAAAATTCGTTGCGACCCTGGCTATCACAGCTCGGTGGTGGGTCGCCCTTGGAACACGGACAATATAACCTACCTCGTAAAGGAATGCATCTTTGTATGACGCGGTGGGATTACGAACAATCAAAATGCGCCGCCAAACGGATGCGACCTGTCAAATAAATACATCAATTAGTACTGACATGTCAAGTCTGTAGTGCGTGTACAGTGTACAAATAAATCGAAGATTAGGTCGACCAAAGTTCTTTCTTTGTTTTGAGAAACCTTTGTTTTTTGTTAATCCATATACTAAATTAGAACTCCATCCAATTTTGACGGGACTTTCTTCTTTCTATGATACATTGAGTAAGATGTGCTATTTTTTTTAGACTAGCTTCGTCCCCTGTGATATAAAGGTCCAATAAAACTTACGTCGGTTATCCTGTGTGAGTAAAGCTGTCGGCGCCGGCAAAGCGCTGGCTGGTGGAGAACACCAGATATTGTTCTTTGGCGATTCAAATACACGTGAACCCTAGACAATAAACAAAAATTTGTTATCGTATTTACAAAATAAATATCGTTGGCGCGAGTGATTACCTTATCTATGTTTATGTTTAAACTAGCTAACCCCGCGAAATTTGTAACGCCAAACAGTCGATTCAACGTCACTCAATTGTTTTGCCTTCTCGGTACCCCTCCAATAAAACTTAAACTTTATGGCATGGTATTAAAGTTCAAATTGACTTTTAAGAATTATTACAAATCTTTTGTATGTGAATATAGAAGTGTTGTTTTTAGATTTTTTGAGACAACTTTTTATTTTTTTCTCTGCCTGCCGCCTGCCGTTCACATGACGGTGTGACCAAGGGAAATAGGGTTACGCTTTTTGAAGGATAATTTAGAAAAATATGAATGTTGTGAAATATTTTAGGAACGATAAGACTACTCTGATATTAATAATGATGAATATTACGGAAATCTTATACACAACATCATCTAGTCCTAACTAAGCAGAGCTTGTGTTATGGGTACTAGACAACGGATATAAATACATAAACAGTTTTTTTTTTGTAAATACCTACATATTATACATAGAAAAACCCAAACTCCGAAACAAATATATGTGGATTCCAAAAATAATAATTGGTCCGACCCGGGAATCGAACCCGAGACTTCTTGATCAGAAGCCGCATACGCTAACCACTAGACCTACAAGGCAGTCAACTTAAACAAAATATTGATTAAATGGGATGTAGTGAGTGTAATGGTTACCTTCTGTCCGGGTGGAGTATCGTGTACAGAATAGTCTTCATGAGCGGGAGCAATGGGCGGCTCCCGACAGAGCGGCACGACCACGCCCGCGCACAGCGACCAGCGAGCGCTCTCACTCTCCGTGAATATCTCCGAGTATTGACGGAGGAACTCGCCCACGCCTTCAGCGCCTGAGACAAATTATTACTTAATTTAATAAAAACTATACTACTTACACTTATAAGCTATCCTAGCCAGCCTTGAAAAGTCTCCCACTAGGAATATATCCAGTGGGTGACTTAACAAACATGCATAGAACGGACACAAAACATCACACAACAGAGCAACAAGTCGTTTGTATATTCCTTCTAAATATTAGGTTAGCATTAATTGAAAGTTTTTAACTTGGTTCATTTGACGATTGACTGATGGGTTATTTTTGTTAATTCCGCCAGGGAACTGCACCTGTCGTTCTTGCGGCTATTTGCGGATATCTGGCCATGGAGGTGGCTATGTACGACTTGAATCTGCCAAAAACCGCAAGCTGTCTCGGACTCTAAAAGACAGGAACCAGCTACACCATCAGTAAGAAACCTGGAACCGCGACGTACCTGAAGGTCATCTCTTTTTTTTATGCGGGGAATGCTTTTGGTACCATACCCTTCTTGGGGTAAGCAAAGGGCGTGTGTGGGACTCCCGGACTGTGTGGGTAGTGGTGGCATTGTGCCATAGTCTGACGACCTCGAGGTCACCTACGGTTTGTAGATTCCCTCTCTGCCAAACATAGCGCTGCCACGCGCGTTTTGTACCGCTCGCGTTCCAACTCAGCCTGCGTTTGCTAAGGTAATAAATGGCCTCACATGTCACTACTAAGGGCTGCGCTTATGGAGGACGGAGTTTATTTTGTGATCTTCGCCTGATTCCCTTGCGGTATTGATGACAAAAGCCTAAAGTCGTGAAAGATAAAAGAGACTCACCGGACTCTCCTCCTGGGAAGACGGGCTCGTATCTCGTCGCGTATTCGAGGTACAACTCGTCGAGGGTGAGGGGCGGGCGGTCGGCGAGGAGCTGCGCGAGGCGCCACACGGTGCGCCAGGCGGCGGAGAGCTGCAGGCGCGCGTCCTGCACCACGAACAGCACGCCCGCGGCCAGCAGGCGGCGCAGGTCGGGCTCGGCGCGCTGCAGGCGGCGGTAGGCGGCGCAGAAGTACTCGTGCGTGGAGCCGCGCGCCACGCTGCGGTCGCCGCTGAGCGCCGCGCACGTGGCCAGCAGCGCGCTCGCCCACGTGGGGGCCGCGCCCGGCGCGCGTACCACGCCGCGCTCCACGCACCCGCCCGCCGCGTACACCAGCGCCTCCACCGACTCCACCTCCAGCATCGCCGGCTGCATCACAACATACACAACTACTCGTCACAGATGTAGCTATAATATATTTATATTTATATACAGTGTTTTTGGGTTTTTCTTAGGAAATTCTTAATAGCAGCCCGGAGTTTGAAAATATGGCGGAGATTCAAGCCCGTGCCTCGGACAGAGATAGAGTTAAGCCGTTGGTCCCGGTCGGATGAACATCTCTGGCAATCGTCATTGGGAAGTTAGTGCCCTCAAATTTACTGACAACTATTTCAACCTTCGAATTTCAGTTCTCTCTTAAAGTTGCGGAGGTCCGATGCCAGTCGCTCCGTGGAAAAACTGATATTTAGGTAAAACTGGTTGAACTAGTAGCCGACCGCAAATAATATTGGGAATGAGGCTGGGAAAAAGAAACATCATAATAAACCAACACATACGACAGCTTTACTTAGACAGTAAAGCTAAGTACTTTGATTAATTTAGATAAATTTCAATATAGAGATAGATCTTAGAAGGACAAAACGAACGACATATACGTGAGCGGTGCCGCGGGCAAAAGCTAGTTAATAATTTGGTAGCCTCCGTCTGTAGTCGTTATTAAAAATAAAAACTTTATGTACTATCGTAGATAATAAAAGGTATGGCACTATGTAGCTAACGAGATATTTTCCTACGCAAAGTTTATGTTCTCAGAGAGCGCTCACCGTGGGCAGTGCCCCGTAGATATTGGCGTAGTGCGCGGGCAGGTCGTTCAGCGCGACACCGGGCAGCGCACGAAGGCGCTGAGCGACGATGGCACGCGCCGCCCGCGTGGCCACGCGCACGCTCCGCTCGCCGTAAGTCTCGCCGCACACCGACACCGACTCGGGGATCAGCTCGAATAGCTCCACTAGCTTCACGCACCCGTAATGCGCCACGCGCAACTGCCGCCCGAAGTGCGCGTGGTACGCCGGCACGAAACGGGAGAACTCCATCCGAAGATTCGGAGTGTAACGGAGCAGTTCCACGGCCTGGGACGACCAACGAAGTTGTGAATTATCAAAATATATGAATCATTAAAAAATTCATCAAATTCATTAACTACTTTAACTCTCACCAAATATTTTTATTTAATATAGACGCAGGTTTAGTCAGTTTTTTAGATAACAGCATAGGTAACGACACTATTAATAAGTCATCGCAATCATCTTAGCCAAAGGACGAACACTGTTGGACAAACCCCTACCCCTTTCCACATAAAACAGTTCAACAGTTTTATACTGTCTGCATTCAACGGCTTCCTATGATCTATTGGTATATTATGAAACTAGCTTTCGCCCGCGGGTCCGTCCGCGTTTATTTCGGTTATCGCGGTAAAAATGACGCTTTCTCAGGCTTTAGACTATCTGGGTACAAAATTTCATTTAAATCGGTGCTGTGGTATTTAAGTTGATCGCGAACAGACAGACGCGGCGGAGGACTTTATTTTATTACATAATATGTAGTGATTCATTACTAAATATTTACCTGCATAGCAAACTGTCTAGTCCTGGATCTCTCCTCGGGTGTTGGAGTACGTCTTGGCAATGAAATAGATCCATCTTGAGCGATGGACACAGCCTGAGGTCCGACTCGCTGCATTAGTTCCGAAATAGTACAAACTCCGTAATCGACCGGGGAGAACGGGCGTCCAAAAGTAGTTTGGTACATCAATGGGATATCATTAACGAGGACGGTACGTCCCGGTTGAGCTTTAAGGAGTTTAACGAGATCCGAAGTCCAACGACGACTCTGAGCGGTAGCAGAAATCGTGATAACACGAGACGAACCTGACCCGAGAACCTAGAAAAAAAACAAAATTAGTGATATACAAATTATGTAAGCAGAATTGAAGAAATATTAAATTTTAATAAACACGATCAGTATTACAAATTAAGTTTACTTTAAAACAAAATGTAAGTTAATTTTGAGTGAATTAGCTACTCACTACAATAGCACTACTGAGTGCAGCGAGCAAATCCGGCAGCTTGGTGAAGCCGTAGTCAGCCACACGACATTGGCGACCGAAGTGGTGGTGGAAGGCAGGAATTAATCTAATACAAAAACAATTTTATTTCATTCATTGCGAAATTTAGATAAACTGTCAATAATTGAAATAAAAAACAAAGATTAGCAGAAAAAGCGAAAAATATCGATAACAGTACTGCTACACACACACAGAAAGCGATAAAAGAATGTATAATTATATATTTATATTTGTCTTTTAAAGATATAATAGTTAAATAGAGAACATGAATATAAATAAATATAAAGTAGTACAAACTTGCTAAAAGGTATCGAGCATTTAGGAGCAGTTCGCAAGAGATCAATAAGTTCGCGTTCGAATAACGCGAGCATTGGTTCCAGAACCGGAGCCGTACGGGGTCGGTCACGCTCGCCACTTGAACGAGAACTCTCACCTAAAACAAATAACATTATATGAAACACATTGACAACATTAATTAAATTATTTATTATAAATAGCAACAAACACATACACGAGAAACACACTAAGAGAACTAACACACATTAAGAAATAGTAATATGGACACTAAAAGATAACCTGTGAGTTTTAATGCAAGGATGAAATAAATCATTAATTGACAGTTGACCACTGGCCACTAGAGGACTTGATATTTAGTCCAATATGATTAAAATATGATCTTTGATTATTAAAGATTTTACATAACATAAAACACAAATGGAAAGAACACTTATGGATCCTGTATTACACTTACTGTTGGTAGTGTTATCAGGCAGGGAGTCCGTCTGACGCCAAGTGAGATGACGTGATGGTACATCGCGAACTTCTACCCCAGGGACACTACGTAACAACAGCTCCAGTGTAACGCCGTGACGGGTATCGCAAACCAGGGCATCGAAATGGCTCTCATAACACTCCACGAAACTGTCAATGAATACACATAAATATGAGGTCTAGTTAGTAGCAAATAATACTTGTGATAAATATAGGCAGCTAATACACAATATAAGAAAAGGTAAAAACTGCAATAATTTCAAGAATAAAAATACCTTAACAATGGCAAGATCCCACCATGATTCTCCAACAAGACATGAACATTCTTAGCCAGTACTGCAATCTCCATATAAACAGGCTGCAAGATGCGAGTCCCATCCTCTTGTCCAGTATTCATAGACGCATGAATATGACACTTCCAAGGCGCTTCTTCCATTTCAGTATTAGAGACTGGAGTTAAGTCAACTAACTGTACCATTCTACCGTACCCTTCATGAATGATTGCGGTATCCTTGAGCTTCGCTATATCTGATGTAGTCAGAGCACAACAATGGCGACTTGCATACGCATCCCTCAAACGTAAAAGCGGCAACATGTGGTTACTTTGGTCGAGGAGTATGGCTCTAAGACGGGCTCTTAGAACATCTAGGTTTGGTGCGGGCGAAGGTTTGCCTAAGGACAGTTCGAGTCTACGGCCCGTCCACTGATTGTCCAAGCGACGTTTGTGAATACGCGCAATTGCTAGTCTGGCATCCCATTCTGAACGAAGTACGACTGTTGCTAGAGGTCCTTCTCCTGCGGCCCATACAGAGACTCGAACAACAGGAATGTATTGGTTGAATAGCTGTGTCAGCATCTCCTGCACATACAAATTATCACATTTATATAAAAAAAAATGAAACAAATATCGAATAGGCAGTAGCGCAGTATTCTATGGGATAAGAATTGTTAAACTTTATATCTTTCCTCGTGGAACGCCCAGTCACGTTGGAAAAATTAGGTATTTAAGCTTGACATCATTTTTAATGGTCAAAATTAATTATCTATACAAATAAGTTGTCGAAAAATAATTATAACGCTATTATTATATACTATTGTATATAATAATGGTATACTATTGTATAGGTGATACTGAATACCTATTTGCAATATGTACTTCCTCATGACGCTCGAGTACATATTAATGAACCATGCTGCAATGTCCCCGAGTTTCTTATCTACTGGCGAACTTTCATTAGTTGATGCACTAAAATTTTAATGTGGAACTTTTTCAAAATTTGGTGAAATCTGTCTAAATTAACATAAGTCTTTTATAAACAACTGCCAAGTCCTATTTAAGAGACTCATTTAGTGGAGGTAGGTTCTCATGTTTAAATTTCGAAATTCACTATTAGTTTCCTGTACTTTAAGGATGTGTAATTGAAATTAAATTTTTACACATGGTACTTTACGAAATTTAATGATAAGAAATAGACTGAATTTGGGACGTATTAACATGTTAATTCAATTGCGACAGATCTGTGAACAATTCGTAAATAGCATGACAACCATAACAATGAAGGGTGCGTTCCCACTATATCGTACCAATGAATTGACCGCCCAACGGCTATCGTTTTTAGCTGTTCCCATTGTGACGATACGATAAAAAAATTATTATTAATATCATAATTTTTTTATCGTTTAGAGACTACCGTATCTAACTGTTCCCATAGGATCACGACGACATTTGATGTTTTCATGGCAGTAGTTTTGTCGTTTGCATATCAGTAGCATACTACAACTCTACAGAAAAACGATTTGATATTTTTATCGTGGCCACGATAGATAGTCGCAACGAGACATAATTTGCCGTCACGATTTACGGTCTGCCTGTGATGGAATGATAAACGAAGGTCGATTATGTGGTTTAACTATTTATTATAATAATAAATTACAGAGCGAACAATGACAGTTACGGCAGACATACGCGTCATGTGTGTTGCCATACAAATAAATTAGCGTAGGCGTTCACGCTTCTCAACAACCTGTACGGGGTAATCTCTGGAACGGTTAGAAATTTAGAATGATTTTGACTTCACTGGCAGATGGGTTATATTTCTTTTATATATTTTTTTGGACTGACTTCGTTTCGCGATTGCTATAGTAAGGGTACAACAAAAAAACACGGATAAGTTCGCGGGGCTAGGCTACAATGCAACTATTCAATGGACTGTACCTGTAAGACGGGCGGTTCGTAGGGTGGTAGATTGGAGACAGTGAGCTCAGCCGTGGTCTCTTCTGCGTCGCTTTGTTCACTGAAACTGGCTGAAGAGTTCCACGGAGACACTGCTCGACTACCGCTCTCTCGGCGACCATCGGCGCTGTTGCTTGACGAGCAACCGGAACGGTCAAGGTTAACCGATCCTGTAACAAAAAAAAGTGGCTGTGACATACGGACGGACGGACGGACAGACAGACAGACAGACATGAGGAATCTATAAGGGTTCCGTTTTTTGCCATTTGGCTACGGAACCCTAAAAAGTTGTTAGTGTTTTTTGAAAGTTTAAATATGCAAAATGATCGTAACTTTCCACAGCACTCAGCTGCCACTACAGGATAAGCTCGGCATGGATATCTGCCGGGATCTCAACCGACGAGAGTACATCGAGAGCGTTACAAAGGCGGCCTCGCGGAAGCTAGGCATACTAAACAAGGTGAGACGGTTCTTCTCGCCGGAGCATCTGTGTCTTCTCTATGAGACCCAGGTTCGCTCCTGCGTGGAGTACTGTTCTCATCTATGCGATGGATCTGCGCAGTATTTGCCTGACGCTCTCGATTGGTTGCAGAGGCGAACAGTTCGCATCATAGACAGTCCCAAAACCACCGAGTTCCTAGAACCTTTGCAGCTGCGAAGAGATGTCGCCTCTATGGCAGTCCTCTATCGCCTTTACCATGGTGAGTGTTCTGAAGAGCTCTTCCAACTGGTCCCACCCTTCCTTCTTACTATGATCCCGGATCCTTTAAGCGGGGCGTGAAAAAGCATCTCACTAGGCAGCCATAGTGTGGTTCACCATACTGCTTGCATTTGCAGTGAGTATGGCGACCCCCACTTGTGGATTTATCAGGCATAGTAGTCACCTTGGCAGGCGTTATATAAAATAAAAAAAAAAAACAAACCTGACAATATCAATGAGAAGGAAAAATTGAAGCAAATCCTATGCCAACATGCCTGGTCCGCCAGGCCTAGTACGCCATAACCTCCTTGGTAAGGAGAGGCCTATGTTCAGAAGTGAACTCTTTAAAGACTGAACCGTAAAATGCATTAATGAGTCGATTATCCACATTAGATACTCAGCACTTTTTATTTTAATATTATAACGAGATTAAAACATATTGTGAAGATTTTTGTACAAAATAAATACTTCTTCAGAGAAACGTATTATTACAAATTCACAAAAAAAATTAGCCCTGTATCAAGTGTAAAAATACCATTTTTCTTCTAAATAAATTAATATTCTATAATAAAAATTATTCTTAAATTATGTAAACAAACCATGAGTGCCTCGGATCTTGCGAGGCTTGGGCGCAGGCGGCGGACAAAAGTCATGCGGTGGGGGAGACGGCGCGGGTAGTTGTTGCAGTGCAAGCGCCCATTCTTTAGCAACAGAAGATTGCGGAGTTGGGAGTTTCGTCACCTCTTGTGGTGATGAACAGACCTGTGAACAAACAATTATTGTTTTATTTGATACTGCCACCCATATTACGATGACGCCATAATAACGTTTACGTACTATTTAAGAGGTAGATTTGAATTCTAATAACTCATTAGACGGAGCACTAGCAATATTATTAACAGATGGATAAGATCTTGGCATCTTATAAATTACCGTATTCTGAGTTCACCAACATTAACCTCATTATTGAAAGTAGATAATAATATATACCTATATTTACCGATGCTACTGCGACTAAGTCCGAACTCATTTATGATTATTATAAAATTATTGTTTTACATAAAAAGAGGAATAATTCATATAATGCAGTTGGTTGTACGTTTGTCAAGTAATTAGTCAAAACTTCTACCAAGTCACGGCCCCCAACCTCACTGAAAAGAGAAGGAAAACTTGATATAAAACCCTTTTTTTTAGTGGCAAACCGTCACCAAACGTGGGTGCGGCGGGATGGTGTGTCAGAATCGAACCTACTAAAACCACTTTCCCAAGAAAAGGCCTATGGCCAGCATTGCTGTCCAGCTGTGAATGATTATGATATAATTACGTTACTAACCTGAGATGGTGCTATAAATGCCGTGGTCGATGCATATGACGAAGCAGGCGCGGTACTGTACCCTTCGTCGCTGGAGTATGTGGGAGGAACGCTAGTGCGGACGTAACGTGTGCTTATTTTTCTTCCGTAAACATCCTCTCCGTCCATACGCATCAAGGCTCTGCAACAGTACCACACAAATCAATTACAAACACAACCAAGTTTTTTAAGAATTATAGACTAAGTGGGCCAAACAATACTTATAGCATCGTTTATGGTCATGTAACGTACCTAGGGACGCTTGTACCTTTGGACACAGATTATATTTTGAAAAGTACCAACATTAAAATTACAAAATTCTACAAAACGGATAGTATTTTTCCTAATTGGCAACGACAGTTAGTGGCGTGATTGTATTGACACCGAGTGACGTGTGAAATTTTTGTGAAGTTTTTCGTGTTCAAAAGTAAGTATTTTGATGTTTTGATTATAGATTTATATACGACATGCATGCACATATTTATTACAATTAATTAATTTACTTGTCTTAAGGTAGTTGCGTCTATAATAATATAACTAACAACACAGAATTTTAACCTACAAGTCAAGATAATTCGTTTCTTTTTTAAATTGCTTTGCTTGTACCTTTGGACATAATTCTGTATGTACCTTGGGACACGTCCGGAGGTTCAAACAATGTTTGTACCTATGGACACTATTTGATGATGTTCCATTTCTTTTTCCCTGCAGTGCCAAGGAGTAACCCCGGCGTTAAAAGAAAAGGAGTTAGCCCAGAACGATTCAAAGCCATTCCATTAAGAGTCCTGAAGCTTGGAATCGTGATGGAATGGCTGGCCGGCAATGGCTGTTCAGATAGACTGGGTGTTCTACAGTTCATAAGCCTGAAAAAACTTTAGCTCTGAAATCATTTGAAATATTTTGGATGACTTAGATCTCATTTTTTTTTCTAATTTAATTAAAGTGTTCTTATTATTACCTAAGACTATTATTTGATTTTGTTGTATAACTAGCAGAAGATACGTTGTTACAGTTCTATTATCTAATTTAATGATGATTAAAAGACTGATTAGACAGAAATCTTTGTCATTTGTTTCGTCCCAAGGTACATACAAGGCTGTCCGAAGGTACAAACAAGTAACGTACCTTAGGACAAAACACCATACTTACAAATAATGTTTGAAAATAATATAATGGCAACACTAAAGACGTAATAAAAAGAAACCAGTCATATTAGACCGTCTGCCCTACAATATAAGATTTTAACTATTTCTATACTTTGAGTATATACAAAGATATGTCGATTTAAATATTATGTAGTCAAAAATGTCCATAGGTACGTTACATGACCCTACATTATTATAAATACCAAAAATTATGCTAGTGCAAGTCATGAAAAATATAAGTCATCTTCCTAGCCTTTATTCCCAAGTTTATTTGGGGTCGGCTACTAGTTCAACCGGTTTTGCCTAAATTTCAGTTTTTTCCACGGAGCGACTAGCATCGGACTTCCGCAACCCTTAGGGAGAACTGAAATTCGAAGATTGAACTAGTTGTCAGTATATTTGAGGGCAATGACTTCCCAATAACGATTGGCATAGATGTTCATGACAACCGGGACCAACGGCTTTACGTGATCTCCGAGGCACGGGCGTGAATCACCGCCAAACTTCCAAACTCCGGGAAATTTCCTAAGAAAAACCTAAAAACACTTTTTGGCCCGACCCGGGATTTAAACCCGAGACCTCTTGATTAGCAGTCGCATATGCTGACCACTAGACCAACAAGGCAGTTATGAGAAATATAAGTAAAGACAAATAAATATTTGGGAAAATTCGACTTAAATTGAAGATCGTTTTGCTTTTGATTTCGTTAAAAAAGAGGCTATGTACCTACATGTTGACACGACGAAAAAAAATTAAGGGAAATAAATTTAAACATGTGCTGTATTTTAAATTCCAAAATTTCTTCATAAGTCCTAACAGAAATACACATAACATTTAGAATACAATAGACAAATCAATGAGCAATACAAATTTCCATGTTTATGCAAAAAATATTTGCACCAAGTAAGTGGTCTCGAATCAATGATCTTGGAAGTGGCAGTTGAATTCTTAAATGCACTTCCGTGAAATAATTTATCACATATTGAAGTCATTCATAATGGATTTAAAATTGACTCCAAAAGATAGTTTGTTATATTTATTTATTACTTTATTTTTGTACGAAGTTCTCCATGTAAACTCATTATACAAGTTAGGCCTCAACTCAGGAACTAACGTCATCTAATCCATTATATCATTTTTTTTTCAATATTTTTGAGCCAGCCGCTTGAAGAGGGGCAGGGACGCAATGTTTTAACCAAAAAATGACCTTTCAAGTTAAACAACTCTCAAATGGATACCTAAATCAAACAATCATCTGGGCAACCGATTAATGTTTTTAAAAGACCTATCTAATGATACTCAACACGATGAGGTAAACGCGAGAAAAAAAAAACATCCACACTTTACTTACAGGGGAGGTACCTCAAATAAAAATATTTTTCGTGATTTTATTTTAGCGCTTTCGACGTGATACAATCGCATATCTATGCAGTTTCATCTTTATAACACACTACGAACTGTTTGGACGGTAAGGGGCTATCCATTAAATATTAATCACGTGAGGCTCGAAGGTGGGGAGGGGGAAACGTTGACAAAAAAATCACAAAAAATTACGAAATATCACAATAGGGAGGGAGGGGGTAGTAATGTATCAAGTGTATTTATTTTGTCTGCTAATTTTCATTATTTTTATATTTTATATTATTTTTATTAGTCCACCTGCAACCTTTCTCTACCTCTGAACGTAATTAATGTAGTCTTTCTTTAATAAAATTGTAGGTACTAAAAATACACGTGATATAGGAGGGGGCGGGGGGGTAGTCTTAAACCTCACCAGGTATTACCAAGGGGAACGGGGGGGGGGGGGGGGGTAAAATTGCCAATAAAATGATTAATGGATGGGCCCTAAGTCCAGGACAGACATGACGAAACTATGAGAATTCAGAGTCATGAAATATGGAACCCTAAAAACTAAAAAGGGCGGTTATGGTATATAGGCAAACTTTAATAACACACAATAAATTATTCACAGGTCATTTACGATAAGTCGCTACAGTCATTCCGGTAAGCATTTTATTATTAGAAATATGTGTTAAAATAAAAGAAGGCTGCATAATCACGGCACCACTCACCTAACCTACTACCCCTACTGATGAAATACACAATGAATCATTTCATATCGACATTATCAATGAATATAAGTCCATTTGTAGAGTAGAACTCGTACAACAAGTAAATAGTTTGTGAAACGTTTGGTTCAAATAAAATATTACTCGTACGTAAATAGATTCTCGACTATATTTACTACCATATTAAAACAACACTGCAATTATTGCTTAGAGGCCATCATTCTGCATAATTTCCTACTCCAAAAATTAAGTCTCCTTATTTAAATATAAAAAATCAAGATGGCGACCACGATCAGCTGTTTTCCCAAAGATAGATTATTTTGTAATAACAGCTGTTTGTCCTTGTCAGTTGTTGGATTTTTTATTAACCTCTTACATTATCATTCCGTAAAATTATAACAATTTCTAAGATTTTTTACAAGGTATAGGAATATGATTTCACTTTACCTATACATGCACGAAATTTCTACAATAACTAATTTCTACATTACATTAAACAACTTACATGTAGATAAATCTGAACTAAGTTTTTATGAAATATAAAATTAGTAATTGTGTTAAATTCCAACAATTTGGCTAAACATGTTAAAATTTTGAATTTTTAAAAGTTTCGAGAAGTCTTGAAAATTAACATACATAATATATATATTTCTAAATCTTACCCAGATAATAACATTTTGTTTCAATGAATGCAATCACTTGTTTAATCATTAATTCGTATAATACTTTTAAAGTCCGTTATTTAAAAAAACGTTACACTTTAAATTTTGAATGTGTTAATGTCTTAAAAATTACTGTGTTCGCTCGTGCCTGTCGATGCAATGACCTTTTTGAAATTGGTTGCGATTTGTGTTCGTATCTAATAATACCTAAATGTGGGTACATCGAAATGGTTCATAGTAATTTGAAAAATTACTAATTTTAAATCGATACATTTAGACAAATACAAAGATTTAGTATGAAATGAGAAATCTAAATAATAATATAAGTTGGATTTTATATGATTTAGCAACGTCATGATGTCATTTTATTGAAGTCACTATCTTACGCGGTGAATTGTCTATGTCTCTGACACACAGTTGCAATTTAAAACAATAACAATAACTTGCGTAACGAAAAAATAACAAAACAACGATGTAAATGATTTTATAGGTGTTCTTTTTATTTACTGATTTCATATGTACCCAATTCTTATCACTTATCATGTTTACGAGTTAATTAATTATATTTAAATGATATAAAAAAAAACTTCGTTTAAATCCTGAATCGAAAGAAAGGTTTTATTTTTCAATCTGTTCATGTATCGTAAAGTTTTACACAAATGAAATTAATATTATTTTTAATAGTTATTAGTTTATAAAAATCGATATGTAAGTACATATTTAAGAACAAGTAAGTATGATTGGTTATAACAACTGAAAACGTATATACAACGCCAGAAAATAGAATATTTTGTGTTAATTAAATATATGACTGCCTTGTTGGTCTAGTGGTTAGTGTATGCGGCTGCTGATCAAGAGGTCTCGGGTTCGATTTCCGGGTAAGATCCATAAATATTTGTTTCGGAGTCTGGGTGTTTTCTATTTAAAATATGTATGTATTTACAAAAAAAGTAAGTATGTTTATGTATTTATATTGAATCAATCAGTTGTTTAGTACCCATAATACAAGCTCTGCTTAGTTTGGGTCTAGATGACGTTGTGTGTAAGATGTCCGAAATATTTATTTAATCTGTCAAAATTATCACAGCACAAACAAGGAAAAGTACTAAAGTTACACACCTGAAAAAAATACTATTTATTTAAAGATTGAAAATTGCTTCCTAGCATTGCATTCCAGGCATTGCAGCCTCTTTTACACGAGGATATGAATACATAAGAATGTTATAATCTTATTAAATAAGGTAAGTATCGACTTTACTAGATAATTTCAATTACCTAACGTTAATTTAAAACATTTTTTTATATCAGTGGCAAAACAAAAACATTACTGGACACTGGCAGTTATTATTATCAAGAGTCAACTTATCACGAAGTTCAGAGGTCAAGCAACAAAAATATGTAGAATGCATCGAAAATGTAACGGACTGACTTCTACATAGTTGTCATTATAAATTGTGTTTCTCTAAGCATTCTATTATTCTATTACAATGTGTCTGAGTTGACCTACGTCAACTTGCTTCTTGTACTTGATATATTGTAATGTTATTGTATTTTTTGTAAATACAGTAATAAATGCAGACTCCTATTGATCATGTATCACATTATTTCCAAACAAAGCCTTTTCAGCTTCATATTATACTCTCAAGTTTGTGCGGCATTCCATAGACCACCACACATGTGTATGTCCACTGGAACCTACTATGGTAGGTTCGAGTCAGGCCGTTTCAGGTACTAATGGAAGAGCAACGAGCTCCCTTAGCCTAGTTGATATCACAAAATTAATAAATGTATGGGAATGACATCAACTCAATACTAATTGTACGTCACGTGGTCAAAACAATCTATATTTATAAAAGCGAAATACCACTCACTAATAATCACGAAATCTCAGAAACTACTTATAACATCGACAAACTTGAAATTTAGCAGGTAGGTTCCTAAAGGGTGTAGACATCCGCTACGAACGGGGTTTGGAAGTTTGTATGAAAGTCCTATGTTTGTGAAGTCTTGAAATTTAAAATGTATGCTTCTATAGAATGTGTAGCGGTGTACTAATAATATATCAATCACCCCCCTCCCCCCTATTGGGGTAAAACATATAACTGATACTACTCACCGTGCCGCACGTTCCACAGTGGAGAACCTTATAACAGCTGTTGGTACATTTATTTCAACTAACTTGCCGCCACACTTCTTTGCCAATTGCCGAAGGCGCCCAGACACGAGAGCAACTCGCTGATGTAGGGGCAAATTTGTAACTTCCACTTCTACGGATATATCTTCCTCGCTGATTTGTGAATTCAACTGTAAAGCATAATTGTATTCAAGTTTTTGGTTTGAATAGTTATTTACAAAACTAGCATAGGTTAAGACACAATATTCCTTTTTGTTGGAAATACTTAATATAACCTGTCATCCTACTAATATTATAAACGCGAAAATTTGTGAGTATGTATGCATATTTTTTTTACTCTTTCACGCAAAAACTACTGATCGGATTTGGAAGAAACTTTACAGTACGTAATATATCTTATATGTCAAAATAACACTTGGGCACATTTTTGCAAACGGCGATTATTTTGTTAAGAGCGTCCTTATTCACTTTGTATGTATTTTTCAAATTGTTAGAATAAACACAATGTATAATACCTTTGAAAAATAATTTGACTCTTTTTAAACCTATTTATATATTTTTTCTATGTTTAAAGGACGTAAACAATTAAATGATATAAAAAAATGCATCCCTATTGTGTATGAAAATGATACTCTTTATTGCGATAACCGACAAACACGCGGGCAAAAGCTAAGATACATATAGATTCCCTCTCAAAGGAAACGTTCAATTGGAACTCGTTACTATTCATTGCTTAGTGCTTTCGTGAGCACTTTAGCTTGTATGGGTGCCTAGCATATAATAATGTGCAAATTGTGCATGTCAGTGATACCAGTATATGTTTATTACATTGCTTTAGGTTAGTCGGCACTCACAAGATTTATGTCGTTTTGTGAATGCAAATTTAAAGGTACTACTGGTCTCAGATATCAACGTTGTTCACTAGGACTTTATACAGCTAAAACACATATGTTTATATAATAATCTATTTGAGATATGAGTTTTGTACAATTCTAATTCACGTCTTTCCTTATTATCCTATCTTGAGTAGTGCTTTTTGTTGTGTGATATTCTCAACTATCTTACGATGAATTTAAGTCTTCTTTTGAAGAAGTTAAATCTCCTTAAATCCTATAGCAACTTATAATTGTGGCGATCCTTCTTACAGAGCAGTGAGAACCACTTTTTAATAATAAAGAATATTCTTACAATAATCGTATGTATAACGTAACCGTATTTTTCAAGCGAGCTGAGCGTTTAGATGTGCTATATTTGAACATTTACAATAGACAATCATCATAAATGCCGTACAAATTGTGTCGATCGAACGAAATAAATGTTTTTGCAAAACTAAATCTAGACTAGATAGATATAAAAAGTTGGTTCTGTGCTAGACAGTAGTGTATAGCATAGAACACAAAGAACTTTAAAGAGTGCTATTAGAGTTCAGTGTATGTCATGTGAGTTAATGAGTTCATTGATACAATAGTAAATGTACATACATAAACACGCTGTTTATCTTCAATATCTATTTTATCTATGAATGGTGCATTATGTTTAATGTTTTATCACATATCTGTGAAAAGGTAATAAATTTTTCTCATATAAATTAAATTTCACATTCACACGATCTTTATACTTTATCGCAATTTGATATTTTGCCAGCGGAATTATTGTAAACAACTCACAAAAGCAAAATAATGCGCTTCGAAAATAGTTTGACTGCACGGTTGGCTTAGTGGTTTAAGCGGTCGCCACGCCGCTCTCTACTGCGCCAAGTGTCGTGGGTTCGAATCCCGCGTGGGATAACACTTTGTGTGATTCACAAATTGTTGTTCTGAGTCTGGGTGTTCTTTGTGTCCGTTTCATGTATGTTTGTAAAGTCCCCCGCGACACAGGAATTCATATTCCTAATGCGGCAGTTGTCTTTTTAAAAAAAAAAAAAAAATGTGCAAAGACTTTTATGTACGTGTGTGGGCAACACATACATATTAGACTGAATCGAGGTAGGTTGAGAAAGGACATAGACTACCTTTTACCGCGATAACCGACATACACGCGTGCGGAGCTGCGGAAGAATGCTGGTAGGTAAATTATATGGCCAGAACAAATAATTTATTGTGTACCGTGTACCAGATAAATAAATAAGTATCCCGGACATCTTACACATGACGCCGTCTAGTCCCACACTAAGCAGAGCTTGTATTATGGGTACTAGACAACTGATATAAATACATACATACTTTTTTTGTAAATACATACATACATATTATAGATAGAAAATACAAAAACTCCGAAATAAATATTTGCGAATCACACAAACATTCGGTCCGACTCCGGAATTGAACCCGAGACCTCTTGATCAGCAGCCGCATACGCAAACCACTAGACCAACAAGGCAGTCAAATTATGATGTGGTTAGTAACATATATTATGTATGTTCATCACCATCACCATTGTATAATTCGTGCAAGCTAAGATGGCACTTGACTCAAATGACAGTCGTATAAAGTACCGAGTGCAAAACTTTATTTTATTTTATTCTAGTTTTTTTTTAAATTTCATCATTTAATTCTCAGAACATACTACTTTATCTTAAGTACTTTACTAACCGAGTTAAGAAAATACACACGCATACCAATAGGAAGCATGCTTCATTCATTATTTTCCCGAATACATTCTTTGTGCAGTGATAGAATGATATTATGTAATACCTAATATAATTTTAAATGATATTAGGTATTACGAAATATTGTTATTAAATACAATTTTAAATCATTATTGATAAGCCTTTTAATTGTAGTCTCAAAATATCATGTGTATATTTTTTACTTTAAACTTTTGCGTCTCACAATCGTCATGCTGGTTTTTCTTTCGAGTCATCTTACTAAAAACAATTGGTTTACCCAGTCGAATGTATTAAATAAATAAATTCGTGCAGTGATTTAAATGATATTAGGCTATACCTAATCTTATATATAAAATTCTCGTGTACAACAGTAAGTCTGAGAATCGGTTACTATCTATTTTTCAAACCTCTTTTCAATTTTTTTTTTAATTTTTTTGATTATTTTTTTATTAAGTAGCATTAAGAAAATACATATAACCCTAAATTTTCAACCCTCTACTACGATCAACTCCTATTTTTTAGATCGGTACGAAGTTCGCCGGGTCAGCTAGTAAACTATAATTATTATGGAAAGATTCGTGAAACGGTAATAGTGATGCTAACGCTACTTGCAAGACGACAGAGGGGCGTCACGAGGGGGAACGGCATCAGGTTTCGTTTTGAGCGAGGTGCTATCTTGGCTCGCACGAATTATACAGGGGGTCTGCCTTGTTTTTTAATCAGACGGCAGTGTATAAAGTGTCTTACATTTTAATATAGTATACTTATATTATAGAAAAAATAATCTTACAGAAGTGTGAATGTGAATACACAACTATAAACATGCATGGGGCGGTCTCATTTTCCATCGACAAAGACATGCTCAGTTAGAAAAACTTTCTAGTTAACCTTTTAAAAATATTTTCTCTTGGCTTAGAGTTTTATCACATTAAATATTTTGTAATTTTAATAATGGTAAGTATATATACGATATCTGTGACAGAGCAGTAAAGACTTGTGACGAACTAAGTTCAAAAAGAGATATGGTAAAAGTTATGTGAAAACGTTAAAATAGCATTTTATGAACGACTGCGATGTTTTTATTGAACTAATAATAAAAAAAATGTTTTATTTCATTTCTAGTTAATATTATCGGTTAACTAGATTCTTTACTTTATAAATCTGAACAGGTGAATTCAGTCAGTTCTTAAAAATGAGTGAAGAGAGATTTAATTATAGAAATAAAATTATGATTATAATTTATTTTGTTTTCCGCATAACTTGTTTAGAGCGCTATAAATTTTCAACTCAATAACAAGATCACAAATGGCAAGGTGGAACTGTTTTTACACTTTGCCATTTGTAACCGAGGATAAATTAAACGTTTAACTAAAAACTGCGCCGCGGACACGATATTCTGTCAAGCTCTTATAGGCTATATGAAGCATTTTCGTGTTGGTAAAGACAAAATTGCCTTGACACTTGGGGAAATAAGAATGTTATTGTCAGTTAAGACAGATTTGTACAGATTGTAGGTAGAGAAGAAGATTTCACAAGTACATTTATTGATTTTACCTTTCTAGGCAATGTAGATACCAACTCATCAAAACAGTAATGAGAGGTTGCACATGCTATTAAAGCTGCTGACGTATTTTTTTTATGCACCAAAATCACCTCCATATTTTTCCTAATGAAAAAACAAAAGCACGTGAGTAAAATTCCTTATTTTTTTAATATTGCGGTTGAAAAGTCTAGATATATCTATATGGTCATCCTGTACAATTAAAACGACGTGTTTCAGAGAGCCATACTTGGCTTAAGTGGCCCGATTAGAATGTAATAATATTACAACATTAATTACTCGTAAAAGTTAACTGATAAAAAACTATTACTTTGGTTGTCATGGAATTCGTGACCAGCAGACCTGCTCGTTTGTCCCCTTTATCTTATTCCTAGCTTTTGTTCTCAAAATTATTTAGAGTCGACTGCTGATTTTCACACAACATCCGTTTTTTCACAAAGAGGACTGAGATCGGACCTCTACACCCTGAGGGCGAACTGAATTTGAAGGTTGAACTAGTTGTCACTATATTTGATGGCAGTAAATTCGCAATAACAATTGCTATAAATGTTCGTGATAACTGGGACCAACGGCTTGACGTGCACGACTCCGGACTGTCATTAAGAATTTCTCGTAAGGAAATTACAATAATAATTTTTGGCCCGACGTGGGAATTGAACCCCAAACCTCTTAATCGGCAATCGCACACTCTAACTGCCAGACCAATGAGGTAGCTATATGATGAAATAAAATAAACAAAAACATTAGCGTTAACGACAATAGTCCTGTGGGGTTGAAACTGCAAGTTTGCTTTCAAAAATATTACCAATAATATATACTCATACCTATAACGAAAGTCAGACAAATCAGCTGCAAAGTCAATATCTCCTGAGATCAATAATATAGTGGCGGGTGTAGTATGTAAGTCACCAAACCTTCTCATACATTGCCTGAGTTTATCATCTGCCGCATTTTTTTGTGTCTTACAAACATGTATAAGGCTTACCTGTTAAGGAAATAAGTAAAGAATATCGTAACATGCAATTATTAGCTACACATTAACTTAGAATAAAAATAGACTATAGCAAGGAGACATTTTACTTTTTACTCTCTTGAACTGAGTCTCATTACTCCATATTGCTATAAAGTGTGGAACCCCCACAAGCTATCACCCCACCGCGGTATGCGGTTTGCGGCGGAGTTGTATATCGGAATCTGACCGACTAAAATCACACGGTGAGCAGCGCTGCGCCTGAAATATGTGGGGTCCGGGATCTGTTGTTTTCTATTATGTAGGCTAATCATTAAAGATATACCTACTATAATAACGTGATCTACTTACTTGTGCGTCATTAAGTTCTAAAAGCTTTTGAGTGGCTTCCTTTCTCACGTCACAAACAACAACAAAATCTGCTTCCCTCTTACCATCCCTTACGAACTTAGAACGAATTGCTGCAACTATATCTATGGCAGAGCAGCCCCGTGGAATCTGAAAATGATTTACGATTAAGTATGTAATATTGCAAACTGGTTCGATTTGTAATATTTTTTATTTTTTGGTTGTCTTTATAGTCTTAGTATCTTATAACACATCTTACTTCGCTCCGCTATATAGCTGTGCATCAGTGGAAACGATCACTTAGCTCGCCACATAGCTTTTCTATCACGTCTCTAGTGGTAAAGCAGCCTACCACCTTATAAAAGTAAAGTATTTTTGTCTCTACTGTTCTAGGCTACTCCACGTTACATTAAATTACTGAGGTCAAAACAAACTTGAGCAAAGTTGTGAATTGTCATTATTTTTACCTGGACATTTTCAATATCCCAAAATATGCCAATCTTATGTGTTTGTCTTAGCTTTTGATGACGATAACGAGATCTCATCCTGGTTCGCTCCATAGAAACCATTCCATCATCATGTGATGACCCATCAATATCATCTGAAGAGTCATCTTCGGCATCTGTAGCCAAAATTTCAAATATTAGGAAGACATTAACATTCCACTACACAGAAAGGTACATTAGAAATTCTAAAGTAGGTATACATAAATAAGGAGTTCATAACGGTATTATGATATCATTGTAATATTTAGGGTAAACCACCCAATCGTTGGCACTCCTCAAATTATAGGCACTTTAGAGTTTAGAAAAAAACAAGGAAACTATAATCTATTCAAGTTCAGTACGCTTGACAAAGTAAAATACTTTAATTTATCTGTTAGGAATTATCAACATTGTTCCAATAACCAATACGGCGAATTAGAAACAACAACTGACATTTTGTGCTAGTGACTTATAGTAGTTATTTTGGTTTCTTCTTAAGGTGAGAGCTTTATTAATTATAATATATTGCAGCTATTCGGCTTATTGATACTTTCGAAATAATGTTATATACTTAATTACACATCGTAGCAGTAGATACAAAGATTATTTTTTTAATTATTTTATCACACTTTATTTATTTCATGTGCCAACATTTGGATCAATGAATTCATCAAAATGCTTTTATTGGCATTAGTGCCAATGTCAGGATTTCTACGCCAATAGCAAAAGCTAATTATTGGCAGTAGTGCCCATAATAGAATATGGTGTGCTAATAAACTATGTGTATGTTTTTTATTCATATAGATTAGAAAGAGAATAAAATAAAGAATTGGTTAAATGTCAGCCATGCGAAGGGTTTTCCTAAACGTAAAGATGATCTTCTGAAGAGCGTATCAGAAAATATAAAAAAGCGGCCGATCTAACCCATTCAAAGACAGCATCCCAGGAGATAAATGGTTTAAACTTTTCTTAAGGCCCGCAACACCGAGCGTGAGAATTTGTGATTGAACACCCACATATATATTTTACATGCACACAGGCGCATCGCGCACTGTCGCATACATGCCGTAGCAAGTAATCACCGACTTTCGGTTTTTTGCTTATGTTAAATATCCATCAACTGTTCGCCTTTGTAGAACGTATTTTAATGTCTTACAACGCACGCAATGTATCTTGCCATAACGTAAAGCCCGTAGGATTCATTCAGTACAGAAAGTCATAATACTTTCTGTATACCAATCGAATGGTCAAAGATTATAAAATAGTTTTACACAGTATAAAATAAATTCGCTCGCGTGCATTGTCTGTCAACTCAGATCCTTTTAAATACGCAAGGTATTTAAATACGGTTTTCATCATAATTAAGGTTACCTTTTAAGGAAGATTTATTAATGTTATTTTATTATTTTAAAGGAACACATAAATAAAGCCAATGTGGACAAAATTTTACGAGTTACATAAATTAGGAATAACCTACAGTAATACTTTTTTAATTATACTTTTTTAATATTTCTTTATTAATTTATTTGTGAATTATAATTTCAAAGTAATTTGGAACAATGTAATATTAATCCTTATCTTAATAAATACTGTAGACATTTTAAGCATTTCATGTAGAATAAAATTGTTTATTACACAATATTATTTAAATAAATATTTTATAATACGTCAGAGCGTTCATCCAGGTCGCACCGTAATTGGCCGTAATCTTACACTAGTGACTCTCAGTGTAAGATTTTATTATGTCAATAATGTGTGTTTAACGATACGCGGTCTTATAGGTATTTAAAAAACATTTAAAATTTGACAAATTATACCTTCCTTTAAAACCAATCTATCCATTGCTGCAAACATCATGAAAATCGGTGCAGTAGTTTTTAAGATACGTTATGTTTTGAGTTTAATAGACAGGTTGAAGAGGCAGAGGACTGTGTTTTTTTTTAAATATATTTAATGCAAAGTCACTCTGTCTGTCTGTCTGTCTGTTACCTTTTCACGCCTAAACCGCTGAACCGATTTTGATCAATTTTAGTATAGAGATATATGGAACCTCGAGAAAGGACATGGCTACTTTTTACTGCGAAAATCGACACACTCGCGGGCGGAGCCACGGGCAAAAGCTAGTAAAACATAAATACGACTAGCGGTTTATACATACGTAATAAAAGTGAAATATAATCCTCTAACACCAAACCATTGAGTAGTATTACTTTCCATCATCAGCTGAACATCTTGAAAGATACGACTAAAGGTAACACACATATCCTAATATTAATATTATAAATGCGAAAGTAACTCTGTCTGTCTGTCTGTTACGCTTTCACGCCTAAACCACAGAACCGATTTTGATGAAATTTGGTATGAAGATAGAACTGAACTTGGGAAAGGACATAGGCTACTTTTTATCGCGAAAATAAAGGTAGAAAGAAGGGTTTGAAATAGGGGACGAAAGTTTGTGTCGAAGTTCCTTATTATCGAACATAAAATCCGGTAAGATTGTTTAATCTACCGTTACCGTGTCGCGCGATATCAACGAATTCCACGCGGGCGAAGTCGCGGGCGGAAAGCTAGTTTATAATAAATAACAATAAATAAATATTTCAGATGAATGACACAGAATATCATCTACCAAATATTCGTGTGATCCGCAAATATTTATTTCGCAGTTTATAATACATAAACATACTTTTTTTTATAAATACATACATATTAAACATAGAAAACACCCAAACTCCGAAACAAATATTTGCAGATCATACAAAAATTTGGTCCGACCCGGGAATCGAACCCTAGACCTCTTGGTTAGCAGTTGCATACGCTGACCACAAGACCAACAAGGCAGTATGATATATTACAATAATAAATAAACAACTATTTCCAACGTCTTACACACGACATCATCCAGTCCCAAACTAAGCAGAGCTTATATTATTGATTCTAGACAACTGATATAAATACATAAACATACTTTTTTTGTTGCTTACCTATAGAATACACCCAGAACCCGAAATAAATATTTGCGGATCACACAAATATTTGGTCCTACACGGGAATCGAACCCGAAACCTCACTCAAGCAAAGTAGTCGCATGCGCTACCACTGCCACCTAGGCAGGCAATAAATAATAAAAGTCAAAAAGTAATAAAAGTCAATAATATTTTAAAACTCCTAACCGTTAAAAAGTTATATCTTCCACCATCAGCTCATCATCATGAAATGATGGCTACCAGATATTGCGTCTGGAATAGCATTACAAAATAAAAAAAATATAATAACTATTTATAGGGGCGTATTATAACGTGCTTATAAAATTTTAGGGTTTCCCTATAAACTAACATTGAAAACACCCAACACCTAAAAAAAAAAAAAAAATGTGGTTCTCATAAACATTTGGTCCGACCCGTGAATCGAACCCGAGACCTCAAGCGCAGCAATCGCATACGCTACCACAGCGCCACCGAGGCAGTCATTTAAAATGAATTTTAAAAATCGGTCCACAATTGACAGAGTAATCAATGAATGTACAATAAAAAAAAATCATTTAGTTAAACATAAATAATACTCCTTTTTTGAAGTTGGTTAATAATAATATAAAATATAAAGATTGGTGTGTCTATTCTCAGACCTACCAAATATTATCAAAAGTTACACACATTCACGTCGTCGTATGTAAACAATCAAATCTCTGTGTGCGTGACAGTGCGTGTTGAGCTAAAAACGAGCGTGCGCTCGCCTTGAATATTCGAAGAACACTGAATTTTTGGATCGCGTGAACTCTGTTTTATTGCAAATTATTTCTCCATACTAAAATGTATGGAACTTTTGCCGCTAAAAATTAATGATGTTTAAGTTTAAATTATGACTTTCTGGTGAGAATTAATAGAAACCTTAAATGGTTAATCTCTTTTTTGTACTTTTATCTTGCAACTAATGTAATATTTATTTCAAATAAAGCAACATAATACTAGATACATTCCAATCAGAAAAGGTCGATTTCGGTGATTTTGGTCACTGTTGATGATTTTTTTCTCGAAAATAAATAATCGTATTAATAATTTTACTCGGTTTCTCTATAGATTGCTTTATTAAGAAACTGAGATATTTTTTTTACTGTCAAATAATGAATTAATTTGTTTCTCTTGTCATAACCGTAAGTGCTTTTTCGAGCAATTATGGAAACGATCCCCTTAAAGCGGCACCCGGATATTGTTGAATAAGTAACTGCGGCAAGTGCTACCGTATCAGAAAATTATATAAAAGGATAGTTTCAGGCAATTGAAAGACATCTAAAAGATCACAGTTTGTTTGAAATTCTATTAGGCCCAAAAAGAGTCTTGAATGGTGACGAAACTAATTTCGTTCTTTGCGCAAAGACAGGTGTGGTCTTGGTACCAAAAGGAGCAAAAAATGTTTACGAGATTGACCACGCCCCACCTAAAAGTTCATTAGCAGTGCTGTTTACTTTTGCTGCCAATGGCGAAATTATCTCACCTATTGTTATATACATGTACAAGCGCTTGCCAAGTGAAATTGCTTCAAAGGTACCAGGAAACTGAGTATAGGCCTAAGTGACAATGGCTGGATAAAAACAGAAATTTTCTACCGAAAGTGTTACATCCGCATCTCGTGCGAAATCAGTTACCATTCCCGGTCATTTTATTTGTAGATGGATACAAAACTCACCTCACCTACGCCGTCAGTGAGCTTTGTTCCTCATTGGATATTGTGCATAGTACTTTATCCCAATTGCACTCGATTGCTTCAGACTGCAGATGTCTCAGCTTTTAGACCTCTAAAAGGTGGTTGGCAGAAGACCGTATTAGAGTGGCGGCGTGCCAATCCATCTCGAGCTCTTACTAAAGTCGGTTTTGTACCGTTATTGCAATAGACTATTGATAAATGCGTTAAACCAGATACAATTATTAATGGTTACGGGCTACCGTCTTTGCACGTGGGGCTCAAATGCTAGACTACTTGAAATGAAAAATATGAAAAGTAATAATTATACCGTATATATAGGTAGGCTTATTTTATATTTTTAATGATAGGTAGGTACCTACCTGGTGCCTATTTTAACTACGTGTCAATAATTAGACTAGTATATGCCAATATTAGGACATTCTATGCCAATAATAGGATTTTCTGTAGTCTTTCGGATTTAAGTGTTAAATATTTATTTAATACTATTCAATCACATAAAAATTATAATAGAAACAAAGATTAAAGTATTTTCTTTGATTCTGTCCTATGTTTCGTCTATTAGCTTTTGCAAATGAGATTTTATGGTTATTTAATTTCAGACTGACATGAAGCATGCACTAAAGTGCCAATAATTGGCTGGTTTACCCTAGTAAATAATTGGATAAATAAATGAGTTTTTAAGAAGAAAGATGAGGAAGGGAAAAAAATATCTTTAATGAAACAAAAAGGAAAAAAGTGGCTTCAAACTGTAAAAGAAAAGAAAATTGGCCAAGTGCCCATCAGGCAACGAATAGAATAGAGTTCCATAGTCACACATAATGGTAGGTACATTTAAAACCATGTCCGAAAGAGAAACTTCATCATCATCATCATCAGCCTATATCAGTCCACTGCTGGACATAGGCCTCTCCCATTGCACACCACTTTGATCAATTTTGGGCTTCTCGCAACTTATTCTTTCTTTATTTTTGAACAAAGTTTTCCAAGTGAGTGCATTTTACAAGTTAGGCTCCTATAACTCCTAAAATAAACAAGTTATAAAAACTGCTATAGTTTTCCTTAAAAGTTCAATATATGGATTACCATTATGAATTTTACAGATTTTTTGAGCAAGGCGTTTAGCTTTTAGAGTAAAGCTAAACAGCTTTAAAGGCTATTTTTTTCTCAAAACAGGGTGTCCCCCCCTTCTAAAATCTCAAAGAATGACTCAAAAAATCTGTAAAAAATCAAAACAAAATATGGTTTTCCATATGATGAACTTTAAAGGAAAACTGTAACTGCTTACGTAATTTTTTTTAGTGAGTAGTTATAGAGGCCAGTTTGTATAAAATATGCTTACCTATGTTTAGTAAATATTTCTTCTTTTCTTTTATTAGACATGAAAGCCATTATGGGTAACTACCAAACCCAATTCTAGACATGGTCTGACACACACATAGCTTTTGGTTGTTATATAGCCTATACCCTTAATACCTAGACTATTTGTTACTAAAAGGATTATTCAAATCATACAAATACGTCCTGAGATTGTATGTTGAGCTAAACAACCTTAAGTTGTATAGTATTGGCACAGAATACATAATAGTACCTGTACAGAAGACTCACTCTGAAAAGTAAATTAAAGTTATAGATACCCTCGGTGTCAAAAGATTAAGTTCAATTCAGATCGCACGGCGCCGAATCACTAAGATTATATTTACCTACAGTTGCGTCTCTTTCTATCGTGTAACTCTTAACTGTTCTGACGATGTCTGTTCGACCGGCGTGTCTGACCCGGCAGGCAGCCGTCCGACTATACCTAAACTGCGGAGTGACACCCCCCTGGTATTGGTAAGGAAAAGTACAATGCATTTTATATAAGAATAGGAATGGAAATCCGCCATCTTGCCTTGCATTTGTAAAGAACTTCAAATATTTATTATGGTGTGCAAAAAAAATGAGAATTAAAATAAAAAAACTTTATTGCAAACTTTCAATGCCACTGATATTCTCGTCATCTGAATCCAATATAGAAATATATTTATTGTAACCTAATCTTAACCATGCTTTTTAGAAAAAAATATAAACCATTTTTCTTATATTATTTGGTATTTGAGTCAACGCTACATTTCCAGTGAAGTAAGTCACAAATCCAGTTCTATTCTTATTTGAAAGGAATTGAATAGGTATATGAAAAAACCATAAACATTTCATTGTCTAATAATTGGAAGAACTTAAAAAAAGATTGAATTGCTACAGAATGGCACATGTTTAATTATATGTTAAATAATGGGGAACATATGTTTGCAGCCCAGGATTAATTGTTAAGGAGAACCTTGGGGGAGGCCTATGTCCAGCAGTGAACTTCTTTTGGTAGAGATGATAGAATATTTTATTTAGTGACTAAAATAAAAACAACAGATTAACTCTACTTTATATTATGAACTACAAATAACTTTTGGTAACTACCATCACCAACTGCTCAAACATGTGTACAGCAGAAATTTTTTGTTTCAATATTCCATTTTCTCAAATTCTATAAAAATTTCATCACATTTAGAAACCTTAACTTCTGACTCTAATGGCTTTGTTCATAAACAGGATAAAAAAATAAATATATGAAAAAATAATTAAAATATATGAGCAACTGATTAATTATAATCTTTTACTTGTGAACTATTTAGTCAGCTATACTAGCATTAGTTTTGGTATTGGTATTGAAGTCACAAAATCTTAATAGCAGAGTTAGCGCTAACACCATTGCTAACCTTATTCTCATATGTGGCATGGAAATAAGGTTAGCAACACACCGATATCACATCAGTGATACAGTGAACAAAATATTATTAAAATTGATACAAGAGTAATAGAATTGGAAATTTTTAGATCACATCTCTAGCATGTTTTCTTACTACTAGATGTAATTTTAAAACAGAGTTGGTAAAGTTGCTACTTATTTGAATTTCAAAACAAGTAGTGACCACCTTGATCAGTATTATGGCAATTTATTTTTTCTATGATGTTATTGTTCGAATGCCATATGGTGAACACATCACATAAGGTACCTATATAATGACTAACCAAATATGAAACAGCACACATATGTAAAAAAAATAACATAAAAAAGGCTGAATAAAATCGTCTACAAATCTAACGTTTTCACGTCTACAAATGCATTTCTCGATATGTGAAAGAGAAATCTCACAATCAACTAAAAGTCGAACTAAATCTACCAGCAAGTCATAACTTTCACACATATATATGCGCATTACCATTTTCTGTTATTGCCATAAGTAGCACTTTCTAAGTAGGTACAGTTAAGTCCTGCAAAAAGCTGTAATAATTTGTCAAAAAATTACCTGTAATCCATGGACGGGGCGGTAACGGTATTTTCATTGCAGGACTAGACACGGGACACGCAAGGCCTTGAGCGGAATGACTTCTAGTCTTGCTACGATTCAAGTTACTATCACAAATGGATTGGGAAGTCATCGTCCTCATAAACACCAATTTATAACTTATTTATTTGTAAAGAATAAAAGTAGTCCAACATATGTTGGCGTAACAAAAAACAAAGACCAATTTTATTTTTGTAACCGAGTGATCACAACAAACATAACATATATCTTATATTTAACAACTAAACGAAATGCTTAAACCTGCCTTGAGATTAGCGTCATGAATCGTTAAAAATTACATGCCAAATTAATACAAAAATAAATCAATGGATTCTTATTTCTTTCTTACAACGCCATAAGCCTACCACCTTATCATTATCAATAGAACGAATGAGATGAATGAGTGAACAAACTAACTAAACCATGGTCTATGGCTGGGTATGGTGAGTAAAAATTTTAACCCGTGAACTAATCATAGATAAAAAGAAATGGATGGAAAGCAAAAAACCAGAAACTTTATCTGTACCAATCTGTACACTGACAAGAAGTAGGTACATGGATTCTTCACGTAATCTAGATTTTACTCAGTTGAACAAACTTGTACCTCTAGGTCCTCTAGTAGTCCATCAAGAATGCCTAGTGATTAGTTACTAGTACTTCTGTTAAGAGCCTTGTGGTGAATTGAAATTCAACCTGGGAATTCTCATTGACAGTGCGCTGTCTTGGGGTCTCCAGTCGCTTAATTGGTTACTCTGATGTCAGTTATGCCGATATCATCGAGGAGGAGCTTGATAAACTTGAGCGCCTACATAACTTCTGCATTAGATTTATATTTGGTTTGCGCAAATGATCATGTGACTTGATTTCGCAAATTGCTTAAGTGGCTCCCAATTATACTTCGACGGAACTCGCATATTCTTTCTATGTTTTATAGTATATTATTTAATCCCTTTACCCCACCTTATTTATAGGAACGTTTTGTATTCCTAAATGACACACATTTGAGATCCCTAAGGTTGTCCGAATCCTTGGAGCTAATGGTGCCTAACGACTCCACCAAATTTTATGACAAATCCTTTACGATGCAAACCAAAGAGAATTTAGTAAAACTACATTTTAATTATCTACCGTCGTCCATTATTATCTACTGCTTTGTAGGTTTCAACGTTCTTTCAAACTTAGAAAGGTAAAAAATTCGCCCCCGTTTCATATAATCGTTTTTTTCCTTGTGGACCAAGAGCCCAGAGCCGCCAGACCTACGTCATTAGTGCAAAGCTGAAATTTTCAGGATTATTAGTACAATGTCTTGTTAAGATGTATGTGTACCCATTAGCTTGAAAGCGGGGCCGTTTCTGAGGTAGCGCGAAGTACAGATGGCTAAAAACCTTACTTACCTACGTGAAAGGTGCAAAGCTAGTATTTACATATTTTATCAAGAATATTATTTAAAATTAAAATTCATTATATATTCATTATAATATATATATATATATATATATATATATAATATATATATATAATAATATATATAATATATATATATATATATATATATATATATATATATAGTAATATATATATAGATATATATATATATTTAAATAGTGTTTTATATATATATATATATATATATATATATAAAACACTATTTGGGTTCTTAGGTACTCTTTGCTCTCGATAGCTATACTTACATGACTCAATAATTTTATATAATACTTGATTTCGCCTGCGGCTCTGCCCGCGTCTATTTCAGTTATCACGGTAAAACTTCCTCATTATTTTTCTTCTGTCGAAATTTCCATCCAAAGGTTGCCTGGAAGAGATTGCTTTTGCATTGTACTATATCTAATAGAAACTTTCAAATTAAAAAAAAATGGATTTGGTGTTTAATAAAGTTTAATGTAAGCAGTAACAAGATCGAGTGAAGTCCGCCGATATTCTGTACCTAAGTTCACGTTGTGTGTCGTCATTTGAACGAGACTATAAATTGAGCAGCATCGTAAAGCATGGTCTCTTTTGGCTCGGGACCTCGTGGTGTACGGTTAGGTACTCTCTGTGTACTCTCTGTGTAATCTGTCACGTAATGTATTATGTATTGTTAAACTAGCTTTTATATTGCGATTATATTTAGAGCTAAATAAAGTCATATAGTTACATGTTTTGTAAAAGATTAAATTGTTTTATTTTCAATCAATAATTTGGTTTTTGCTTACAATATTCTATTCTAGTTAATGCATTCAAAGGGTCTGGGATTCACTATCACTATTTCCTGGCTGACACGTATTTCTGGAAAATTGTAAACCAATAATTCATTTTATAGATGTTATTCTCAACCTGAGAAACCTTTGATAAAACCTGAACCCAATCCAACCTTGACACTATCCTTTTTGTTTTATATAGAGTCAAATGAGTAATTCTGTATTCAAATATATTTTCAATAATAAAATTGTCCATTGACAGGCGATATTTTTTTTTGTTAATAACTTCATTTAACTTCATGTGACAGCATAAAAGAAAGGCGAAGAGCAAACGTGCTCCGAATTGTTATTCCGTTTGTATAAAAGTATTGAGCAACAATCAGCTGATTATTTAGCAAGAGTTTTGTTCAACAAAACTAATAGTGTCAGAATATTCAAAAGGTACTTTTTGATGCTCTTTTGAAACTCTGTTCAATAAACGGAACTTTTGTCAACTTTGGACTCAGTTTATTCACAACAACAAACCCAAACCCACTGAAATAAACAACAATAGAACATTACACTTTATAACTTAAAAAAATTGTAAACCTGACCATAAGTGTTTATATATTTTTTTAAAGAAGTTGGTGACATTTGTGATTTCTTTATCTAGTTATTCATGATTTTAAAAACAGTTATAGTTTGTCTCTACAATAATTTATGTTGATGTAATATTTTTGTTCTAGTATTTTAGTCTATTTTTTATGTAAATTATTATTTCTTCCATTGAAGATTTCAATGTCTTAGAAAAAATATCTTTCTTTTTTTTTTTACTAATAAAATAATATAAATGAGAAAGTAATTTTATCTGTCTGCTGCGCATTCTTACCAAAACTACTGTTTATTAGATTTAAATTAAATTTGGTATATTTGTAGTCTAGAGCCTTTTAAAGGACAAAAACAAAATTAGTCTGACTAATCAATGTTTTGTTACTTACTACACACTGTAAGGTGCCGCAAGCAGTAATAAATGTAGTTTTGGTGGGTTATCCTTTGCCAGTAGGTCACAAAGTATTGTTACAGACTTTTCTGTCTAAAAATTACTGATCCATTTATATATATGCATATTTTTTGTAGACTCTACTAGTGACCACGAGCGGTATAGGTATAACCCGTTTGAAACGTCGAAAGATAAAAGGTATTGTGACCTTTTAAGTGATTTTATCGCGAATAAGTCTCACTCTACACTAAGTATAAAAGTCGCGAAAGGCTAAAAACAGTAAAATCAGAGATCTTGATCGAAAGTAATTTTACGTGAGTTCAAAATTTCGTAATATTCTCATATAATAATAAATAAATCATTATAATTTTAACACATTAATAAAAGTCTTGGTGTGATTTACTTACTAATAGCACAATTACTAATAGTTGAATTCCAATAAATTTGTCACAGCCTTCAAAAAAAACGAAACTGTCAAGTCAACAAGTGAAGCAAGTCATCTTGGTCATTCTATTTCGTGAATTTGCATTCCCGTGCTTAGATTTCACAAAGTTTGTTATTTCGTTGAACTTCCAACATTATATCTAATAATATCGAAAGTTTTAATTTCTGTTCTTTTTAATAATTACGTTGAATTTTTTAAGTAACAATGTCGACGAACGGTGATATTGGCAGTCTCGATGCCAGCGGTAAAATTATAAAAATGGAAGTAAGTGAATTAATACTCATAATTAATTACACTATATTTTTAGTTATTTAGTTTACAGTTTATTAATTTGTATTAACTAAATTAATATCTAAATGTGAACTTATTTAAATAACAGCATAACATTAGTTTAATCCTGTTAGTTTTTGTTCTATTTTTAATTCTTAGAAGATTTGAGTTAGTTTGTAATATATTGATATAAATTGTTAAGGTTTTTTATTTTATTTTTCAGGTAGACTACAGTACTACATGTGATGAAAAGATCCCGATATGGAAAACCATGGCTTCTAATGGCAGAGTTCAAGAGGCAATTGATCAGATGCTTGCCTTAGAAAAACAAACACGGACTGTAAGAATTTTGTATTATATGTACATACCATAATATATCAGTTTGCCAGTGGTGTAGTAGACCAAAACTTTATTTTTTAGAAGAGTCTTTGTTTGGACAAAGACTCTTCTCAAAAAGAAAGTTTTGCTACTACTGTTTGGCAGTGGACTAATATTTTTTTTCTTTATGTATGAGGTTTTCAAAGTGTCTGTTTAATGGAAAATCTAGAAGTAGTGTTCACCATACCAAACATAGACAATGCAGTATAGTGACCTAGAAATAATCGTGGCCTATTCAGAGGCATCTGCAACATTTTCCCTCACATTCACTAAATGCAATATTATGACAGCACAAATGTTGTTAGTTTAAGTTGGTTGTCGGTGAGAGGGTGGTACCATCCTGTTATTTGTGGTGAAGTCAGTTAGGCTCTACTTCCTTCTACTCTTATGCTCCAGCTATAAATCTGCAACTGCTATGTCATTGTGTATAATTTCAAGATCATCTTCCTTTCTTCCACATCAGTTTTCCATGGAGCAACTGTCATCTGACTAGTAAACTCTTGTTCTAGTATGACTGCTTACTGACAATGCTTTTTTTTAGATATTTGATATTTTTTTATAAAGACTGTAATAATCAAATAAACACAGAGAAACCTTTATACACACAACACAGAGAATGTATGGTATTTTAATTTTTATATTGAATATTGTTTTAGGGAATGATTATTGGAATGATCAAATCAATATCCTCTGTGGGATATTGATTTTTATATTTAATATTGTTTTAGGGAGCTGACATGGCCTCAACTGCAAGAATTTTAGTGGCAATTGTTCAAATTTGCTATGAAGCTAAAAATTGGTCTGCACTCAATGACCAAATCATTCTTCTGTCTAAAAGGAGGTATGTATCAATAAACTGTCCATAGTTCATTTTATAAAAATGGGATGTGTACTTGAATACTATCTTAAAAATATTGTTTGAATGTATAAATACTCCTTTTTTATACATATTTGCAATACTTTGTTTTTAGATCCCAACTCAAACAAGCAGTAGTAAAAATGGTCCAAGAATGTTGTACTTATGTTGACAAGACACCAGATAAAGAGACAAAAATAAAACTGATTGAGACTCTCAGATCTATTACTGAAGGTAAAATTTACGTTGAGGTGGAAAGGGCCAGGCTTACTCATATCCTGGCTAAGATCAGGGAAGAAGAAGGCAATGTTGCAGAAGCTGCTAAAATCATTCAAGAGTTGCAAGTAGAGACATATGGTTCTATGGATAAGAGGGAAAAAGTTGAGTTAATTCTTGAACAAATGAGATTATGTCTGTCTATTAAGGATTACATCCGGACTCAAATCATTTCAAAGAAAATTAATACTAAATTCTTTGAGGAAGAGGATACTCAGGTAATTGTCATGTTAAATATTATTATATTTCATACTATTTATTTCTTTTGCAAATATTTGTGTGAATGTTATTTTTTTTGCCAATTGCCAATATTAAATTGCCAATGTCTTTTCTCTACATCAAAGTATTTCTAAGCCAAAGTACTTATTTGAGGTACTTTGACATGAAAAAAAGTCACACCCAATCAAATTAAATAAAACAAACGTAAATTCTCATTGCTCAATATTTTATTGCATTCCATATGTTGGTGCGGGCTTATCATAAATCAAATTAGTTAAGAGAGGGATGCTTAAAGGCTAATGCAATTTTAAAGTACAAATACCTGATATAATTTGTAATAATGTATTAAAATTGACTCAAATCTGCCAAAAATATATGTAAAACTAGCTAACCCAACGAACTTCGTACCACTTTAGAATATCAATTCTTATTAAAGTATTGTTTAGTTATTAACTGATAGTGACAAATCGACAGCGGCGCCACCTAACAGTGACAGACAGTGCTCTCGGCCGAGTACTCGGTACGTATAAACATAGCGCCGAGCGCTCGGCCGAACGAAGTGGCGAGACAGTAGCTCGGCGTCCGTTCCACTTACTAGGCCGAGTGTCCACCAAACCATAATCGTGTGGAGCACCAAAATCAGATCTCAACATCCATGATCTTGTCCAAATCCGACGTTACTCTTTTTCCAACAATTCCTTTAATTTTATAATTATATATATTATTATTTTATATTTAATAGTGGAATGGGTATCTTTGTATAATTTCTAATTATCTTTTTACGATCCATCGTGTTCGAAATAAAATGTCAACTGCACTGACTGTGCTAATTTCAAAACACGTGTGAACAGCTACTCGCTTACATCATTGTCTCGGCCGAGCAACATTTTACTGTCTCGCCCGTTTGCTGGGTACGTGTGATCAAGGCAAAAAAGTCTCAATAAAACTGAACTGTGGTGCTAATTTCAAAACACGTGTGAACAGCTACTCGCTTACATCACTGTATCGGCCGAGCAACATTTTACTGTTTCGCCCGTTTGCTCGGTACGTGTGATCAAGGCATAAGACATATACTATCGTGGACTTTTTGTACACCTTTTTAAGGTGTACAGTACTGTAGTACATTATTTTGATCTATCTCGTAGGGTACAGCTAGCGTTTGCATTGTAAGCGTAAAAAAACATGTTTATTTACGACATCACATTAGAAACCTCTAAAATTATCAATTTTTTTCTACTATACATATTGTGCATGTATTATACATATAAACCTTCCTCTTGAATCACTCGTATCTATTTAAGAAAACGACTCAAAATCCGTTGCATAGTTTTAAAGATCTAAGCATTTATAGGGCCAGACAGAGAGCGGAAGCGGCTTTGTTGTATATATATAAATTAGACTTAAATATGTCTATTAACCATTTGCTATATGAATTTTCAGGAACTCAAAGAAAAATTCTATCGTCTTATGATAGCTGTGGACCAACATAATGGTTCATATCTCTCGGTGTGCCGTCATTTCCGCGCGCTAGGCCAATCAACTGGATCAGACTCATTGATTGGCAGTGTCGTATTCTTGATTTTGGCACCTTATGACAATGAACAGGCTGATCTGACCCACAGAGTGAATGAAGATAAAGATTTGGATAAGCAGCCTGACTATAAGTAAGAAAGTATAACCAATTGCATAATTTAAGTTAATAATGATGTTCTGCCCTGGTATTTGACAGGGCAATTAGTGAACGTATATGAAATGAGCTTTGCTGTGTCTAGGGTCCATAATAATATGCATGTGTAAATTAGGACTTGCATTTTTATGTTAGATAAGGGTAGTAAGAATGTAAAGAAAAAAATTGTGCACATTTTTGTTCAAAACTGCTATTTCTGACTTATTGCTCTCTCAATAAACATGGCAGGATTAGTGATAAATAAATAAATAAAATATTTCAGACATCTTATACACAATGTCATCTAGTCCCAAACTAAGCAGAGCTTGTATTATGGGTACTAAATAACTGATACAAATACATAAACATACTTATTTGTAAATACATACATCTTATACATAGATAAACACCCAGACTTCGAAACAAATATTTGTGGATCACACAAATATTTGGTCTGACCTGGGAATCGAACCCCAGATCTCTTGATCAGCAGCTGCATACGCTAATCACTAGACCAACAAAGCAGTCGATCCCTGATCCCTGGTAATGAGCCAAAGCTCATCATTTCGATTATAGTAAAGTTTAAATTTTACAGGTTCTATTTAGATTTGTATCAGGCAATCATGTTTACCTTAGATATTCTGTGTCCATTTATTTTTCTTATAGAAACTTATTATCAGTTTGGAGATGTTAAAGATAGCTGGCTTCTTTTTTGAGATTTCATATACATATTTCATTAGTGGAAGTACAATTTAACATAATATTATATATCATCTTCTTAGACTTTATTATTTTCAATATTATTTGAGCTTGGCTACTAGTTCAACTTGCTTTATCTGAATTTTATTTAATCTATATAATATCATTATATTCATATCAATTACATTTACTATTTATGGTTATAAAATAAGTAATAAAAAGTTAAAAAAAACTGGCAATGCTTATGGACTCCTGGAATGTTAAATCTGGTGAACTATCGCCTCTTTGCTAGTTATATCATTAACATGACAAAATATAATATATTATATTTTTAATGCATGTACTTATATATATTATTTTAATGTATATAATATATATTTTTAATACTAAAACTAGGTTAAGTCACTGTAACTAACGCAATCTGGATTCAGAGTCCGAAATAAATAATTTAAATTTGAAATAAATAGGTGTCTATTTACTTACACATCTATGGCTTGGTAGAAGACAATATACACAAAAATCATGTTTATTCTTGTTTGCAGGCAGCTGTTGGGTCTATTCATCAATCCAGAAATCATAAGATGGAATACTCTTTGCTCCACATATGAAAAAATGCTTCGTGCTACGCCTTACTTCGACTCAAACGACGAGAAGGGACAGGAGAGGTGGAATGACCTAAAAAATAGAGTTGTTGAACATGTAAGTTATCAGATACCATCATAAACATCACTTTATATCTCTAGTCACTGCATGGTTGGTCTAGTGTTTAAAGCGGTTCAGAAGGAGATCCCACCCTGGACTTCTCCTCCTCCTAAACGGAGAAGCGCAGAGAGAGCACACTGTTTTAAGTCGGTTCATGTCCGACACACCATCCCGCCGTAACCCCCGGTGGGGTGACGGTCCATGATGAATTTCCACACATTAAAAAAAAAAAGTATTTAAAGCGGTTCCGCGAGGGGGCGACGTCCGTGTGTGCTGGACGTCGCCTAAGAGAAGGTCTAAATAGAGACGAAGCCCGCACCAGGAGCGGGCAGGCGCTGAAAGGGGTCCAGAAGGAGATATCACCCTGGACTCCTCCTAAAACTGAAGCGCAAAGAGTCCGACACACCGCCTCGTCGCATAGGAAACCCCGGCGGTGTGAAGGTCCGAGGGGATTTCCAAACGTAAAAAAAGGGTTTATAGCGGTCGCCACGCGCCGCTTTTTATTACGCCAAGTGTTGTGGATTCAAATCCCACATGGGACAACACTGTGTGATCCAGAAATTGTTGTTTTGTTATGAGTCTGGGTCTTCCTTGTGTCTGGTTCTATTGAAACACGGTAGTGGTTCAAGTAGTTGTAACAAGACTGACGTTTATTGTAAAAAGGTACAGGTCATTCTACATTACCACAGAGTAAACATGAGTATTGCCATATCGCAACTAATAGAGCTAGTAGTACCACAGAATACATAATAGTACCAGTACAGAAGACTCACTCCGAAAATTAATTTAAAGTAATAGATACCCTCGGTTTCAAAAGATTTAGTTCAATTCAGATCGCACAGCGTCGAATCACTACGATTATATTTACCTACTATTGCGTCTCTTTCTATCGTGTAACTCTTAACTGTTCTGACGATGTCTATTCGACCGGCATGTCTGCCTCGGCAGGCAGCCTATACCTAAAGTAAGGAGTGACACCAGTGCCGGATTAAGCCAGCGCGGGGCCTGTAGCAAATTTTAGCGCGGGGCCCTTCGATAGTTTCAGGATATTATGTTTCTAAAAATCGGCCAAGGGCGTTTCAGGCCACGCATAGAATAGGGTTCCGCAATTATCCATAATGGTCGTGGCTTTTAAACCGTGTCCAATCGATAATTGTTGTTTATTTATTTTTTCGTTATTTTTGTACGAAAATTTCTAAGGAAGCGTATTTTACAAGCTAGGCCTCTATATCTCCTGAACTAAAAAAGTTGTCTAAATGTATCGTAGCGTATCATTACTTCATCAGTGATGAGAACCATCTCATCTTATTCCATCAATGTCCTCCCAAGGGTTGAGATCCCGACCAAATATCTATTTGATTATACCGAGCCCAGCCATTATAGTTTAATCAAATCCAATATTCGTCAAAGTGAGAAGATTCAGGCGTTTTGACTTCATCGTGTTTCTAAGTTCATTTTCACTTTCCAAGATCATTAACCACTGTATCGCACAGGGTCTGAAGACCTGACGGGTTCCACTCGCTGTCAGGATTAACTCAGGAGTCTGCATCGGCTGGTGGCCATACGGGTCGTACGAGGCTACCGCACGATTCCGTACGAGGCGGCGACGGTCCTGCCGCGATTTCCACCCTTTGTGATTTTGGGCGACATGAACACGATGGTCTACGACTAAATTCGTTCTGTCGGTAAGAATGGCGAAGAGACAGCGTTGGACCAAGAGCCTGCATTCTCTGCGGGATTAATAGGCACGGCTCGGAACTCCGGGCTATGCTAGCCAAGACTGCCCTGCGTGGGAGTAAGAGTGTCAAGTCCTCGTTGGACAGATCGAACGAAACCTGTCACCGTCAACATTGATAGCGGCAATGCTAGCGAGGAATGGGAAGCCGCGGTCTTCTTCCGCGAGGACATCATGCTCCAGAAGGAGTCCGCTGAGCTAGATCGGAATAGGGCTGAAGTGCATGAACTTGCTGTCCCCAACCCGCACTCGGCCAGCGTGGGGACGTATGGCCTTAACCCTCTCTTGAGAGGAGACCTGAGCCCAGCAGTGGGACGTTATGGGTTGTTGATGAAGCATGAACGTGGCAGAGGTCGCTAGGTCCCCCGATTATCGCCTAAGGGTCGCTGCAGCCACATCTTATGGTTCCCTGTGCAGCCCGGGGATGTCACCTAAGGTGGGTCATTTTGCGCCTCTTACTGCTAGAGCGTTAAAGAGGCATGACAGCGTCCTGCCCCGGGATGTACCTCTGTCGTGGGGTACGGCAGGCGGGACTCCAGAAGCCTCTGATGCGTTCCTGGTGTTCCTCCGAACTGCTGATGTAGGCCGCCGTGGGTTTTTGTGGTAGACCGGTTCCTCCGGGAGTCCCACACACGCCCATCATATATCCCACTAAAGGGATAGTGCAAAAAGCATTCTACAAATCATCTGCGAAAGCACTTACTTTGAAAAAAATATTTCTACGTTGTCTGTTCTAACGAGATATTTCAGAAAAATAATTCTTATGAGGTGAGATAAAGTATTCCATCTATTTTCATTCCTTTTTAGTTTTCGGTTCTGTTAGTTCACGACTTAAAGGATCCTTATAGTTTCGTCATATACATGGTCGGTCCTCAAATTAATTTGCAAATAAACGTTTTATCGCATCGACAAACTGCTAAAATGAAATCACGAAAAAAGAATTCGTTTTGCAAAATATCAAAGCTAGTAATTTATAAAGAACATCTTAGAGTCATGGAAGAGAAAAAACAACCTGTACATTTACTAGAACTTAGACTGTTGATATACTTATATATATACAAAAGCAAATGATTCTATTATGTTAAAATATATGCAAAAATTTTTTTTAAACTAAATGTATTTCAAACAATAAATATGGCAGGTCAAATCTTCAAAACATAGAGGCTATGGAAGCTAACAGTGTCATCATGTTGTTTTGATTGTAATTAGATCTATCAGACCGCCAGGGAGAACGCAATACATGTCATGTGTATCCCACAACACTTCCCGCTTTTTTACGATTCGATTTAAGTAGATACTTTTTAGCAGTCAGAAATCGTTGAAGCGCGGGGCCCCTAAATGCGCGGGGCCTGTAGCATTTGCTACTCTTGCTACGTGGTTAATCCGCCACTGAGTGACACCCCCCTGGTAGTACACATGTTGTTATTTGATAATCTATAACAGGTTCATGTATGTTTGTAAAGCAGCACCCCGCGACACTCTCTGGGTAGCCTCTCATTATGGATGGAGGTCGTTTAAGATAAAAAATGAACTTAAATAGCTTCATCTGTGCTTAGTAGTTATACACTGCAAGTTTCAGAGGATACATGCCTATCGTACATAGCCGATGATGCCAATTGGCTACTAGACAATTTAAAAAAAAAAAAGCGTTCTATATATTTTAATTATTTTAAAATATCTTTCTATCAAAAAAATACAATTTTAATAAAAGTAATTATGTTTTTTTTTATTTTTAAATTCAAATCTAGCACGAAAACAGTCAGTGGTGACGTGACATTTTTTGACTGCCTCGGTGGCGCAGCGGTAGCGTATGTGACTGCTGCGCGGGACTCTGCTTGTATTAACTAATTTTTATTGTTGTGTGGTTTTCCTCGTCCGCGGGTGTTAGCGCGAGGTCTCCACTCCAGGGTTCTCCTCGCCCATCTTCTGAGATCCATCCTGGCGATGTGGCCAGCCCATCTCCATTTACGGGCCTCTATTTCATGTACCACGTCCCTGACTTGTGTGCAACAAGGAGTTTCTGAGCAGACTTCTCTGTCAAGGTCGTGGTCTCCATCCCGTACGAGAAGACCGGCAGAACACACTGGTTAAACACCTTGGTCTTGAGGTGCTGGGCGATTTTCTTAGACCGTGGGATATGGCTGTTTGCTGCAAAGGAGGCCCATGCCTGTGCTATACGTCTGTCAATCTCCGCCACCTGATTTTCCAACGCCAGATTTTGTGGCCCAGATAAATGTAGTGGTCGACGAGTTCTACAGGAAGTTCGTGATTTTCCGCCTCTTGGATGTTTGTCTACAGGCTACAAATACGTTACTCAAATGCACAAATTTTATTTATTTTTCATTGATTACAGAAGGTTTATGAACTATCTATTTTTGTTTGTTGCAGAATATTCGTATAATGTCAATGTACTACACACGTATTACGGTGAAGCGAATGAGTGAACTTCTCGGGCTGAGTGAGACCGAAACGGAAGACGCGCTCAGTCAGTTGGTAGTCAGCAGTGTTGTACGCGCTAAAATTGATCGTCCAGCCGGCGTGGTACATTTCAGGTAAATGATAACTTAAATTGTTTTAAAACTAAATATAACAAAGAATTTATATAAAGATAATTCAAATTTGTATTATGTATTATTGTATATATATATATATATATATATATTGTATTGTATGTGTCCACCACAAGCACGCTGATAGATGTCGATTCTTTCATCAAAGTTTTTAATCACTTTTTGGCAAAATGGCGGGTCTATTTCGTTAATCACATCACGGCTCCGTATAGACTCTGTCCTTAACATAGCCCCATAATTTATTTTTTTTGTTTCGTGTCACTGTATTGTGCGCTATGCGGTCTGGAGGCATGATTGGGCCGTTTTTTTTAAAGATGAGGCTGGAAATGCGGTAACGGTCAATGGATCACGCTATCACAAGATGTTAACAACTCATTTTTGGCCTATTGTCGATGACGTTGATATCACTGACATGTGGTTTCAACAGGACGGTGCCACATGTCACACAGCCAATAAAACGATCAATTTATTGCAAACGAAATTTCCCGATCACATAATTTCACGAAATTCAGCGGTTAAGTGGCCAGCCAGATGGTGTGATTTAACACCACTGGATTATTTTTTGTGGGGCTATGTTATGGACACAGTCTATACGGAGCCAATGGATTCGATTGTAGCCTTAAAACTCAAAATCCGTAATGTGAATAATGAAACAAGTCTATTTCGTTATTATTATTATATTATTATATTTTTTTGACTAAAAGTGTAAATTTAATTCCAGTTTGAATATGGACGCTTCGGACCGTCTCAACGAATGGTCAAACAACTTAAACTCCTTGATGCAACTTGTGAACAAGACGACGCATCTCATCAACAAAGAAGAATGTGTTCATAAACATCTATTAGCGACAGCAGAATAATAATCTACATCTATAGTACGGTTGTCTAAGGGATGGTTCGATTTTTGGCACAAGTCTGAATATTAAAATTCCCAAAAGCACCTTTTATGTAGATGTAATTATTTCCGTTAACGTAAATCTGTTTATTAATTTTGTTCTATGAAATTGGCATAGTAATATTGGCTATGATTTACACATAAAAGTCGCAACTTCAGAACCAAGTGATTTAAAACTAGCGACATGAGTCACGTTGCTACGCATCGTTCTCCGAACACTTGCGCCGGGCAAATACTAGTGTGTAGGAGTCAACATATATATGTAATACACGAATTTTTTTCATGTTACTAATAAACAATTCGTTGACGGTTGTATTCTTTATTTTAAATTAATATTTCGCATTTTATTGTAGAAGCCGTTTATATAAGATTGGAATAAATGCTGATCTACTTACTTTTGTAGTGTTTTATTTATAAAATGTGTCTGGCTTTTGCCCGCTGCTACACCCGCGTGTATATCTGATATCGCGTTTCATTTTTTGGGTTAATATAGCCTATAACTTCCAGAAATAGTTTTCAAAATCATCTTAGTAGATTCAGAGATTACTCCCTGCAAACTCAGAAACCTCTATACTCTTTAAAATTAGTAAAGATTAAAGTTTATCATCATCTGTTTTGTACACTATAATCATCACTATTGCTAATAATTTTTAAAGAAAGAATATTAAAGATTTTTGAAACTTGTTAGTCCTCTTTTTTAACAGACTGTAAAGGAGGTCTCCTCCTTTACAGTCTGTTAAAAAGGAGAGGACTCTCGGACATAGTGAGGTTCTCGATTCGACTATTTTTTGTACATTTTTCTACGTCATGTGGGGACGGATTTTCAAGATGCTTTTTGTGTTAGGACTTCGGTAGACTGTTAGAGCTATTGTTGATAATGATGATGAGTTAATCATATAAAATTCTAACTGCTATAAATCTCAATTGCCATCAAGCTCAAGGTAATAGAGTAATGCTGATTTCAATATAAAAGGGCCGGTTCAACCGGGGTAGTGTTACGCATAGAAGAGCGACCTAAAATAATAACAGTCGTGCTGTCGTATTTCGTTGGTGTGTGCGAGACCGGAGGCACAGTGATGCAGAACCACCAGAACAGAAGGCTGCAAGGGAGGGTGACCACTACTTTTGAATTCTACGCATGCTTTCCATCAGGCTGAGTAGAGTAATTTTGGTAAGCTTAAACATTAACAATGTGATAAAATTACCCGTAACAAAACCGTGCTTGTATCGGTGATTCTGAAAATGTACATTATGATCCTAAATGCATACCTAATAGCTCACCTTAGTTACTCTAGTTGTTGCGTAACTTTATGATATCAAATATGATTACTAACACTTAAGTTATCTTTCAAATTATTAATAATAATCAAAGTCCGCTTAGATTAACGAAGTGAGTGATTATTATTGCCGATTCATTTACTATTGAACTAAGTCTTATCAGTTTTGATAAGATTAATTACTAAATATTTACAGGTGCTTTCTATGGCAATATATGAATAAAATGATTTAGTTCTGATCGTTAAATTTACAACACGCACGTATAGTATTAAAAAAAAATGTTGTTTTTATTATCTATTTTATTACCACTAGCAGTGGTTTTCCTGTTTAGAATGATAAACAAAGAAAATAAGCCTGCAATTTTTGGTGTTTATCAACAGAAGAATAAAAATTACTATTTAAAATTTTTGATAATGTACATGGTGTTAAGAATCAGAAAGGTATGAACAAAATCTATATTTTTTAAATTATGCAACTAAGTTTTAGATGACTTATCTGCGGTGAACAAGTAGGCCAATGACATTTCCTTTTAGGTAGGTACCTAATTTAGTTAAATAGGTAGTCCTTATATTTCACATAATTAATATCAAATTCTACCGATCAATTAGGACCTTTCTCCTTATATCGGAAATTATGTCTTAATGTTATGTATGTTCCATCTGGATTCCTTTTGTAATCTAAGCAGTAAGCCGTTTGTCGTAGGTGGAGTTGATTCCACTGACTCCTGACTTAATATATGTTTTATTGTAATTGGTTAACGGTTGACTACAAAACAGTATTAGACAAGTATTTATTTGAAATCATCGACTTTCGGTATTTGTTTAAGTTATCGACTGTGTCGAATATTAGTTCAATCGCTGTGTCTGTACTTGATACCCAGCTGTTATATTATTTAGGTACTAAGCCACATGTATTTCAGTAGAAATACTTGTGGCTTAAAATAACTTAAGAAGTCTAGTTTTGCTACATACCTAGACTAATAACATCGAACATTCCCACTTATTACTTACTCATTACTAGACACGAAGGAGTGCGATGCAACTGTATTCAATGAGTCACGGACTTAATACGGTCTAAATACTCGATAAGAAACTGTAACAAAATTATGAATGATAAAAGTAAATCTGACGGATTTTTATCGTATTAGCGGCTCCCTAAAATTTTCTTCCGTTACCATTTAGACAAAAAAACTACCACCGTACGATTCACCACACTGAATTTGTGTGTATTCGCAATGAGTGTGGTGACCATTACTCTTGAATATTGCTTATGCTTACCATCAGGCATAGTAGCCACTGTAGCGAGCTCATATTTTTTTAATAGAAATATCAAGAAATGTGAAGGTTCTTAAAAAGTAGGCAACTCGCATTAATGATCCTAGAAAATTGTATCCTACTCTATTAGCTATTCTGCGACCAAAATATTACTTTTCATTATATTTGCTAATTCCGAACGATTAAATTTCTAGTTATTTAATCACATGAAGCGATCGTATGCAGTAGAAGTTGGAAAAAGCGACGATGGCACAGTTCACGTTCATGAAATTGATGCTAATTTGGAACAGAAGTTTTATCTCGCGGATTTCCCTCAAGTAAGTATTGATTCACTAAATTATTATTTAGTTTTTGATTTCAATAAAATACATTTTTTGGTTAAGTGCGTATCAGGTCACGCATAGAATAGAGTTCCGTAGTCACCAATAGATAATTGTTATGTTTACTGATTATTTCGTTAATATTGCACGAAGTTTTTCAAGTAAGCGTATTTGACAAGTTAGATTTCTATAACTCCTGAACTAACAAGTTATCTAAGTCGCAATATTTTTCCTTTAAAGTTCATTATATGGACTACAATCGTGATTACTTTCAGATTACTTTTAGATTACTTTTAGAGAGGAGGGGGGCGCCCTGTTTAACCAAAGAAAATGCACTTTAAAGTTGAATGAGTGAATGTTTATAATATATTTAACTGGCTAATATTTTGACCTCCACTGTTTTTCAGGCCATTGACGCAGTATACTTCAATGGTGCTTCAAGAGAGGGCGAAGCTATTATCTGTGGGCTAGCTAGAAGGCCAAAAAATATTGTCGATTCTTTTCTATATGTAAAGGTTAGTGAAAGGCGTGAACACACTTATATACTTGTCATCTGAACAATTAAATCTTGGATTGAATTACTATTGACGGGTCTAATGGTCTAGTAGTTAGTGATCCTGACAAGCTAGGCCAGGGATCGTTTGTTCGATTCCCACCTGGAAAAAATCTTTGTGTGAAGAATATACCTACATTAGGGACTAACTGACCTAAAATAATGTCGATGGCTGATTTTACCTTAAGGTGCATTTAAAGTCTATGTCATAAAGTGAACTAATGAAAACTGTTCATGTTTGCGTCCATGTATTAAAACGACAACGTTAACGACCATGAATTACCAACAAAATAATCTTTGATCATAATACTGTGTTGCTTTATAGGTGAAAAATCAGGAACTCCTTCTTTCTCCTACTTTACCAGATACATGGCAACAACAAAGTCTTAACGAAGAAGGTGAATATAAAATTAAGGGTCTCGAAATAGTCAATTTTATACCGATGCGAACATGGAAATTAATTTACAAGGGTGACATGAAGTGAGTACCTAATGTTTATCTCATTCTAATAAACTTAATAAATCAAACAACTAATGTGGTACTAGGAGCTATCCAAGGTTTTTTTTGATATGCTTACAAATTTTATTTACCACACCGATCATCTTAATTATTATCGAACAGATTTCTTTAAGCTCCTAAAAAACTTTTCACCATGTGAAGGGTCTCCAGATCTTTGCGAGCAAGAGTGATCTTCTTGCGTAGATCTATATACCTTTGTATGTGTAAATTGCACATATACGTTTGTATATGTGCGTATTTCATATTTACAGAATAATTACTTCATAGTAATGATGAGACCTTCAAACATACATAAAATCTAATTCGGCATTTTTGACCCTCGAGTTGCATGTGTCTATATATCTTAAACAACTTGTTGTCATTTTAATTATATTTATTTATTAACTTTTATTATATCTACATTTATGTTAGAGTTTAATACAATCAACATATCTGTTATGCTAAATTAATTATTAATTTTGTAAATTTTAACTACCGTTACAGACCCAGAAATAATTCAGAAAAAGTAGTGAAAGTAGAAATGGATCTGACATGGAGTGCAAATTTCGCACCGTTTAATTATGACACTCAGATGGCGCCAATAAGTATGGCCAGTGACATGGCCAGGGAGAAGTGGACGAAAGGATACTTCAAGCTTCTAAAAAAGTAAGAAAGAAATTTAAATTTTACTTTGGTAAATAGATTATATAGATTATCTTTATAATCCATTTACGCACCGAATATATTTGCATATCTCTTTTGTAGTATTTTAGAAAAAAATACTGAAAACCATTATAAAATGAGGAGTATTTGACTACCGTTTTCACCAACTATAAACCGTCTCCATACTAAAAACCCCTAAATTTTAAAACACATCTAAACACTTAGGTGTTCTCTAAAGGTTGGTGTAAACGAAATCACTATTTTCAGCTCTGGACTGAATGTTTATTTTTTTATAGAGCACATCAAACTCACTACGAGCAAATGGGTTATATCAAAGGAACTGTTACCATTGACGGAAAACACCAAACTATAAACATGCCGTGCGTTCGTGATCACAGTTTTGGTAACTATGCTTATTAAATACAATAATAATGACAACAATAATGACTGCACGGTTGGCCTAGTGGCTAAGTGGTTGCCACGCCGCTTCCTACTACGCCAAGTGTCGTGGGTTCAAATCCCACGTAGGACAACACTTTGTGTGATTCACAATTTGTTGTTCTGAGTCTGGGTGTTCTTTGTGTCCGTTTCATGTATGTTTGTAAGTCCCCCGCGACACAGGAATTTATATTCCTAATGCGGGAGTTGTCTTATGAAAAAAAAAATAAAAAAAAATAGGGCAAAACAGTTATGAATTTTAGTGATCTAAACACGTGTTTAGATCGAGACCATGAAAAATCAATAGGTAGTAGAGCCTCGCTGATTTCAGCACGAATGGGCCGGCTCGATCGGAGCAATACTACCTTCACACATCGACCAAATTAAAATGATAGCATTCGCGCTGTCTTCTTTCATCAAGCGTGAGACCGGAGGCCCGATCATTCCGCATCTTGTTGGTCTTGTGGTTAGCGTGTGCGGCTGCTGATCAAGAGGTCTGGAGTTCGATTCCCGGGTCAGACCAAATATTTGTGTGATCCACAAATATTTGTTTCGGAGTCTGGGTGTTTTTCTATGTATAATATGTATGTATTTACAAAATTAAGTATGTTTATGTATTTATATCAGTTGTTTAGTAACCCATAACACAAGCTCTGCTTACTTTGGGACTAGATGATGTTGTGTGTAAGATGTCCAAAATATTTATTTATTTATTTATTCCCCCGCCCTCCGAAGGCCGGAAGAATGTTGCAGAAACATCTCACTAAGCCGCCATGATATGGTCACCTGGGACACCATGCTGCATTGTATGCATTAATAATGAGGATAGTGACCCCTATAAACTGACTGCCTTGTTGGTCTAGTGGTTGGCGTATGCGGCTGCTGATCAAGAGCGCTCGGGTTCGATTCCCGGGTCAAACCAAATCTTTGTGTGTTCCACAAATATTTGTTTCGGAGTCTGGGTGTTTTTCTATGTATAATATGCATGTATGCAATATATGTCATACACACCGCCATTCGCTCTCTCGCTCTGGCTTACTAATTTTGTATTGTTGTGTCTTACCTGTTTCGCTCTCTCGCTCTGGCTCACTAATTTTGTATTTGTGTCTCTTACCTGTCGTTTTTCCGTTGCATCCGGTTTGAAATCACAACGATTCTAAAGAAGTTTCACTTCAAAAACATGTTGTAAGGCCCATGTAAAGTTTATAGTTATTATTTTAATCTACAATACTCAATAAACTTGGACAGAAACGATGATTGATACACGCTAAACTAAGATGTTTTTCCTTAGGTAAATTCCGAAACTGGAGAACATTCCACCGTTATGTCTATCACTTCATATTCCTTGAGAATGGTGATAGTATGGCTATCGGTACAGTATGTCAACCATCCATTTTGTCACAGTAAGTACTTTAAATTTTCAAATAATAAATGTTCCTGGGTGTTACTGCATTAGTAACTGTAGACAAATAGTTTTTGGAAGATACAATCTGTTTGACATTAGGTATTCGAGTTTAAATAATTACATTTTACTTTGGTTGCTGCCAATAGGTATGCAGTTATGTTTATATCCCCGAATTGATAAAGAGAGGCTGATTTAGAAATTCTAATTTTGCAGAATATAATTTTGGTCTCCTTTACGGGTCAAGTTAAAAGTATGTAACTGAAATTATGATTTGTTCTAGTCTTACCATTGGATATTTGTGCCGTCAATCGGATCAGGCAGTATTACCAGTACAAAGTTGTGATTTTCTAATGTATCAACACGGTGAAAACCAAATTTTACCCAAAGATTACGGCTTTGTCTTTGAAGCAGGTAAGTTTTCTATAGAAATTATTTACTAACTTTTAGTAAATAATTTCTATAGATAAATAAGTACGACAATATATGACAACACTTCTAAAGTGATTTTAAATGCTCTATTTGATAGTTACAGAAATCAAATATGCAATATATTCTTATCCATAATAATGAAGGTATTATACTCGTATCTAAGAGTATAAAGGCCATCATTCAATTATTATTTTCTTTTCATGTATCTATTTAAGTAAAGTTAAATCATCATCATCATCATCATCATCATCATCAGCCTATCGCAGTCCACTGCTGGATATAGGCCTCTCCAATTGCACGCCACTCAGTTCGATCCTCATAAAGGTTAAATAGGTAGTTGGTATTTAGTACGTAATATTTTTGTCGATCTTTGGACAGAATATCTTAGTTTAATTGAAATGGTAAAATAAATGATTTGAACCTTACTCCCCTACCCCATATTATGCACAGTTTAAAATTATTATATTTTACAGGTAACAAGTCATACGCTGTCCGTATACTAGTCAATGATGAGGAGACATTCTACATTGGCAAGACGAGAGACGCGAAGTTTTATGAGCGGTGGTGTACAGTCGAGGTCAACAATGTTAAGGGATGGGCCTGCGTTGAATGGCAGTATAATAATGTACAGAAAGAGAAACGTTCTTTATAAGTAGATAATATAATAACTACGGAAATAAATGTCGTTTATGTACTGTAAATAGTCATTTTACTGATATTACTATGACCAATTCAACTTAATGCCTACTTGTCTAACTTCCATAATATAGTTTTTAAGTATAATTGCAGATTGAATGTGAAAAATATGGCAAATCTCCATGTTTTAAACTTTGATACATTTGTTACAAAATATAAAATAATAAATAGATTTTAAATTTTATTTATCATCTTGATTGAGTGTCTTTTGGCTAAGTGGTAACCGTGTAGGTTTACCCAATTTAAAGATAAGCAATCCTACCGAATAGATGGTGAACCAAACATTGAGATTCCTCTGAGCCTCGGCAAAACTTCGGCATTGGTAGCCGTTGCCATACGAAAATATGTACCAATCGTGCCCTTAAAATATCACTTAAGTAAATCTTATTACTAGAAACTCTCTAACGTAGGTAGCCTTTAAATTTTATCTCCCCATGTCAGGTCATGTCGGATAGTCCCATCGGCTTGTGAGAGTAAGGGAATAGGGTGCACTTAGTTTGCACAGACTTGACACTTTAATATCTCCAGCGTCATTGGCTTGCCTCCACTGAGACTGGCCGTCGTGGTCGTAATCGGTAAAAGTATTTCGGATCATATTCTACTACGCCTGGCACCTTTTCAAGGTTGCATCAGAAGGGTGTGTTATATTAAAGCTAATTTAAAAAATGAAGAGTAGGATTACGAATAAATAGACCAGTTTAGCGAAGAAATTAACTACATATATTTAGCGTTACATTTGTTGTCTTACATTAGGTACAACTTAGGATTACTTAAAAAACATGGACTAGCAATATACATAATGACGGTACAATGAAATTTAAATTGTTTCATTCAATATAAATCATAATTGTTCTTATAGGTAGAAGGTGACTAACGACAATGTAATGATTCTAATTTCAAATATTATTGTTGGAAATGTTCGATTACTTTGTGTATGGCAATATATTGTACCATTTCTTAAAAATCCGAAAAAAAACGTTGCCTTAAAAGTAAATTAAATGGTATTCTTTGTAAATATGGTCATTGGTCATGTCACCTTAATTTAGTCACCTACTACAAAGAAAGGATTGAATAACATCATTTTATTAGCTACCATTATGTTAAACAATGTCGTACAAAATTAATACTGTAAGTAATATAAACCTTATCCTTTAAACGGTGTATACACGTTTGATAAATACTTCAAAGGGGTGAAATAAATTACCTCCCTGGTTATTCATATTAAATTTAAAAGAATAAAAACATTATTTATAACGAAATGTGTCTTTAACATACACGTGTTTAACTAATATAATGAGGCAATAGGGGTTGAATTATGCTCACTACTATAACGAGGAAATTTGTAGTGCTCAATATAGACGCAATAACGATAGCGATTTCTAGAAGGTTATTAGTGTGATCTCTCCTTAGAGGCTATAGAAATGAATACCGCGTATATTAGAACGGAGACCTTAAGGATTTTGTGTGCCTATTTCGAGTGGGATGAGCCCTGTTTGGTGTCGACTAGCAAATATATTATAAATAAGATAAAAAAACATCAAATAACATATTAATTATTGAACTCAGTTCAATATCAGGAGGAATTTTACTTTTGTATATCATCAATTTGCAAGTCATACGAAAACAATATGTAGGTGTTTTCTTCAAATAATAAATCAATGACTACTAGCTATATTTTTCTAGTGTTACTTGCTAATCACTATTGCGTCAAGGAATGTTTAAAAACTAGATTTTTTTTCAGTTTACGAGCTATGAATTGTATAATTATTACTATAATTGGATAAGTAAATCAAACGTGTATAGACATAAGAAAATTAATATTGGTAGGTATAAAGTCTTTATAAAACATTGTGCTTTTGTTACTGAAAAAATATATTTCTAATACTACATTATGTGTAAATATTAAACCAATAAGTGAGAATTGAATAAAAAGTGATTTTATTATTTGTGCAACATCAAATTTGATAAATACTACAGCAAAAAAGCCGACAACGGTGATATAATTAGAGTTAGTAATGACTAAAGAGTAAATGAATAACACATTTAAAATAGGGTACATGAAACGCATGAATACAATATGAGTAAAGTCACAAACACAAAACTACAGTGTTCGTGACTGTACCCTGGTACAGTATTTCGAAGTTGAAGAATACACCAAAATATATATTCACAAAAAGAATTGTTTGAAGGTTTATATAAATACTATGAGCTTTATTAAAGCTAGTAATTTTAGATAGATTCTAATGGATACATCAGAGTAAAATAATTAGGGTCAATTTTCAAGTTTTACTTAATTTATTACATTTACTACATTTCCACTACGTACATTTATAACCAATGATCACATTGGGTCTAAACTAGTATACATATTATGTAGACATGAATACGACTATTTATCCAACTTCTAAAATCCTTGTTCCCGGGAGTCGAGGAGAAAACTTATGCCCGTTTTCACTAACTACACTTAAATTGTCTCCTTACTAGAAGTCCCGTAGGTAGCCCCCAAATTTTAAAAGACATCTAAGATCTTAGGTGTCCCCTAAAGGTTGGTGAATCCGAAAGTATCACTATGGGTTACCTAATTTAGTGGCCTTTAGGTGACGTTGGTGAAAACAGCTATTAGTTTTGTAAATATTTAGCAGTTAAAAAAATGTTGATAACTTGTCGTCATAAAATTGCTTTTATAATGATAATAAAATAATAATAGTTGCCGAGTTAATTTCGCAATACTGTACGGTTCTTACACTGTAGTAAGTGCAATGGGGCCTAATAACTTTACTGCAATTTTAATTAATTAAATATTATCATGTCACGTATAAGTTATGGAAGACAGTCTGATTAATTTTAATTGCCGATGACAATACGAATTTTGACTGGTCTAATGAGAGAATAAATAATTTCGAATATGGAATGAAAGGTTACTCACTTTTTTCTAGTAACCTCGGTTTGAGTTACATATAACCCGTGTTGCACATCATCGCTGCAAAACCGCTGAATTCTAGACCGCAATAACTATGGTGATCACTAATTTTGGATTCTACTCCTACTTTCCGTCAGGCAGAGTGATTACAGGAAAAAAATTTTATTCGATTAGCTGGAAAATAGTATTCATTAACCACTGAAGTTCCTAACACTCTTGTAATGAAAAGTACGTAGACTTTTGACAAAAAAAACTTAACTGATTTAAATACACAATTTTGATTTGAAAATTTTCTTGATAAGATGATCATGTGGCCTGACTATTCAAAATGATTATAGGAGTAACAATATTGTCTAAATCATGGACAACAAAGAGATCAGGAGCAGCCATCATAAGCTGCTTTCCATGGCTTAAAAGCGGTAATCATGTTAATGTAATTCGCAGCGAAAATGTATCCATACTGGCAAAGTATTACGTTACATCAATATTACACATTAATTCCGTTCACCAAAGTCAGATAATTGACAATACAAATTCTAACTCTAGGCAAACTACATAGGTAAATTTAATTTTTCACTATCTGAATACCTAACGGTTGAAAATATTTTGGAAAAATACTAGATATAGATCCCCAAATCCTTTTTACACAATAATTTTTATTACATATTTTATGTAAGTATAACATCAATTCTGCTACAATTTTCAAACTTTTTTTTTTCGCCATCAATCTAAGATCAACGCATTTTTATAATTTTCTTTGAAAATACATATATTACGATTGGTCATTGAGAATTTTGTATACATAAGAAAAATGGTGACACTAGACTTATCAGTATTTTGGCGCCAAAAGACAACAAGTCACACTCCTTACTAAGAAACGTTAAAAAAGATTTCTGTTATCCTGAGAAACAGTAAAAAAAGTATTTTTAATAAAAAAAATACTATTGTTTCAATGAATGTTAATATTATTATTAATTTACTTCGTTTCTTAGTAAGGGGGCTTCAATATTGAGTACATGATTACAAGATTATATACAACACATCATTTTTGTGACATTCGTGTATTCCGAGATAAGTACATAAGTATTTAATTAAGTACATCTAATACGAACAGCTTAAATTAAGTAAAATGAAAATACAAAACATTGAAATTTGAACGAATTTTTCTTTTTTGTAAAAAAGGACGAATATTTGGACGTAGCTTAAAAAAATATTCACAGTACATTTCTGAAGCAAAAATTACATCAAGCCGATATAATCGACAAATCATACATATTAAGATATTATTGGCTTAAAACTTTGACCATATCAGGTCAGTGTAATTATAGCCTTGACATGTAACTTTGAAATATTTATGAATTGTGTACAACTATTTGGGAATTTCTGTTGGGAATATTTTAGTATTTACACAATGTAAATGATAAGCAGCAGGATTTATGACTGAAACCTCAATTGGAACTAACGATATTCACTCATAGATAGTCTCAACAAATGTATCTCCTAATGTGATACTAAAACTTTAGGACATTATTGTGGAACCATAGACAAATAAGTCTAGATAAATCTGTATCTGATAAACGTGTGGTGTAAAACTAAACTTGAAGAATTTAACAATTCAATTACTCAGGTAATTCCAAGACTACTGTACAATGAATTCTGGACTTATTTATCTTAGTCCCGTTGTATCCATAACCGAATAGATATCATCAGACTAGACTAATCACAGCACCTAATTAACATAGATTTATTATTTCTGTAGAAATGTCAAACATTTCACATGACGGTTCATAACACAGTGACATAAGGCAGGAAATATTTTAATTAAGTACTGTTTTAGAATTTCACGACGCATACATATATACGATCGTTATAACATTATCTAAGTAAAAGCTCATCATACTAGACAGCGTTTAGCTGTTACATCGAAACAATAGATAATAAATAATTTATTGCTAATCTACACACAAAAAACAATACTTTCTAAGGACAACAACAATAATAATGAATAAAAATCGTGTTATTCACGAATGCGCGTTATTTTTCTACACAGGACTTATCTGCTTTTAAAAATTAAAAGTAGCAAGTAATATTATGCAGCACAGCACAAACAACTAAACGCGCAATCATGACATCTTATACATGTCTATAAAATACATTGGAGTTAATTAATATAATTTCTCAATATTATAAATAAAATAATAAACATTATTGTTTAGAATACTGATGGAATTTCTTTATGACTAGATGTGTCTTTTTCCTTTACAGTGTGAGCGTATAGTAACCAAACATACGCGTATGACCACGTAGTCCGATCGCTTTGTCCGAATGATCAGACAATGCTGACTTTTCTTTCCTGTATGTCCAACTGATCTGACAATTCTATTTCATTTGGTTAGACTGATCGGAATACGCAAACCTTTTCCTGTTGGTATGATTGATCGGTCGACGCGGTTTTTTTTCTGATGGTTCTATTGATGAGACGACCCAGATTTTTCATAATGTTTCTATTCATAGGATTACACGGAATTTCCAACTTATCATTGTGCAGTTATCTTTTCATAGATAGTATTTCTATTTAGAAAAGTACTTAATTGTCTAAAATACTAGATTTTTATAGATAGATCTTTGGTCCGAGCAAGAGGGTGTCATTTACATTTCTCTAATTTTATTCATGTCATTATCGAAATTAAAATTAGATTTCTATTTTAAAATATGAAATTAAAAGTAAGGAATAATTTTTATTTAAAAAAAATTCAAGGGAGATTGGTGTTGGTTCACAACATGGACCTAAAATTCCACAGAAAAAATAATCTAAAAAGGGTCGGTGCTCTGGGTGTGTATTGAAAAAACAAACAGTCAAATGTCGAGGCACTATTAATGTGCATGTAAGACTGACTTTGCACTTCAGAACAAAATAAAACTTTTTAGATATACTATATCAGCATTCTCTAAGATTTTCCTACTCAGTAGAGTTAGGCTTCTAGTACAATCAGACCTCCACAATCGAAGTACTAAACGTACTTTTACCTGAATATCGTACTACTCTTTTAAAGATTTTTTAAAGTTGCAAACTTGGACTGATATGGAAATTCAAACATCACAATTTAGGTAATTATATTTGGTAAAATAAAATTCAAAAAGTTAACTCATCCCAGGTTATCTCATACAATTATTATTATTCTAGCATGGTCAAAAATAATGTGCACTCTTGTGATCCTGAATTTTGTAAAAATGATTTAACACAACTGCACCTAATGAGATGACCAGTATGCAATTCATTAACAGCCATTAAACATGTGTATGACCTCGAAACGCCATTATAATATTTCTTATTTGATTTAAAAGGTTTTCCCTTTCTTTACTTGTCTTATATAAATGTTACTGTTTTATTCAAGGAATGCACGTACGTCTGCGAAGTTCAGACTGTGATTTTTTTCGCGTGTATTTTGTTACTCCGTTCCAAAAAAAAACAACAATAATAAAACCGACTTTCAAAAAAATGTATCACAATAAAACAGGCACAAAAAATATAAACACTAAATTACAGACTTCAACGAAAAAATCTGTATTTGTAGTTTTTTTCTAGTTAATCTATATAACTTAATGTCGTTCGATACTTTGGACTAAACGGTCTCAAAGAAAAAACGGTCCGGGTCGTCAGATCAGTAGTAGTATTTTAACATCGAAGCAACAAGAAAAAAAGTTCGCGTCATAGTTATCAGACTACGCGATCATAGTCAAACATACTAAGCACTATTTAAAACTATAAGCATAGCTAGCTTTTCTAATATATGCACTCGAGTCCACTTTAATAACTTATATGTTAATAAAAAAATATAAAATATTAAAATTTGTAAAACAATAAAATATAACAACAAAAATAAAACCTCTTTGGTAAACACAATACTGTAAGGTACACATTAAAGTGATAAAAAAAATAAAAATATAATTTATTTCGCATCATTCTTGAAGCTATAGCATAAAGTACAACTCATCCAAAATCTAGACTCACTTGCTATTTTTTTTGTCATTTACACTTTAAACAAAAAAAGGCTAGCCAAACGCTAAATATTTTTTTTAATATTTCTATAAATAACATGACAAGACAATACATTTGGCAGTAGCATTATATTTTAGATAGACTTTTCATGATACAAATGTAACACGAAGTCATAACGACTGATGACGTTTATAATAATCTATCTCCAGTTTAAACCTGAGATTATTGATAGGTTATATAAAAAAGAGTATTTATTCTCTTATTCACAACTAAAATTTGCCTAAAATATTTTTTAAATTAAACTTTTAATTGGTTGTGTATATCAATGAACTGAAAAAAAAACTCTCCAATTTCAAGTGGGAAATAGACTACGACATTCAATCCATAGACAATTTGGACGAGTTGTATCAAAAATGTTATTTCTAACAATTGTACATGTTAAGAAGTTACTTCGGTATCTAAACATGATAGTTTCCGAGACAAACTAAAATTTCTCCTTGGCACGAACGTATAGTTCGTAAGTTAATGTTATTGAACGTTGCATACCGCGGACGTTCCTGGTGCGTGGTCAAGCTGAGCTCTCCGACGTTTTATACCTTCTACATACACTTCTCGATTGAACAAGCCCGCTGCTAGTGGCACTCTGGGAAACATAATATAGATTTATTTGACTAAATTTTGCCCCCGTTCCCTACTGAAATATTTCCACTAGGGATATTTGAAACATAATATAATTATCGACACTGGTGGCACTATATAGCTTATAACTACCAGTAGGGAGAAAAATATTCTTAGGTTTTTTTTTTATGATAACAATAAGATGTAACCAATGCGATCAGTAGGGATACATAGAATATAATATTCCTATATATCTGTGGCGATATTCCTAGAGGAGAAAAGTTCGAATCACCTCTAATGATAATTCCGGAATAAAGTTCGATATTTTATTATCTATGGGAATAGATCTAACTACAAATACCCATTACAAATCCGCGAAGACAAATTAGTTCTGTCTATGAAACTGTATGATTTATTATTTTTTTAAATAAATAGGGTCTATTTAGAAACGGCTGATGTGGAGCACAGTTGGTTATATTTATTCTATATACAAAGTTAGTAGTTACTCCATACAGTTTCCCGTGATTCAATTTTGTCTTCGGTAGTTGGCGCTGTAGTATGTTTTCGCTTGCGCTGTATGTGGAAGTAGCTACAATCTATATAGGAATTAGTGTTCTTAAGGATACGATTGAACTCTCGCCAATCACATTGGTTAAGGTTTCATTGGATTTTAAGCATAAGTATAAATCATAAAAGAATTCCATGTTTTCAGAGCAGTGTCTGACAAGTTAATGTCTATGTAGGAATAACTTAAAAAATACTTACACATCAGTTCCGGGTCTGAGTATGGTAGAAAACAGCGCCCATACCGGTTTATGGTCGCTCGTACACACTGAGTGTACCGAGTTGTAGGCTAAACATCTAATTCCGGATGAAGTTGGAACCCCGCTTATACGTCGCAACCCTAAAATTAATATTAGTAAAATGATGATCCCAAGAGCACATTTTTTGTATTTCGCTGTAATATAGTTTAGTATGATGTTCAATAAGATAAAAAAAAGTTGATTTCCGAGCAGAACGAACTTCTTTTTAACATATAGGGATCAAATTAATATAGACGCAAGTGCGTTATCGATAATATCTTTCCGCCCTTGAATACCTACATTTACTGTATCAAATAATAATAAAAATAATAAATATTTTGGACATCTGACACACACACAACATCATCTAGTCCCAAGCTAAGCAGAGCTTGTGTTATGGGTACTAGACAACTGATATAAATACATAAACATACTTTTTTTTTGTAAATACTTACATATTAGACATAGAAAACACCAAATGAAACGAAAGAATTGATTAATCAGATTTCAGTTTCAGACATTCTTTTGTAGAGTGATGTCAGGAAAGCTTAAATAATAATCAATTTCTTTTATCGCTTAAATCTGCAGTTCAAATCTAAACACGTCTTGTGTTGGCAATGTTTTTGTATAAAGGATAGATATATAAAGCATTCTTGGTAATAATAAAGGAAGATGTTAGAGTGTCAGTGTATTCTTACCTGAGAAAGGATATGTTGCATTACCCGTCATAGATCGAGCTTTAAACAATATTCTGTCTGTATACGCCGGCGCTCGTTGTTTACTAGATGTGTCGAATTGTTGACTGCCGGGATCGTACTGTAAAATTTATAACAAGAATAATTTTATGTGAATGAGTATGAATTATATAAAATTTATTGTTTGGTATTTGTATAAAAGGTATTTTTAGTGTATTTATTATTAATACAGGTAATTATTATTTGAATTATTCAATAAATAAAAAAACACAGAAATTGGTAGGTAGCATATGCATACATATGTGAATAATTTATTTATTCATATTAATGAAATTTATTGAATTAAGTCGCTTCAATTAACGGTAATTTGTATGCTTTGCATTTGTCATATTTAATACGTAAGAGTCGTAGATCGCTCAACTAAATGATCTGTGCTATTTTTTGTGTGAACTTCACTAAAAAAATTTTTGATTATTACCTTGTATGTCGGTGGAAAAGTGATGGGAGCTTCTCGAAAGTCCCGGAACGCAGCGCCATCTTCTAAAACCGCTGTCAGCTGGTCTGCGTGGAGTAGCCCGTGAGGCAAGTGGTGAGGTAACGGGAACTGAGCAAAATAATTAAATTACCATCTTTCATATAATAGTTAGAAATAATTATTGCAAGTCATCATAAAGTATTTAATATATAAAACTCTCGTGTTTCTCGTCGGCTGGACCGCTTTGTATAAAATTTTGTGTGCATACAGGGTGTCTGAAAATCAGCCAAAATGTATTTTCCATGAGCCGTGTATATTACATATTTACAAGCATCTTTACGCTCGCTTTCCTACAATGGGATTTCGTGTAATTCAAAAATCCGTGTGTAGCAGGTCCTGGAAACTGACCGAATTATCTGACTGAAGTCTTTATTAAAGAGAGATATAATAGGATTTGAATATTTCACATATATTAATACATAGTAACCCCCCAAATAACCTTGGGAATAATATCTAAACATAAGAAAGATGATATTAATTGATGTATGTATATTGAACTCAATTTGTTTCTAGACACTGTGGACCACCTACAACCCGAAGTCTCCATTCAATTTAGTTGTATATATTTTTTATATTAACCTTATGTATATAATTTGTATTTTTTTCGAAATTATGGAGTACAAAATACCTCCGTCTGTTCGATCCACCTCAAAACGGCTGCTCTAGGTTCGCCTAATCTGAAGTTCAGGTCACCACACCAAAACACGTAATCAAAATTATTTGTAACATCTGTGAAAAAAAAAGTTTGATCAGTACCAAATAAACATTAGAGTATTACACTACACTATTATATTTTTTAGCTAAGCTAATCGTAAAGCATTAGAAAAATTTAGCAAGAGTAAAGTTACACGAATAACCGGTGAAAATGCGAGACGCAATTGTTTGTTAACAATTTTTGGCCGGATCCAGGAAAGGAATCCGAGACCTATTGAGCACTGAGAGTTTAACTTTACTGGCCACCCATAACTTTTAAATGTTTTATATTTTTTTTTGAATTTCGAATGTTATATATTTTATAAACATGAAAACTTATTGAGTGGATGAAGATACATTTTGGCGGGATGTCACGTTTCGATTAGTTTTATCTCAAGTTGAAGTTCGTTGTCATTATACCAAAACTGGTAATAACAGGAAAAGATTTTAGGGTGATGTTTTTTTACGATTTTAAAAGTGTTCTCTCTACACAAGACTGTTTATAAGAATGTTGTTAAAGAATATATTGTGTCCAGAATTAACTTTATTACCGAAAATCTAAGATGTACTACCAGAAGATGCAGTGATTATTGCTTACAACCAGAATGTTTTAATTTTTCTTTCAAAAGCTATACCAGACCAGTGGTCCATGTCTTTTAAAAAAACGTTTGAACGAATAAAAAGGTATTTAAATTGTACCCAAGTACTTTAAACAGCGAAAAAAATATCCTATCTTATTACCTTCATGTTTCGCGATAAAATATTTTTGTATGTAGACACACATTAAAAATTGCACATACACGTACATTGTAGAACACTGTAGATAACTTTGTAATCACAATATAAAAATCACGTCATAGCATTATCAATTTAAAAACTCAAAAAAAGGTGGCTCTTTGTTTATGACAGTAGGTACTTATTATTAAGTAATGGTCCAGTATTCACAACTGAGGCTCATGCTGCTTTGCCCGAATTTCCATTTGAATTTATGGTCATGTTAGAAACTGTTTGGTACAATTTTCCGAATGCACCAGAAATTCCCGTCTTTCCTCTCTTCCAATAAATTTCCAACATTAGAATTAATTTAGCATTTACAAAAATACAAATATTAGTTTTAATCACATCATCATCATCAACAGTCTAAAGATACTTAGTTAATTTACATAGTACGTATTGTACATTAAACAAACCTTTACTTTTATGTCTGCACGGCAAATTTTTCGGTAAGTCTATCGACCTTATAATCCTTTTGATATCAGATACTCTTTCTTTTACTTTTTCTTGGTGGGCGGTTAAATGTGCTGTTACAAATAAATATGTTGATCCAAATAATGCAAAAGATATTGCCACAGCGCCTTTAGTTCGAAACGCAGTACCGGGTCTAACGGATAGACTAGCATCTTCGGGAAGTGAACAAAACCAAATTAAATCTCTTCTTATGAATATCATCAAGTGGATAGTTCCTGAAAAAATATATGCATGATGAGTAGGCGAAAGTGCATCAATTATTACAATAATGAGAATGCGAAATATGATTCAGGAGAAGATTCTTTAACTTCCGTATTAGAAATATCTCTGTGAACAAAACCAAATTAAATCTCTGCTTCTTGGAGACTTCACACATTTCCATCGAATGGGCGTAAAAAACACTGTGATTCAGAACAACAGTTTGTGGGTCACATGAATTGTTCTTCTATGCTGACATAAAATCTTAAAACATTCAACGCAGTAGAATGCGTCTAGGTGACCGTTTAAGCAGTACAATCGCAGATAAAGGTATTGTGTAAGAATAATCATAATAAATACTGTGTCAGAGAGATATTATACTAGCACTATTTCTAAAAAATCGGCCAAGTGCGTGTCAGGCCACGCACAGGAAAGGGTTCCTCAGTCACCTATAGACCAGGGTAGAGGCCTCTTAAAATAACAAAAAGTAAATTAAATCAGGATTAAGCCCATTGTAAAAGGAGGAGAATAGTACAAAAATTAAAGGAAAAATAAATTACGGGCGATCTGAGGTCGGGAAGGGGGAGAGGGGGGGTTTTAAGGGAAAAAAATGGCTTATCTCGATTTCCGGCAAAACTACAAGTCCTATGGAAAAAAATAAATAGCAAAGTTGTAGGTAATAAAAGATCTACATCTTTTGCATTTACACTTTTTTCACATAACCTCAAATTTTATGTGAAAAATTCAAAAAACCAAGTGTTTGGTTTTTTATTTTTACCTTTTACAAATAAAAATATTTTTTAACGAAATATTGTGAAAACTTAGCTTTTCATGTCCTAAATACAGCGTAATTTATTTGATTTGAAATATCTATTTTTTCACCTCATTTTGACTGAATACCGAAAAAAAACCCTAATTTGCAATCGAAAATTCATCCGTCAAAATATTACCTTTTTTAAAAAAAATTGGGTATTTTCTATTCGATGAAATCTCTACTTTCCGATGGTATAAATATATATATTACCATAGTAAATCTTCTCAGAAAATGCAAAAAATGAAAAAACTCGAATTCGATTTTTTTTAATCGTTATTGAGATATTTATTAAAATGTACACTTTAATCACTCGAAAAATGTAAGATTGCATGTTACAATGATAAAGAAAAATATTGCAAATCGAAATATACTACTATAATAATATTCAACAAATAAATAAATAATAAAGTTAATATTAAATAAAACATCTACAATACTTTGAGAAAGTTGCAGAATCTTCTTTAATGTATATGCGTATATGCCTATTTATTACTATTTCAAGATAATTTAATACCTGAGTGACGAGTGAAGATTCTATAACTTTCTCATAACATTGTACATGTTTTATTAAATATTAACTTTATTATTAAGCAAAAGATGTAGATCTTTTTACTATCTACAACTTTGCCATTAAACTTTTTTTCCATAGGACTTGTAGTTTTACCGTAAACCGAGATAAGCCATTTTTTTACCCTTAACCCCCCCCCCCTCTCCCCCTTCCCGACCTCAGATCGCCCGTAATTTATTTTTCCTTTATTTCTTGTACTATTCTCCTCCTTTTACAATGGGTTTTATCCTACTATAATTTATAATGGTACGTGGATATAAAATCGTATCCAATAGATAATTGTTATGGCAATTCACACACTGGCCACGCGCCCACGCGCGTAGGCGCGTGGCAGCAGATCACGCGCGGCGACGGAGGAGCAGATCTGCCTCTTCGGGCAGATTTTACCGCGCCTCCGCGCCTGACGGCTCTGTACATGGCCCGCCCCAAACTAAAGGTTACTTTCCATTTGTTCATCGTCGTCTGTATTCTTTGCATTTCATATCCCAAATTGCTGGGCATTGTTCAATTTCGTATATAAATGTGTTTACTGCTGCGGCCCGCCCCGCCTAAGCGCGCGGCGGCAGAATCTGCTAGCGGCACGCGGTCACTCACGCGCCGTGGCGCGTGTTCGGTGTGTTGGACCTGGCGTGTTTTCTATACTAATCGATGTAATTGCATACAATATTAAAATCTGCCACTCCGCGCTACGCGACGTAGCGCGGTGCAGTGTGTGAATCGCCTATGTATGTATTAATACGTTAATTTTGTGTGACGTTTTCCAAGTGAGCGCATTTTACCAGATAAGCCTTTATAACTCCTGAACTAAGAAAGCCATCTAATCCATTATAGTTTTCCTTCAAAGTTCATTAGACGGACCACCATCACGAATTTTTTCAGATTTTTTGAGCCAGCCGTTTAGCTTTTAGAGGGGGGGGGACGCCCTGTTTTTACAAAAAAGTGCCCTTTAAAGTGAACTATCTCGCAAACGGATACCTAAATCAAAAAATAGTTTAGGAAACCCTTTATTGTTTTTAAAAGACCTATCTAATGATACCCCACACGATGGGGTAGCCGCGAGAAAAAAAAATCATCCCCACTTTACGTGTACGGGAGGTACCCCAAATAAAATTATTTTTCCTAATTTTATTGTAGCACTTTGTTGACGTAATTACAACACGTATTCATGCAAAGTTTCATCTTTCTAGCACTTACCGTTTGGACGGTAAGTCGAGGACGGACGGACGGACGGACGGACGGATGGACGGACGGACGGACGGACGGACGGACGGACAGACGGACATGACGAATCTATAAGGGTTCCGAGTTATGAACTTCGGAACCCTAAAAAGATTAAATATGCAGTATTTTCGTATTTGAAATTGTGAGTAAACGCCCAGTTCTAAGATAACTCGTAATATGGCACAACTTACAGAAAGTTTTAAATAAATAAAAAATTCTGACATCTCACACACAATGTCATCTAGTCCCAAACTAAGCAGAGCTTGTATTAAGGATACTAAACAACTGATATAAATACATAAACTTACTTTTTTTTGTAAATACATACATATTATACATAGAAAACATCCAACCTCCGAAACAAACATTTGTGAATCACACTAATGTTTGGTCCGTCCCGGGAATCGAACCCGAGACCTCTTGATCAGATCACTAGACCAACAATGCAGTCAAGTATTAGTCACTAGATATCTAGGGTCAATGAAATAAAATCGTAAGTAGCAAAGGATTTAAATCTATTCTCTAGAGAATAGATTTAAATCCTTACACTGAATAACTTTGATGCAAAGCCTTGGCTTTGCATCAAAGTTATTCAGTGTAAAGATTAACCAACCTAAATAGTAAGAATGCAGCAACAAATGTGATGGTCCCAACACCTCTTGTATGGTTATCTCCCATTCTGTACGTTCAGAGTAACTTTCTTGTGTGCCAATAGCAAATATATCTGGCACATGCCTCACTTGGTCCGGGAATATGAAGTCGGCTAGTTCCCTGTCAAAAGTATCGTATCGTATTTATATTTATTTATTGTACATATAGTAGTGCAAGTAAATTTTTACAGATATTTTTACCCGTCGCGGTTTGCTAAGACTTAAGCGTACACAAGCTCCAAACGTTACAAAGGCTTGAATGCCATCTACACACTTGTATTTGCGTCAGTGTGTTCCGGACAGTCATGGTACATGTGGACGTTTAGTTCTGTCTGCTATAATATATAAATAGTGACCCTCAAAACGGGCCAACAGATGCTGGACATAATAAGATTAGTATGTCGTAAGCGCTTTCCGAATTTGCCGCTTGCGTGTCTTTTGTAAACCGCCACTATCCCCGATCGACGACAAGCTCATTCAAGCTAAGTCAAACACTGTGTTCACACGCCTTTTCGCAAAAACAGGCCCAGGTGGGTGACGGCCCGAGGGGGTTGTCACACGAAAAAAGTTATTTTTCCATACAGGTGGGCTAAGTAAGTAGTAAGGCTATAAAATATTTAATTTAAAGGTAAGTCACAAACAATGGTAGATTCAAGAAATGTTTATTCTACACTCGGTTCCAAAAATAACGGGTCAGTAATAACGGGTCAGTCACATAAACCCGAATATCTCCCGAACTACGTATGCCATCCTAATGAAACGAAGACTGTTCAATTGAGAATTTAATTATACAGATAAAAAATAAAATAAAACTTAGTTACACCCACAATATTAATCTTAAATTAAAAAAAAACTAAAGTAGTCATATTTTTCTTAAGATTACATTTTTTTTATGATTGTTTTTTTGCTGTTTTTCATCACTTTCTTCATTTAATACTTTGTATTGCCTCCACGTGATGAAGCCTCCAGTGATGAAAAACAGCAAAAAAACAATCATAAAAAAAATGTAATCTTAAGAAAAATATGACTACTTTAGTTTTTTTTTAATTTAAGATTAATATTGTGGGTGTAACTAAGTTTTATTTTATTTTTTATCTGTATAATTAAATTCTCAATTGAACAGTCTTCGTTTCATTAGGATGGCATACGTAGTTCGGGAGATATTCGGGTTTATGTGACTGACCCGTTATTTTTGGAACCGGCTATAGTAGCTGATTGAAATTTGTTACCTTGATGAAACTATTTATTTTGTTGAAATTATTTAATCTAGAGTGTAAGCTAAATCTTTGACTTATTAATTGAAATAATCACGTTTACATGTTAGTATTAGAATAATCTGAGAAATAAGTTCATGACAACTAAGAGTAATTTTATTTTAAACACTATATTGTATATTAATTTTGGTATAAAAAATATAATATAATATGAGTGACCAATAATGGTATATTAATCTATAAAAATCGAACATGATTCTAATTGGATAAATAGCAATTTAAATAAATATTCTTCATATCTCATATTTTGTACCATACAATTATTTCTTAATTTTTTTGATTTATAGGTAAACAATGTTGATATCACTGTTTTCACATAAAGGCACTCCTACTAGGGGTCCCCCAGACACCGATTAATCAGGATCTATGCTATAGTGCCTATATCTAGCAAGAGGACTGTACTAAGTTAAATTATTGTTTGTTTTGTATTTACATGTATGTTACACAACATAGTTAAATACCCATAAAATGAAACAGAGTTAAAATTAAGGAATAATTAATATCCGTATATAGTTTAATTAATACAGAAATAACAGATTTTCAAATAATTAATACATAGGTACTATTTCCTTAGAAATGCTAAAGAACTATTTTATCTTGTAGATAACAATTATCTGTAGCTTATCATAATATGATAAGCTACAGATAATTATTAAATATTATTTAATTGAAATCAATGAATTATAGAATAATTTTACCTGATAATCTGGTTTCAAAATTTCAAGATCTTATTGACATTGGTAAAGAGGCATACTTACTTTGGTGGTCCCTGTCCATTCATATTCCATGTCCCAACAAATATTTTAACTTCCCTATCAGGAAAAACATGCTCTAATTCAGCTGCTCCTAGAAGAGAATGGGAAGCTAGACGTCCATAGAGGTAGTTTCTGAAATCAATATAAAACCTTAAAACATGAATTATTATAAACTTAGTATATAAAAAACTACACCAAAGCAGAAATTATTCATTGACACAGAGTATACTGACAAAGAAAAGTAAGAAACCAGTGAACCTTTCTCTAGCTTCATGTGTGGGTATGAGACGGAGCACCTGTGCAGCGAGTAGCGAGTTACGTGCCAAACTATCAGTGCTGCCGGCACGCGAAGATGACCGTGTGACAGTTGACTTAGTCCTAATGAACACAACAACAACACAAACACATTGTCAGCACAATGAGACATACCAAACCAGAAACACCATGGAATAAAAAATATTGTTTACCTTACCTTCTTTTACGGTCTAAAGAACTACTTCTGTCACTCTCAGGTGATGATGGACGATAAAGCGACTTTGTCTCATTAGATATTAAATGATCAGCTGATAACCTTTTAACAAATAATTTATTTTTTGATTTTACACCTTCAAAAGAGCCAGTATGCTCAAAACATTTTTTAACGTCGTCACTTTTAGGAAATTTTACAGTAGCTTTTGGTATTTCGTCAGATTTTGTTTGAGAACAAATTGTTTGGTCACTGACACTATTAGAATCATTTATAGGACTCACTGGACCTGATTGTGTTTCATCTTTTAAAGGTTGATTGTCTACCAGGCTCTTAGGGCGAGACCTCCTAAAGAACGTTCTACAACATCTCTGATGGCTATCTTCGTCATTGTGACCATAATCTGCATTATTAGTCACATTATTATACAGTGGTTCAGCAGAAGCGTTTCGATTTTGAGATGGTGCTACGCTCGTATCTCCACTGTGAGCACTGTGGGCCAGAAAAGGATCAGCAGGAGATATAGGCCGGGATGTAGATTGGCTAAATTCATCATTCGAATCTGTATCAACGACACAACCAACTTTTGGCGATTTTTTGACAAATAAACGTTTTCGCAGAGACAGTTTTTGTTTCGCTTTTGTAGGTGAAGTGGTCATATTTGATTTTAACCCTACAAAACAATTAATTTAAGTTACTAATTACATTTTTACTAAATATGGACAACATAACCTACTACGTCCTTAAATTGACATTTTGCTCTGAAAAACTGAAAGCTGTCAAATATTTCACAGACACGTTCAAAATTTACGACCACGATTTAATAAATTCTGAAATTAGTTTTTAATTATCTTAAATTATTTCTGTATCAAACAAGTTTAAAATGACATAAGTATAAAGTTTACAAGATCAAATGTTTATACAAAATTTGTTGTCATGACAACAGGTCGTCCGTATTAAACAAAGACTCAAATCTGTGCGAGTGACATGTTTTATTTATAAACATTTTTAGTAATCATATCCAAATGCCTTAAGTTTTCTTGTTGACCTTTAATCATAAAGTTTATGAAGTAAAAGGGAAAAAGGAAGAATAAAGCATAATCTTTTAATTTTTCAATAAACATTTTTTGATAAATTTTAGAAAAATAGCAGATAACAAGGGAAAAAAATCCAATTGAAAAATCTAGTCATTATCAAAAGTCTGGGATGATGAACTAACAATACGGAGTGTTCACCACCACACACGCATTTAACATACGGTCACCTTGTTACATTACATGTCTACATTGGCAATGAGGATGGTGAACACCACTCTTGGATTCTGCTCCAGCTTTCCATCAGGCTGAGCAGAGTCATTTTGACATCACTATATAAAAAAGGAATTTTGTTCCAGATTAGTTCCGATAAGTTTAAAAAATATTGCTTAATCGCAATTATTCTAACATTCTAACATTGATTTTCATTTTCATTTTCATGTGATTGATGAATATGGAAGTTATGTGAACTTATTTTTTTATGGAATAGGGAGCTAAAAACAGCTTACGGGTCACGGTAAGTTATTAGTAACTGGACATCTGCAATTCAAAAGTCACAAGCCATTCCCCTATAATGTTTGGTTAGGAGTAAATGACAATTAAATATAATTTATGTATGAATTTTTATTAAGCAAAATTAAAATAATTTTACAGATATTGAGCAATAAATATAAATTGGTTGGAAACGCATTATATTTACAGAAGGTACGGGTATTGATTATCGAAAGTAAATAATAACAGTAGTACTAACAATTATACTTAATAAACCCGATTTTAAATTTAAAGCTTTACTACGAGTTCCCGGAACTAGAAGATTTTCCCCTGAAAATACAGGTGTTGGTGACAAATTGTTTCCGCTAATTGGTTGAATACCATCACCTGTAACAAAATAACATACGTAACGTATATATGAGTACATATGGGTACACGCGACAAGGTTGGAAGATGAAAAGTGATTTTGGGCACAGGAGAATTCTATCTAATTTCACCTCTATAATTATTGGCTCTTGTAATATTTTCGTAAACTGCCTTGTTGGTCTAGTGGATAGCGTACGCGACTGCTAATCAAGAGGTCTCGGGTTCAAATCCCGGGTCGGGTCCAAATGTGCTTTTAGGTTTTCCTTAGGAAATTCCTAATAGCAGCCTGGAGTTTGGAAGTTTGGCGGTGCATGGTGATTCACGCCCGTGCCTCGGAGAGCACGTAAAGCCGTCGGTCCCGGTTGTCATGAACATCTATGGCAATCGTTATTGGGAAGTCAGTGCCCTCAAATATACTGACAACTAGTATAACCTTCGAATTTCAGTTCTCCCTTGGGGTTGCGGAGGTCCGATACCAATCGCTCCATGAAAAAAACTCTGATATTCAGGTAAAAAATGAAAAAAAACATAGTAAAGTCGGACACACGATCCAAGTGCATGGTTTTAGTTCTCATACACATAAATACAAGCGATCGTGGTTTTGATCCAATGGTCTTTGTTGGTTTTACTTGTTCGTGTCCATTTTCCTTTGGCAGGTGACCCATGACCTACTTTAATTTCTGTGAGTGATTTTTGCTGTCTCAGTACAAAATGTCTATTCTGATATTATCTTTTCTCGAAATGTTGGTCTTAAAATGCCCTTTGCTCAAAATGGGTTCTGTAGGCAGAGGTTCGAAACAATCCTCATATTGCATGATTTGCATAATCTTCAGCCAACTTGCATATCAATTTTTACAAGTACAGAATACTTTAGCTCGTACAGTCAAAGCAATAGGAGAGTCACCTTATGAACGTGACTCTCTATTGCTCCTTAAGGTCTTATACCTGCCAGTAAAGAAAATATTATAGTTCACTTTATTAAATAAATTTCAAATTTCTTTTTCATTCAATGTCTTTCTTACCCTTTCCTAACTATAGCAAAAAAGCGTGAAACTGAATTTTTAAAATAATCTTACCTATGTTACAAAGGTTGCTTGTACATGCTCTGTAGAACGTCCTAAAATGGGCATCTGTGATCTCATTGTTTATATAACGTGGTGTTTGTTCACAAGCACGAGTAAGACTGAATATGGTTCCAGGAGGGTCCTAGAAGATTTTTTTTGTAAATAGATTAGGTGTATAGGACTTCCTTAATACTGAAACTGTATGTAATTAATTAATACTCAGCAATAAATTGGTACTATATTAAAGCATTACGCATTTCTTACGATATTTTCTTATGCTATCTATTCATGTATTTTGTTTGGGTCTGAAACGATTTAAAACAATTAAATTACTGGGTTTGAAACGTTTCTCCAGCAAAATCTGTTGCTGAATAACTTTAAACTTCAGAAATTATAAAAAGACTGTTGTTTTTTAAACTGTTATTTATTAAGTAAGGGCTTTCACACACTGGCCACGCGCTCACGCGCGTGGGCGCGTGGCAGCAGATCACGCGCGCGGCGACGGTGGAGCAGATCTGCCCGTTCGAGCAGATTCTACCGCGCCTACGCGCCTGCCGGCTTTGTCGCCAAATTGCTGGGCGTTGTTCAATTTCGAATATAAATGTATCCGTGTCCAGATCCATCGTGAACAAGTCCTTATAGCACGAAAACAGGCGCGATATTTCGTTCAATTTCGTATATAAATATGTTTACTGCTGCGGCCCGCCACGCCTAAAGGTTCGAGCACATTATGCCGGGCCGCAGCGTGTCGGGGCGGGCCGCAGCGCAGCGCAAAATGCTAACTTAGCACATTGTGACGGGCCGGGTCGCAGCGCATTGACGGATTTTGAGTAGAGTGTACGGTAAATAAACACGTACGCGCGTCCGCACACCAATCCGCTTGCTGTCACAGTGTGCTATACACTGTGACGGGGCGCAGCGGGGCGGGGCGGGTCGCATCGCACGGACGCAAATCCGCGTCGCAATAATGCGAGCCGCTGCGGCCCGACACAGTGTGCGATACTTCATACAATTTGTATTGAAGCGATTTGAGCGAATTTTTGCGCTCCGCCCCGGCACGCTGCGGCCCGGCATAATGTGCTCGAACCTTAAGCGCGCGGTGGCAGAATCTGCTAGCGGCACGCGCTCACGCGCCTAAGGGACTTCACACACTGGCCACGCGCCCAGGCGCGTGAGCGCGTGCCGCGGGCAGATTCTGCCACCGCGCGCTTAGGCGTGGCGGGCCGCAGCAGTAAACACATTTATATACGAAATTGAACGAAGTATCGCGCCTGTTTTCGTGCTATAAGGACTTGTTCACGATGGATCTGGACACGGATACATTTATATTCGAAATTGAACAACGCCCAGCAATTTGGCGACAAAGCCGGCAGGCGCGTAGGCGCGGTAGAATCTGCTCGAACGGGCAGATCTGCTCCACCAACGCCGCGCGCGTGATCTGCTGCCACGCGACCACGCGCGTGAGCGCGTGGCCAGTGTGTGAAAGCCCTAAGTTATTTTTTATGCATTGTGATATTCTCTTTTAACAAACTGTACTCTTCTCTTAATTTTTTAGTCAGACCTAAAGAAGCTCATGCATTAGTAACCCTGGCCCTAAAAATGTTAATGCAAATCAAGAATAATCTCTTACTACTATTCATTAATTTACTACTATTTACTATTTATATTATTTATTTATTTAGATCGAATAATTTGAGAAAAAGGATTACGGGACAAGCTTTTGAGGGATTTACTAGTAGCCGTTAACGTTTCATAGTAATGCATTCAGGATGTTTGAATTGTTACATTTGTTTACATTGTCACAAATGAAACTATAAAAGCGTGTTTACATAATCTTTGTTTATTTACTTACCAGATGTTCTTGTCTTGTTATAGTGCAAAATCTGAACGGACAAATCGTTTGGCTGGTGCTATTGGTTATTGTAAGACATGAGAGGTCTGTACTTGCCGCTGTATACATGCACGTGTAACATGAGTGTGTCCCTAAAAAAAAGGATATTAAGATGTGTATAAGCACATATTGTGAATTTGCTTAGTTCCTTTTCCTGAGGTTAGCATCTTTTGATTAGTAAGTAATATAAAAAGATACGTAGTTTTTTAATACGCTGATTATTATTAAATAATACTTTATTCCTACGAATTTTACAGACTGTGAAAAATATACAAAGATATAAAGTATACTGTATTATAGGACAAACACTCAAACTCATGACGCTTTAGAAATGTTTCTATGGTGACCTAAAGCTTCAGAAATACCAGAACAACAACAAATAATGCATAGCCGTCTTTGAATATTTATTTAGTTTTTTAGGTAAAAGGGTAGGTACTATTTCCTGCTAATTCCTGCTTCAGACCAATTAAAAGAAGTTACAGTGGTAGAATTACATTGATCTGAAATTCTTCCAATTCTAAGCGATGATTTGAGTCGCGATTATGTCTTGTGAACTGAAAAGTTAGATTATGAAAGAAATTAAACATACCAAGTGTTACTCCGAGGGCACTTAAAAACACTACCAACACTGATTTGAAAATCATTGTTATTTACATAGAATACTTCATTTGACACTGAATACCATACGCGTTTTTTTCTTGTATCGTTTCATTATCAAATCACTGACAATGAATAACTCAATGTACCTACTTATCTTATCATCACCCTTAAAATGTGTATAAAATCAGATAATTAAAATCTAAGAATTCCATAACTAGTGCTTTTAAGTGGGAAGGCAGCCATAAGGCAATTTATAATTTCAGGACAAGTTTTTCACTTCCTCTCTTTTTACACTCACAATTATTTAGCAGGAGTCCATGATGAAACATTCATAATTAAGACAGGGGACAATAACAGAGAAGAAAATTGGTTGAAAAACTGAAGGAGTTCGATCAAAATCATGAACTTGAGTGAGCATAGTGGCTAAATTACGTACCTAAATCTCAAAACGTAACGGACAGCACGGTTAGAATCTAATATCCTCATCTGTTAATTCTTTTAACATCAGTCGTCTGACAATGACAGTCCGGTCAAAATCAGTTCAGCCACTAAAGAGATTAGCTGGATTCAACAGCCAGATAGACTGTCAAAAATTTTCAAAAATTGATTTGTTATGTAAGTGATGATTTCTTCACCACTCAACGTAAATAAACGTCCTAGAAGAGAAATTGAAATTGACAGGCTAGGCATGATACCGACCAATCCCTTTTTAGACATTAGCGAAATTCAAATGAGAGAAGAACAATGTCCTAAACTAAAATAAAAACATACTTGCAATACAAGATCAGATTATAAACATACGAAATAAAAAAAAAAGTTAATCAAAGATCGTTATCAAACCATATCTGTGTAGATATTGCCATTCAGTCACAGAAACGGAGTCGCAGATTCAAGACTGACTACTAAAATCGCCTTGATTTGATAAATATTATATTAAAATACCGCTAAAAAGATTAGAAAACATACTCTTTGCACGTTTTGTATTGTATTTAAAAGGTGTACTACCTTTCACGTTACCAATACGTTCATTTCATTAACATTACATCACTTATTAAAGGTATTATATACCTCTGATTTTCCTGACGTTTCGACCAGGTTGCACTGGCCGTGGTCACAGGCTGACTGGCTCATCGGTGAACCGCCTCCGTCGTCGAATCCGTGAAGTAGAAGGTTCTTCATCTACGCACATTTTCGATATTATTGATATTTTTGTTTCGCCATGTACCGTCGCGTACCACACTAACAGTGTCCCTATTCTGTAAGCAAACCGATGAGTCCCTATTCTGGTGTTAAACTGACTGCTCAGAAAAGCGAGGTGGTATGTTTTTTAACACTGGATTCCACGCTGTAGATAATTTAAAACCATCTTCCCGATTGAAAGTTTTATGCTTTTTAATCTAAATCGCTTCACGTACAACTCTTGCGTAAAAGTGTCGACGACGAAGCAATTTGACTTACAATTTTATTGATGGAGATTAATATAGAAATAAAAGCCTAGTGACAAAGATGTCGTGATGTGTTATAAGAAATTCAATTTCACAATAGTGTATTAGTGGCCGACAAAGAAACAAATCAAAATAAATCTGATGCATCTACCTGATTCTGTGTATTGAGATTCGGTGTAACCAACTACTACGCATTGTTTATTTGAATGTAAAAATATTTTTATTAATTTATGATACCAATTAAACCCAATATATTATATTAGTTACCCTAGAAAAGCCCAAAAAATGGGCTATAAGAAAGGTGAAAGTATAACAGAAGATTAGTGTGTTCTAAAAAGTAATTTGTTAAAAAAGCAGCCAAGTGCGAGTCGGACTCGCCCATGAAGGGTTACATAGCAGCAAGTAACATCATATAAAAGTTCTTGTAGTTCGTTGTAACTTTGATCGAAGTTTTAATAATAGTGTATTGATTGAATGAAAGGTAAATTGCGGTTTACGATTTAGGACGTATTAAAAAAACTACCAACTAGATCTCGTTCAAACCAATTTTCGTTGGTAGTTTATATGGTAATGTACAACATTATTTTTTTTTAGTTTTATCACTCTCTTATTTTAGAAGTTACGGGGGGGAGGGGCACACATTTTTCTCTCTCTCGCGCAAACTATTCAGTTTAGAAAAAAATGATATTAGAAACCTCAACATCATTTTTAAAGACCTATCCATAGATACCCCACACAAATGAGTTTCAGTTTCAAGTATGGGGACCCCCAAAGGTATTGTTTATTTTCTATTTTATGTGAAAATCTTAATGCGGTTCACAGATTACATCTAATTACCAAGTTTCAACAGTATAGTTCTTATGGTTTCGGAAAAAAGTGGCTGTAACATACGGACGGACAGACAAACAGACAGACATGACGAATCTATAAGGGCTCCGTTTTTTGCCATTTAGCTACGGAACCCTAAAAATGACAAAATTTGTGACACACACTCTTTGCTAAAGTAACGTTTCAAACTTTACCCCAGCAATTTTCTTTTTTAAATTGTTTCAGAGAGTGGGGTCGGCGATAGGAGAGTGGCCCCACAAATAGCGGTCAGGCCACTACACATCATGTTTCCACAAGAAGCACAGGCTTCCACAGGATTGTGCCTTAGTACGCGCGGCGTCAATTCTGTGGAGGACCTGAAATAATACAGTCCGGGTACTCTTTAGACCAGGGCTCCTGAGACCGGCTGTCGGGGTGGTTTTTAGTGGACACACACCACATACTCCTGGCTCCTCAACAGATCCGAAGGTATTTTCCACTCCGTCAACATAAAATAACACACACCTGTCTGTCCGTCTGTTTCTTACACGGGTAAACCACATGGCTGCATGGCATGGAGATGCATTGATTCTTAAGGAAGGACATAAAAACACTAATTAAAATACACTCGATCTAAACAGCGGGTAAAAGATAGTATCTGTTATAAAAATAACCCAAGTTGATGGCGTAAATTGAATTTAGTAACATAGGCTTACCTTACTTGCCATGACATAATATATCTACTTATCTATAGTCACCTGACCAAAACAAGACAACAGTTTAGTATTATACCTAATACCTATTACGAAATCTTATTGATTTCTGAAACAACTCAAATTATTATTATTACATTGATCTAAATTCCAAAATGAACTAGGTACTTAAAGAAATCGCCTACAAAAATTATTACAGCAATCATTACCGTTCCGCGTTGATGCAAGATCTGTCTAGAATGTTATTTTAAATAAATTATAAGTACCTGAAAGGTACCTAATTCACATTTCTTACCCTAAAAATCTTCTAAAGCAATAATACAATAATGTGACTAAAATACTGCAGTCTGCAAATAGACAATTACATAACAAGAATGAGAGCAGAAAATTAGTAGGTAGTATTTTCAATAATATTGACACTTATTAAAACATGTTATTAAATGTCTATATTAATTAAAAGATGCAAATAATATAGCAAAAATATTATATGTATCAAAATGAAGAAAATTTGTAAGCCACGTTAACAGCTTTAAAGTAATAGTATTAGCTCATAATATGAATCATCAAGATGGAAGCTCATCTGCGAAGATCATCATTACGTTCTTACTCTTTTCCAATCAGCTCAATAAATTGTTTGCTTTTTTTCTCTTCATATTTACTCTTCTTTTCCTCTGCGACCTCAATATATATTAACTAAAGAAATATTATCAGCAATTAGTTTTTTTTTGTAATTTGTAAATATGATCCACACCGATTGAAAATAGAGTAGAACGCTTGATTTAAATATCAAAATGTTCCAAGATTTAGTTTAAGATTAGTCGCTTAGTACTGTTGCCATTTCCCCGTAGGTCTGAAATTATTTGTTTATTTGGTTATTTTTGACGCAGCCTGTGGTAATGGTTAAAAATAAAACGAAAATTATAAAATGTATCTTTATTAAACTTTTTAAGTATAATAAATACCAAAATCAGTGACCCATATATTAAATTATTTTTTTATATTCCCCAAACTGCTCTTAAAAGACAGATCCATTTCTTTACTTTATACATCCCATTATAGTTTGTTATGGGGTAAATAACAGACAAATAAACGTATATTTCAAATAGAAAAAAAAATCAAAAATAGCTTTAATCCGACTAGGCACACCCATTCATAAAAATCAGTTTTAGTACTATACTATACAAACATACATAGACTACATTCTTTCAGAGAGACTTCTTTCTTAGTTGGGTAAATTAAATGTTTGTACACGTTTTTGTACATACTATATAAATTTACTGTTACGGAGTTGTCTACATATGCACTATGCATATGCACGATGAAGAAAGAATCAATATTGATTATATTATGAAACAAATGACAAATATGCTACTTATTAAGATAAATGAACCTATTTTGATATTTAAAGCTGTATTACGAGTCCCCGGAACAAGAAGATTTTTTCCATTGTAGTCCGGCGTTGGAGATAAATTTGTTCCGGCAATTAATTCAACACCGTTGCCTGTAACAGAAGAAATATTATTAAAAATTTAAATGAAGTAGAAAATAAAGTGAGTTACAGTTAGCGAAAGAAACAGGAGAATACACAAATAGAATAGAGAATAGAATAGAAAACGAAAATTAAATAACTATTTCAAAACTGTACATGACACTTAAATATATAAGAGTGCATCTCTAGTACTCAAAATTAAGTCATTTATAGAAAGTTGAAAATAGAGAGAGGTATTACACTTTTTGTAAACGAATCTTACCTATATTACAAAGGTTGCTCGTGCATGCTCTGTAGTACGTCCTAAAGTTGTAGTCGACGACCTCATGATTAAGATGAACTGGTGCTCGTTCACAACCACGAGTGAAGCTGATTACGACGCCGGCGGGGTCCTAAAATGCAATTGTTTATGTTTAACTTTTGTACCATAACCTTAGTGAATTAAAAAAAGAGCGTGTTTAGGACCCCCGGGGCAACCGGCTAACCCACTAAACCCACCGGTAGCCTACTTCGGCTGCCGTGAGCAGCACCAGGAAAGCATCAGCGGCTTCTGGAGTCCCTCCTGCAGTACCCCACTACTGAGGTGTATACCGAAGTGACTTGATTGATACCTCACACTGCTACAGCAACAGGCGGAACACCGACCCGCCTTAGACGACACTTCCCGGCTGCTCCAGGGTGTCACCTATCTCAGGACGTTTGCAGCGGTCACATCTCCCCAAGATGTGGTAGCAGCGACACATAGGCAACGATTGGAGAGCTAACGACCTCTGCCGCGTCCCCGTCGCCGCCTCCTTCGAGCGTAATTGGCCTTTCCCGATCCCGCGCAACGGACTTCTTCTGGAGCATAACGTCCTCTCAGAACACCGTGGCAATTTAATTTAACCTAGAGCTTAATTGTCTAAATACATATTTTACATGAATAAGTCCCAAACAGTGAACAAATAAGTACTCATCATACAATATTTGTTCAGTATGGAAGTTATATTAAAAGTCACAAAATGAGTAGAAATAAAATAAAACTTGTAATTTCTGTAATGATGACGTAAAACAGATGAAGCACCCACTCCGTGTGTAATATCAAGTAACAGTTTGCAAATGAAATGAACAGTTTTTTACTAAAAGCATAAGAAATTATTATATACGGCACTTACATACAGCAATTGTTTAAATTTTCGTCTATATGTCTGTTTGTTCGGGTCAATTTCTGGAACGACTGAACTGATTTTGACTGAACTCTTTTTATGTCATCAGCTACCTGTCAGTGAGTTACTACTTAGGCAAACTTTATTAAACTAGCTTCGAATAGTTTTATTTATTTGTATAGATTTATTTTCTTACCACATGTTCCTGCCTCATTATAGTGCAGTATATGTACGGACATACCACCTGTCTGGTATTGTTTGTTATTGTAAGACATGATTGATCAGTACTCTCGGCAGAGAAGCTGCAACTGTAACATGAAAACTTTCCTAAAACAATAAAGAGAATATTAAGACAATATGATAACTGTTCTGCATTTTAAAGAGGATTTTATCGCTAGTGTCACTTAAAATATTTTGCAGTGAAAAATAAATAAGCTTTATAAATTAGTATGTCGGAATTAAACGGACTAGTATGAATTGATGTTCTACGAATATCATTAGATGATAGTTATTCAAAAATTTATCACAAATGACCTGAGTATACGCATGTATACTCAGGTCATTTGTGATACATTCTTGAATAAAGCCTCATGGACAAAAGGAAAACAAGCGATAAATTAGTATGGACAGACATGTTTAATACGGAGAGAATCAAATGAGAAGGATAGGGAGGAGAAATAAAATGTTTTTGTAATGTCAGGGGTACTACAAAAACATTTTAGTTCAAGACAAAATAAATAAAGAGATGCGGGCGTTAATAGTAATTACAAATTAAAAACATACCGCGAGCTGATTCTGATATTCTCATTGTATATAAACACATCAACAACAGTATTTTAAAATACATTTTGAATTACAAACAACCAATCCCTTGTCGCTTAATCGAATGGCATCTAGGTTCTTTTTGTGCATCATATTAATTGTCGTTGAACAATGAGTTAGTTTTGAATATTATCAGTGTTTTGATATATTTCATATCAGTTATTTTGAAGTGGGACAAAGTGACAAATCCAGGACAATCTTTAACCTCATATACTAATCAATTATCACTTCGTCTTTCTCTATCTTCACCAACATAAAAAAAGTAAAAACTAAAACCCAACGGCAAAAAAACAACGCAGTAACACGTCATTTAGCCTGTAACCAGCGGATGATCAAGACGCTTCTAACGATACTTTATTTGTTCAGTTCTAATAAGTAATTGTAGAGCTGTGAGGGAACAAATGAACATACATACATACAAATCATAACCCTCCTGTGGCTCTGCCGTAGTCGGGTAAGAATCAGTAGGCGTCAAATGTTACTTCTCAGTAATTTCTTGTTAATTTGCTATTGTTTGTTTTAAATATTCGAGTTAGAGAGTGAGGACCTCTGGTGGCAGATTAGGGGCTAGGGCGCATAGAATGACGGCCTGCCCCTTTTGTCACTATGGAAGTGTTTCGGGTCAATTCTCTTTCTACAATCGCTAATACATTTATTTTCTTGTATTATTAGCTGATATTTTATTTTGACCTCTCGTGACTTGACGTTGAAAGACGTCATTTCCATTCGTTCATTAATTTTCTATTAACGTTCACATTTGTAGAACGTCACCTTGGCTAGGGGAGTTGATCGCATCAAGACGTCATCAGGCTTGCGGCTTCTACCGTAATAGAGTTAATTCAAACTCTATTCCGGTAGAAGCCGGTTATTCAGCCATTGATTCAAGAGAGATCTTGACATTTTAATATTGTGCAGGTCCATCGAGTTGGTTCTTAGGATAAGTACCCACCTTACTTCTTTCTCCTGTATTGCCGTGATAGCATCATAAACCAAAATGCTCAAAAAGAATAGGATCATACCCTTTATCTATTATATCTGTCCACTTCTCAGTCATAAAATGATTGGAATGTGCCATAGATAACAATAATCTTTATTTACAGTATAGATAGTGGGTCAAATCCCTGACTGCTCTTTTACAAGTTATGCGTAATAAAGTATTTTTGTACATATGCTTCTGTACTTGATGAAACTGCGTTATTTCTGTAACGCAGGCTCGTCCAGTCTCCATTAAACGCAAAGGTCGCAAAAAACGACGCTGAAAAGTTTGATACAAGATTTTCAGGAGATTGACTGATATAATACCGATATACTTTCTTTTAGTAAATACATATATACTACTGTACATAGAAAACAACGAAATTCCGAAAAAAAATGTGTATAAAATATGTGTGATATCTATAATATATGACTAACATTTGTTTTATTTCATAAAATGATAAATAATTGTTTGATAATCAGTTGTGGAGTTTCCGACACATCTAGTAGGTACAACAATATCATTCAAATTAAACTAATTGGTAAAAAAATCAGACAAATCTCTTTCATTACGGGTGCATAGGTGACCAATAATACCAAAGTATACATTAAAGTTGAATTTTATTATATTTTATTTCTATTTCATAACAATTTGTGAGTATTATTTTGTAAACTACTTTTAGGAATTGTAAACTACGTCATCATCTTCCTAGCCTTTATTCCAAAGATTATTTGGAGACGGCTACTAGTTCCTCCGGTTTTACCTGAATATCAGTTTTTCCAGGAGCGACTGGCATCGGACCTCCGCGACCCTGAGGGTTAACTGGAATTCGAAAGTTGAACTAGTTTAACTGTAACTGTTTTTACGTACATAATTCATAATACCTATAGATAATTTTTTTGTAAGATTATTTCTTGATGCATGAAGCCTATATTCTACTCTTCGACTTGTATTGTCCTAAAACGATGTTAACATTTTTAGTTTTATCAGTAAGGGTCACCGCACACTAGCTACTTTTAGCATCGGCGATCGGCAACTAGTCGCTTTTTAGAAGCTAAATACGGTGACCGAACGCTCCACACCGCACACTTAAAAACGCCAAACGCGGCGATCGAGTCGCTTTTTAGAAGCTTGACACAGCAGCTGAACGCTACTCTCCGCACACATTCGGATGCCGGCAGCAGCGACTTGGCATCTGAGCAGTCGCTAAAACGCGCGTTTCCGATACCGCGATCGAACGCAGGAAGTCGCTAAAACGCGATGCAGCATCGATGCAGTCGCCAAATCGCCGATCGCCGATGCTAAAAGTAGCTAGTCTGCGGTGGCCCTAATCTAAAATCTTGTGAGCAATTCACGTGACTGCCTACTGTATTATTATTTTGAAAATTGACATCAATTGTAATTAAGGGCCACAGCACATAAGCTACTTTTAGCATCAACGATCGGCGACTAGTCGCTTTTTAGAAGCTAAATACGGCGACCGAACGCTCCACACCGCACACTTAAAAACGCCAAACGCGGCGATCGAGTCGCTTTTTAGAAGCGTTACACAGCAGCTGAACGCTACTCTCCGCACACATTCGGATGCCGGCAGCAGCGACTTGGCATCTGAGCAGTCGCTAAAACGCGCGTTTCCGATACCGCGATCGAACGCAGGAAGTCGCTAAAACGCGATGCAGCATCGATGCAGTCGCCAAATCGCCGATCGCCGATGCTAAAAGTAGCTAGTCTGCGGTGGCCCTAATACATGTATAAAACTACTTTGTTCAATAAACGTATTTTGTGTTTATTATTGCTGTGCTTACTGTTGGGTTCATTTTATGGGACCGATAAAAAATATTTTAATATTTCTACTACTAATCAAATTTGAAACCCATTCGATCTTTATTCTCTATTTCTCAGCAAATTATCTTTTATTTCCAGCCTACGATGAAGCAGGATTTCTGTAAGAAATAGTGCAAAAGCTAGTAATACTCCATAAAGCAGCATCAGTAATACAGGATAGAAGTCCACCATCTTAACAGACTCGAAATTCCCGCTTGTAACTGTACATAATGGCTTTTTAACGAATATCATACGATTGTATCTGGTGTTCAGGCCATGTTCCTCGATGCGAAATAACCTGTTAAACAATTAAAACTGATCTTAAAACCTACTTATTAATCCATAATAATATTAAAAGTAACTTCGTCTTCGTCTGTAGTCTATTACGTCGTCTATTGTGGGTAAACCATACTTTGATTCTTCTTCTTCTCTTCTACTTATAGGACATGTGCTTTCTTTTATGTTTAAAAGCATTTTTTTGGTTCAAGATATCATCTACATAAATATACATACACAGATTTTCTCGCTTAAACCACGTAGGTTTTTAATCGAGATAAAGTTAGTCCACTAATTTACTACAATTTTGCATAAGTAAAAAATGAAATAAAAATAAAAGACACTCAGTTTTCTTTTGTTTTTGTATGCGCTCAAGTTATATAATTGTATTCTTGTATCACAAATGACTTGCTACTTAAAATATTTTTTAAATGGACTTTGGATGAAATTATTAAATAATATATTCCTAAAATGTTTTAAGCTAAGGATAATTAGGATAAAATAAGAATAATCAAGGCTAGTGCAGATTTAAGAGGATTTTTAAAATATGGTTATAATTTACATAAATATTTACATATATAATGATGTTTTCATTTTATTTGGAATTATTTTTATCGTTAGTATTTGGAAAAGTTAAGAAATTATAACTTAGGTTACACTTATTAATGGTATATTAAAAAAAACATAACAAAAATATTAACAATTTCATGAAGATTTCTATATTGAGATTGACATAACGTTTGTTCAAAGTATCTATCATTAGCTAAATTTGTCTTAAGCAATCTAATGTCAACAAAAGTATCAAAATTTACCCGACTCGGTACATTTCCGTGTATGGAGATCCCTTCTTACAGCAGAACCATGGTTTGCGACCTTGGATGTAGTCTATCTCCCGCAATCCACACTTTTCATGTTCTTGGAAGTGTTGAGAGACGATTCTATATCCTGTACCAATATTCATATTGAAGGCAAAAGGTTCCTGTAAATATGAATAATATACAATAAAATACAAGCTTAAGTGTCTATGTGTGTGTGTGTGTGTGGGCGGGGGTATTTTAGTTCATATGCATTCATAGTATTCAATCATCATTAATAAATAAATTAATTAATAAATATTTCGGATATCTTACACACAACATTGTCTAGTCCCAACTTAAGCAGAGCTTGTACTATTGGTACTAGACAACAGATATAAATACAAAAACAGGCCTCGAAGGCTCGAAGGCCTTTTATTGTAGTTTCGTATTTAGAAAGGTTTATTATGTTTATATTCTAGAAATGTATAAATTTTGGAGTTGATTTATTGGAGACTTGTTAGTAAAAAGAGAATTACTGTTTGAAGTTTCTTTACACCTTCTTCAAGACTCAAAAATATTGGTTTGTATCCTTTTGGTGATACTTTAGTTTCATAAAAAGCTTTTCGAATAGGATCTCGTGCATAATCTGCCTGAAATATAAATAAAAATGTATAAGTTAACAATGCGTGTTTATCAGTCGACGGGGATAAGCTAATGATGAAATACTCGCAGTCTAGTAAATAAATAAGTTTTTGATCATAATGTGCTATGAACAAGCTATATCTAAAAACTGCTAATATCTTTCTCTTTCTGGATTTTTTAACCTTATCAAAAGTTTATTAGGTACTAAGAATAGTCCAAAAATAATAACAATCTAAGGGTGATCTTATTTTTGAACTATTTCTACCTTTAAAATCTTTAATCTCCGTCTTTGAATTATTAGAATGTGCGTAATCCTAATTCTGAAAAAAAGCGGCCAAGTGCTAGTCGGACTCGCCCATGAAGGGTTCCGTAGCATCAAGTAACATCATATAAAAGTTTTAGTAGTTCGTTGTAACTTTCATCGATGTTTTAATAATAGTGTTTTGATTGAAAGAAATGTAAATTGCGTTTTAAGATTTATGACGTATTAAAAAAAAACTCCTAACTAGATCTCGTTCAAACCAATTTTCGTTGGAAGTTTGCATGGTAATGTACATCATATATTTTTTTTAGTTTCATCACTCTCTTATTTTAGGGGGGGAGGGGACACATTTTACCACTTTCGAAGCGTCTCTCGTGCAAAATATTCAGTTTAGAAAAAAATTAAGTTAGAAACCTCAATATCATTTTTGAAGACCTATGCATAGATAGCCCACACGTAGGGTTTTGATGAAAAAAAATTTTTTGAGTTTCAGTTCTAAGTATTGAGACCATCAAAATTTATTACTTTTTTTCTATTTTTGTGTAAAAAATATTAATGCGGTTCACAGAATATATCTACTAACCAAGTTTCAATAGAATAGCTGTTATAGTTTCGGAGAAAAGTGGCTGTGACATACGGACGGACAGACAGACAGACAGACATGACGAATCTATAAGGGTTCCGTTTTTTGCCATTTGGCAACAGAACCCTAAAAAAGACGGATATTTTATACTGAAGGAAGTACACTAATATTTTTGTAAATATTTTTTAAGTTTAGTAAATAAATATAAGTAAACATATAAAGTAATAGTTAAGGAAATAAAAATTCATTGCAATATACCGAAAAATAATATCTATGAAATATAGCGTCTTCTATTCCAAAATCCAATTTTGAGTTCATGAGATCAGTAACAGTTCTGATTTGATTTGAAGTTGATTGCAGGAGCACCACGATGCTGGCAGAATACGACGTGTAGAAAAAGAGGAACGCCAGGAAAACTATGAACATCACTAGACGTCCTAGAGTTCCTGCAATAATAATTATATTTGTTTTATCTGTATATTAATACGTAAAGCGAGCGAGTGAACCGAGGTGTATGAAATTTTGCACACTTACATATTTTATGTGGAGGAAAAGTGCAGTTTTTTTTTTTTTTAATATGCATAAAAATATTTTAAGTCAATAACTAAACATCACACACACACTACGATTTATTTAAAACACACATGCATAAATGCTATTTGGTCAAATTAACATTAAAGCGTATAAAAGTATAGTCTTTGAATATAAAATCATAATAATGTTGCCACTACTAATTCAAATTCTTTATGGTCAAATTTCTACTCGTGGCGACTACTAGTTTTTAGAATTAAACATAATGATAAATGCTAACTGAAGTCATTACTATTATATGTATCACAAGGGCTGGTGAATAGCATGTTAATACTTTTATTTTTTTATTTGTTATCCATAAAAACATAATGAATTAAAATGTTACTTCGTCTGTCTGACTGTTCACGACTCAACCGCTAAACGGATATAAATGAATTCTAGATTAATTACGTTGAGCGTTGACGAACTTTAAAAAATATTATCTCCACGTATACTTACAGTATCTCTACATTTCTGCAGGGACACATTAAAATATACAATATGGACACATCATTATCATCATCAGCCTATCGCAGTCCGCTACTGGACATATTATTATGCCTCTCCCTCTCCCCAACACTGATCGATTTTCGGCTACTCGCATCTAGCTCCTGTCAGCCATCCTGCGTAAGTCGTTACTTCACCTGGCCTGTGGGTGACTCCTACACTACATCTGCCAAGACGCAGTCTCCACTCCAGATGTAGACATAATATAGAATATAGACAAAATTATGTTAAACTTGTTCCAAAACTAACCCTTTAGCTCATTAGAACTTCCCTGTTGAGAAACTGCACTGACCACAAAAATAATAATGTCGCTACACGTTGCTGTCAAACATGTCTGATCGATATTTTTCTAAAAAACAAAGTAAGTAATTAAATCCATACTGTTTTTATTTTCTTATATTATTTTCAACTTGAGCTACTTTTTATAGCCAAAGAATCTTTGTGTGTATTAATTTTATATAATTATCATTTCTTCAATCTTACCTCCTCATAATCTACGCATTTCTTGATATCCCATTTAGCATTCGCATATAGTGTAATTGTCAATACAAGGATGAATCCCGCATGGCAGTACCATACAGCAGTTGTGAAGGGTAAGGTAAATAAATTGTACTGATAAGATAGAGGCGGCTGTCTGAATACTATTTTGGACATAGACGTAACACCAGGGATTGTTATGTATTCTAAGATCTCCATACGTTTTTTGTTCATAAATGATATAGTTCCTGAATGACAATTGAAAATATATTATAAGTATTCAGGATCTTAAATAGAAGGCTTAATAAATCGTACATTAGATAACTTTACTGTCACTTTTGTCATTTGATGTAGTGTAGAATTAATTACAAGATGATTGATTGTATTGACAAAAATGTTTTTATTTCACGTACCACATAAGTCAGCTTTTCCTGTGTAAATGTCACCGTTTATGCCAGTCCAGTTACCGTTCACATAATGGCCCCAAGAATCAGAGAATATAAATAACTGTGTAGCATTTAAGAACTCGTACAGATTGTTTATTGCGTGAAAAGTGCTTTTTGTGGCCGGATCTATGAAAGTGTTGCTGAAAATAATTTTATACTTTTATATATACCTTATATATTATGGAATATATTATGAATTGAGTAATTGACCAGTCATTACTGCAAATTTTGTTACTGTCAGCGCTCTAGCATTGAAATGCTACCTGTATCGCTCTTTTACTACTCTTTACTAGCTTTTTGTAGGCAGTAGAGCCACGCTGATTTCAACATGAATGGGCTACCTCGACCGGTTCAGTACTCTACCCTCACACAGAAGACCGTCCTAATAATGACAGCATTCTTGGCGTCATATTTCGTTGGTGAGTGTTAGACCGAAGGCCCAATCATTCTGCATCTTTCTGAAGAATGATGTAGGAACACCTCTCTAAGTTGCCATGGTGTGGGTCACCATACTGCATTATATGCACTTGTGCTACTTGTATTGTACACCGGTAAAAGCACGGATCAAAGACAAATTTACTCCATGGGTAAAAGTAACAATAATGTACAAAGTGTAACATACGTCAAATCAGCCAAATCATATCGTGTTCTGTTACCAGTGATAACAAGAGAAGTGGCTATTGTGTTTCTTTTTAAATCTTTTCTCCTCACAGCATTGGATATGATTCTTTCCAGTGATTTATTTAAACCACCTATAGTCGACCAAGATCCGTAATATTCCACAATCCAATCAGCTTCGGACTTTATCTTGTACACTGTCGATATACGGCATGAATAAGTTAAGAGAACAACAATATATTTTATGTAATATTTTATTAAGCGTTGCTTAACTTTATGTTACAGTATGGTTCAAAGATGGTCTGGGCTAGAAATACGAGCTTATGAAATGCTTTGTATATTTATTATCACCAAAGCTATCCCACGCACCAACATTATCCAAGCTTGACAAATTCATCAAGCTACACAATAAATACTTTAAAACTACAATTATTCAATGAGATATTAAAAGAAAGACAACATTCAATCGCCCCAAAGCCGAGTATTTTAGACATGTAAAACCTATCATTAAAATATAGGTTGCAACTAAATACAAATAGATTAAAGAATAATCTGACATATAGTTTATATAATAATCTGATATATATTACGACCATATCGTAAACTCTGGTTTGTCTACTTATGAACATCTATGGAAATAGTTTTCCCTGTAGCAATAAAGAGCCACTTGTATCTAAGAATATTTTAGGTATAGGTTACTAATATATTCTCATATAAAAGTGCCATTTTATAAATTTTGAAAAAGTAACTTGAAAATTTTAGTCTTATGGAAGATTTAATTACCTGTCTGTAGTAAAAAATCTCCAGTTTGTAGTTCTTCAGCGATAATGAATTCAGAGTCAACTAGTATACTGAATTCCGCTAATTCATTAACCACAGTATTAGTTTTACCAAGAAGTAGCCATCTGTAAGTTTTGCTAAACATCTTTTTGGCATTAGCCTACAAATAAAAGTTAAATGAGAATTATATTTTATCATTTAATAAAAAAAATTAGCACACCTTTGTAAACTTCCACCGTATATTTTAATATCAATCTGATGTCCTATTTGTTTGACAAGTTAACAATAATTTGAGTGCAACCAAGAGTATATTACGAAATTTTTTTGTATTAATTACTTACCTAGTACCCATAACAGATAAGAATGATGCCAAATTCTATTCTCTTATCAAATCTACATCTAAATTTACCCCGATTTATAAATAGATAAGAATAAAGCTCCTTACATATTTAGTATATTAGTTACAATAAAAGGTGCCTTAGTATGTTAAGATTACCTGCTTCAGAAAAAGCTTATATGTAGGACAGTCTGTGTCTATTAAGAAAAATAAATGATTGTCCGGTCCGATGTTGTTAACAACTTCACGGTTAGATATAAATCTGATTGAAAGTTGTCTGTCTTTGGCAAAAATCTTGGCCACTTGATATTTGTACACTGAAACAATATACACTTGAACACTTAGTACTTTTACATTTTTTCAATAGCAGATGAGTTTCAAATGTTAGTTTCCAAATTTTGGCTCGAACTGCCTCGTTGGTCTAGTGGATAGCGTATTCGACTGCCGATAAAGAGGTCTCAAGTTCGAATCCTAGGTCGGGATGAATTCAAGAAATTCTTTATAGCAGCCCGTAGTATCTAAATTAGCGGTGTGTCATGCCCATGCCTCGTGGGCACCTAAAACCGTCTGTACCGGTTGTTATGAACATTTATAGCAATCGTTATTAAGAAGTCAGTGCCTTCAAATATACTGATAACTAGTTCAACCCCTGAATTCAGTTCGAGGGCTGCGCAGGTCTGATGCCAGTCGCTAGTTAGAAAAACTGATATTCAGGTAGAATCGGGTGAACTAATAGCCGACCCCAAAACAATCTAGGGATAAAGGAAGATGAATTTTAGACTGATGGTTATAAGAGTTAACTTCATGAAAACGGAAATATTTGATTAATCAGTACTCTCAGTTAGTACTTACTTTGTTTCCAGCAGACATGTGCAATAATCGATGTTGGCTGGTTGTAAGATGCGATGGTGTCAGTAATCATTCGAAAACTATTTGAATTTGGAATTGAAAGGCAAGTATTCAAACACAATATGTTAAGAAGTAACAGTACAATCATTTTTTAAATAAATTTAATTACTTTTAATATTTATGCGAAAGTTGCTGTGCATATACAAGTCATACTAAAACTATTCATCAATGTCTGTTTACCTATATATTGACGACAAAAGCTACATTTCATAATTGTTTCTATTTAATAATTGGTAGTTACGATACAAAGCTACTCCGTTAATCGCAAAGGCGGTATAAGGCATATGATTACAATGGTAATTATTCATAGTGTTTCTGCTGACCAAGTATCAGTAATTACTAGCAGTGTATACTTATGTAATTAGAAATTAAGGAGGACTATTTCCCAAGGATTTTTCGAAATTAAACCCATTTCGATTTTAAAGCACGTAACAATGACTAACGGCAGTTTATATTAATCTATCTGCAATTTAATTAGAGATCGGTTATTGAAAGAGAGAAAATATACTAAAAAGATTATTTGTTCTTTTTGTCAACTATAACTTTTCAACAAAGGAAAACGTTGATCCCGGTTAAGTGAATGAATCATGTTGAAAAAAAACTCCAGTTTCGACTATAGATAGAATTTTGAAAACGGCATGAAAATAATTTTTAATTTAATTGAAAAATGGATCTATATAAGACTGATAAACGTAAAAAATAATAGTAGTTAATAGTTTTGTACTGGATTATGGTTTTTTGTCTTGATAAAAATGATATGCACTAAAAATTTAATAAACATAAATACATAAATACCCATATATTTATAGTCACTGTAGTTTGTACCAGATTATTATTATTAAATAATAATAATGTATTAATTGTATTTTTATACAATATGGTGTGTTTTTTTAAAGGATTTTATCATTCAATGTTTTGTAAATGTAAGTTGTTCAATCTGCTGTACTTGGAGCTACAGCAGTTTTCGACTAATTTATAACATGTTCATTCCTTTTTTCGTGCAAGCATTTTAAATTTTGAAGGATTTGGTGTCTCTTGTAAAGTAAAATCTCAATGCCAAGAAAAATCAGTGCCAATAAAGTGCCATAGGACAATATAAGTAAAGCAGGATAACAATCCACCATGCTGACTGATACGAAGTTCGATCCGCCTCCAGCACATTTTGGCCGTTTCTCATACATCAGCCGATTCTCTCGATACTGCAAACCATGTTCTTGAATACGTTTCATTCTATAAAATATCATACAGAGCAAAATATGAAATGTCACAAGATCAATATATAGAGTTTAATTGCAACCTCAGTCACAAGATAATAGTATTATAACAAATAACAGATATTTACAAAAAAACAAAATAAAGAGAGCACGAGAAAAAAGGTTACCCAATCTTGAACATCTCCTTGTATGGTGATTCCTTCCTCACAGCCAACCATGGATCAATGACCTGTAGATACTGTATTTCTCGAAGGCCACATTTTTGTCCTTCGCTGAAATATTTGCCCACAAACTTATATCCTACACCAGTTTCCATGTGAAATGCAAACAAGCCCTGCAATCCGTAAAACTAAGATCACTAAAAGAAAAGTTGTTGAGGAAATATATAATATAATATTGAAAATACATGTTTAATGAGTACTAACGTCGTATTTAACAGTGTAGTCTAGAACTCTCATCAACAGGTTCAAGGTATAAAAACTGTGTTTAATGTACTAAGTAAAAATAAAGAAATTATTTGGTATGGACATATGATACGTAGAGGGGTCATTCATTTATTACGTTAAGTGATTTAGGGGGTACAAGGGGATCGAACATCCCTTATTTTTTCCTACGAGGGTGTCTTAATAGTTCTAATATTAGATAAAAAAAGTTTAAAAAGATAAAATAAGATAGAAGAATAGTAGTAATTTAATAGAAATGATTAAAATTATTGCATCCAACATAATTGTAAATGTTGCTTAAAATTGTTACTTTTAAAGATAAACATGAAAACCAGCCAAAGCTAAAATCTAATAAAATCGTCTTACGTATGTAGGGAAAAATATTTTAAGAATATAAGGTAACAGGAATAGAGGGCGATAGCGGTGAACTAACGAGAGGAGAATGGAAGAAGAACACTCTTGGTACTGACTCAAAATAAAGTTGGGAAAAGGGTTAGAAGATGATATTGCTATTGATAGAACAATTTTCAAATAAATTAAATTCGCAAAAAATGATTCATCTTTGTAATCGATAAGAAAGATACCAAACCTCTCCCATTCTTATGACTCCCTCATCCATTGTCATAAAGCTTGGTGGAGTTCCGGGTGGAGCGACTTTCTTTTCATATATTGCTTTACGAGTAGGTTCAGTAGCAGTCTAAAATGCGATTAACACAATATAATATGTCCACGTCACTTTGAAGGTACAAAAATGTAATTCAGAACTTAACAAACAACCATTGAGGGCAAAAAGTTTTTGTTCTACAACTTTAAATACTTATCGACTTTATCAGTTTTTGAGCTTTAAGTATCAATTTTAATGAATGCAGAGAGAATTATTTTGAGTAATTTTCTTTTTTAAATTTTCTCTTTTTGTTCGATCTATAGCCATAATATTCACTTTGTTGTTTTGATATCAATCAGGTACAACAGTCATCGATTTATCTTTTATTCAATAAGCACTAGACAACATACACGAAATAGGTAGTTGTCTAGATGCTGTCGCATATTTTTTTGAAAATATTAAAATGTAAATTGCAAATCTTCTATTGCATACCAACTTATAGATATATTCGTATTTCTGATTCCTGAGTGCACTAAATTCACTTAAAAATCTGATAAAAGAAATCACAAACAATTACGTCAAAATTTATATTGAAAGCTTAACTCATAGTTAATATTGCTTCCTTACCGAGAAGTAATATCTGTTAAAAACAGTATCATGCACACCAAATTTGAGCCTGGAGTGCAGTAAATCATCCAAGGTTTTTATATGCGAAGAACTGGATTGCAGTAACGCCACGATATTTGCTGAGTACGAAGTGTAGAGGAACATTAGTGAAAGAAATAACACAAGCATTACTACTCGTCCAAGAGATCCTGCAAAATATAATATTAGGTAGTTTGTGAATGAATTCTTTTTTACAGATCAGTGACAGTGAAGTTTTAGTAACTCAGAAAAATATCGATCTAATAAAGTCCATAGTACTATGAAGTTTACCTTTTAGTTCACAAGGACTGCCTTGTTGACATGCAGCTCCAAACATTAGTATAACAATATCAACAGCGTTAGCTCTTAGAACGTCAGAATTTGTTTCTCTCTAAAAAATATTGGTAGAGAATGTTTTATTATGTTTTGAAGCGTATTATGAGACACCATTTAAAGAATATATAATTTCTTATTATTTCTATAATAAGAAATTATATAACTATAGAATGGCTGCGCTACAACATTTTCCAATATTTTATTATTTTTCACCTAACGAGTAGCCTGGATAAGTAGTAAGTGATAGAAAATCATAATCAACGTTAAACCTCTTCTATTATGTCGTATGTATGGTTACAGTTCGTTCAGAAAATAATCTACTTCTCCTATGCCCCTCTCACAACTCCGACTTCATTAACTCTTTGTTCTTTGTTCAGGCAGAACTAGTTTGGAATGCACTCTCGCTTGAAATCAGGATGTCCACTAATCAATATGATATGAGTCCTCAAAAAGACTTCAAAATAATTACCTCTTCTATTTAGAAAACGGTTCAGGTAATGAAGTACTTACTGTTTCAACATTATTAATCATTTTTCTCCATTCCCATTTCGTTACAAGAAATAGAACAAAATAAATTGTACATAGTAAGGCTATGGTGCTGTACCATACAGTGGTATTGAAGGGTAGTAAAAACAGGTTATTTTCATATGATAGTTTTGGTTGTTGGAATACGAACTTAGAACGGGTTGGTGTTGGGCTTGCAATGTAGTCCACAATGGATATTCGTTCAAAGGTAAAGAACATAGGCGATCCTGTGAAACATCACGTATAAAACATTTAGTAAATAGCCAGTGACGGAGTAATAGACATCTTGTTTATTTATCCTGACCCTAATTGTGTCGTATGATGTAATGCTAATGTAACGCAAATATTTAACAACGATCAAATTGTCCTATACCGTCTATAGCAACGCAAAAAATGTAATGATTAGATTTTAATAACTTATGTTATGTTATGTTAGTCCATGAAAGGAAAAAAAATACCTCCAATTTCAACTTCTCCTCTGACCAAATAGCCGGTCATTCCGTTCCAAGTACCATTGACGCGATAACCCCAGGTCTCAGCAAAAATATATTTCCTAGTAGCGTTAAGGAAATCCAGCAAGTGGTTAGATGTTGGGAAATTTACTTTTGTGATTGTATCAATGTGGTCATCTCTGTGACAACAATATTGATTGATTAAACAATGGAAAATTATGATTTAATATCTGAATAGTTGTAATCAAATCTATGTGGCAATCTGTTACAATTATTAACATGTGATATTGCCCATTGCCTAAAGTTAGAAGACTTGGGCGTTCCCGCAATATCTTATACCAATTACAGGTATGAACCCTTATCTACTCTAGTTATTGCAACCATTAGGTTGATTAATGACTCTAGTAGATAAGATTAGTTTCAACTAGAACTAATGCACCTTATATTAGCCAAGTGCATTAGTTCTAGTTTTACAGAATATTAGGGGTTTTTTGTTTTAAATGACATTCCTTGTCATCTTAAACGTATTAAAATTGTAATTATCGGGATAATTTTCATCATATAAATAAAATTATGATCAACCGCCTAATTTAGTCCACTGCTCGACATAAGTCTATTCTTAGAAAGGAGGTACTGTTCTACTAGTTTCAAGTTTTCTTCTTACAGTGATATTGATTCTGTGTAATTTGCTCCTGTAGGTGGCTTTTACGACGTCCATGGGATGAATAGGTTTAGTGACACACTGTATTCTTAATCTGTCACCATAAGGAAATTAGATTTATAAACTGTACAAATGTAGGCTGAGGGAAAGAGGAAAGCTTCCTTTTATATAACATTTACTTACATGCCATCGTTTAAATGATTAATGCTCTTGTTATTTGTGAGAACATAACAAATGCTTATTTCATATTGATCCAAGTCCAGGCGTCTTAAAGATGTGGTTTCAGAAAAGGTTTTCAATTTTTGAAATCCAATTTTCTTGTCCCACGTTCCATAGTGCTCTGTTTTCCAAGAGCTATTTGTACCTATTTTGTAAACTGGAAACATATAAACTAATTATAAGAATAACTTATTTTATGACAGGATTTATATTAATGAAGACTGACATGGACCGGCTTGATGATAGGTCGGTACTACCCTCTCACAGGAGACTAACCTGACATGACAGAATTCGTGCTGTGGTGTTTCGTTGGTTCGTTGGAAAGCGGATGCTACTAGCATCTTAATAGTAGTGTGGGTCATCTTACTGTATTGTCTGCTTCCATCAGGTAGAGTTAATTTTTAAACAGTTATTCGAATTCAAACATATATGTCGAAAAAGTGCCTGGGTTCATGATTTTGGGTATCTAAGTAAAAGATCACGGAACAGGATATGCCCTTTTGAAACTTACTCCTGTTAAAACTTCATTTGAACACAAAATCTTAAGATTAATGATTACATAAAAGAAAACACAATTTACATAAAAAAAAACAAACCGAAGCACATTTTAAACAGTTTAGTTAAGCAAACCGATCCCATATTGTTAACTGAAAATTAAAATATTTGGTTTCTCCTCAGATGATTGCTCGGTCCAAATTAAAGTTTACTCACTAAAATTCAAATAATAGCTGCCACTATTCTCCGATATGATAATAACTTGTGAATCAGGTAAAATATCCAGAGCCACAACTGAATCAGGCACCATTTCAAACATATTTTCTCCCATTTCGCCAATAAGAAGCCAACGAAATGGCGCTCGAAAATAGCTCCTTGCGGCATTCTGAAAAGAATAACATGAATTTAAGGATGATCTGACAATTTTTTAAAATGAGTTTTTATTGATGGGACGAAGCATTTAAACTACTGGTCTGATTAACTGTTGAACACGTACAAAGGTAAAATATATTCTGGCTTGTTCAAGCTCATTTCTCTCTCAAACGACTTAAAAAAAGGAGGACGGTCTCAATTCGACTGTTTTTTTATGTTTGTTACCTCAGAACTTTCGATTGGGTGAACCGATATTGATAAGTATTTTTTTATTTAAAAGCTGGTGCTTAACTTGTGGTTCCATCATAAGGATAATAGCATATCTGATAAAAGGATAGGATAATAAAAATCGATGAAACTCCTCTAATGTCGTGATTTTAGTACTCGATATAGTTTTTCTTTGAAGTCGGTTTTTTTTATCAAAATTATTAATTTTTACGAAGTAATTCATTTAGATATGTATATTGCAAATTTTTAAGTCTTAAAAAGTATTGTTAATATGTATGTAATGTCAATTATTGATTTTTTATTTTAATAACGAAACGGTAAACATAACTAAAATTATTTACAGTTGTAAGTTAGCTGAGTCCCTTGGTGTTACCCGCGGTTAATGTTCTAAATCGCGAGTAAGTGCCGCGAAGCAAAGCTAGTCTAGAAAAATAAGCCTTACTCCTTATGTCATCAGCTATTTGACAGTGAAAGTGACGTCGAAATAGTGCCAGTCGTTCCAGAGATTAGCCGAACCAAACACAGAGTTTTTTTTGAATTATTTCTTTATGTGCTTTATTGATTTAAATTGCGTGTATAATTAAATGTGCATTTAGTGAAAACTATTTATTTGAATTTACAAACAGAAACTACAAATTTATTTATTTGTATATTTTATTAGGTAGAACGATCATGGACAGTGCAGTTACCTCCTCGAAATAACCGACGATGTCAGGACAATTGAGATCGGTTACAAATATTGTATCTTCTTCAATGTAATAGAATTGCTTGTCCGTCACATTTGTTGCACCTGCTGTGTTAGTCTGCATATTTTTATCCGAAAGAATCTTGTAAAAATCTACTATTTGATCTGCGAAATTGAAAGTATTTATGATTTATATATATTTATTAAAAGTTTAACGGCACTTGTCTAAAGAGTTCTATTTTTTATATAATAGTCTAAGATCCGGCTGCAAAATCTCTACGTTGATCGCGTAGTTAATCAAATTCACATAAAACATACATTTATGATTAGGAGAATACATTGATAACAGGGTGCCAGTCAATAAGTGGCCGCAAGTAATTTTAATAAATTAATGTTAATTAATTTGCCAAAAAAAAATTCGTTCACTTATTTTTTAAATAAAATACCATTCACATCATAGCAATGTTTGTAAAGAATTCGAAAATCGATGGGTGCCGTTGCACACTCGGCCGCAACTACTTGGCAGCCAGGTGTAAACAGGTAATAGTTTGGTGTATTTATACGTTCATGACGTATACGCATGTTTTTTATATTAAATTAAAGCTATTTTTTTTTAATATGAATATATATCGCTGCCTGTGAACAAATAGCCGCAAATTAGGGCCTCCTGTCTCAGACTCACCAACGAAATACTCTACTATCTTTTAAATATGTTCTATACCCTTTTCTAGTTATTTCATAAGTATTCGTATTATAGAGTACTTAAAAACAGTACACTATTGCCACTGAATTGAAAAAGACTTAGCGTAGTACTACACATTGAATTTAAAATGTTGTGTTTTCTTTTTAATATTTAACGCCGCTTTGAACAACGACGGCAATTTGTTGCTGAATTTAACTTTAAACTCCAGTAAGGTCTAGGGTTAAATTTCAACGAAAGTCACTATAGTTTCCAAGTGCAAAGCCTATGAACTAAGCAAGGTTACTTAGCAGAAGTGATTTTAAGGGGATGGACGAGAGGATTAAGATGGATGAAGGTACTTAATGATTTAAATACAAACTGAAAAGAGCTCCACAGCCAACAGTGTTGATATAACCACATCAAAATTAAGTTGTAGTGCGACACTGATTTTAGCACAAACAGGTGGGTTAGTGGGCGGTACTACTCTCTCAGAGAAAACCAATATACAACTTAAAATGACAGTATTCGAGTTATCGTGTTTTGCTGGTGAGTGTGGGACCAGAGGCCCAATGTTTGCAGAAGCATATCAATAGGCCGCTATAGTGTAGGCACCTTGCTGCATTGTCTACATTTGTAATAAGTATGATGACAACTCTTAGACTCTATTCATTCTTTCTATTAAATCAGGTTCACTTTGGCGGTCTCTAATTTAAAAATAATTATAATTACAAAAGTGTAGTTATGCACATTACATATATACATACCGATGTACATTGATGTCTTAACTTATACTCAATACGATGTTCAACTTTTATACGATAACAACTGTTCAATAATTTACTATTATCGTTCGTTAGACTGGTGTAAATTTAAAGTAAATAAATCAAGCCGACTGTAGTTTTATAAACCAGTACGATAAGTTTATAAAACTACGTTAAACATCTTTTCAAATTATAGCAAACTATTATATACTAGCTAATATTTGTGAATCACACAAATAATATTTGGTCCGACCCGGGAATCGAACCCGAGACCTCTTGATCAGCAGCCGCATACGCTAACCACTAGACCAACGAGGCAGTATATATACAGTCAAACCTGGATAAGCGAGAGTTTAAGGGAGCACAATCTCATTCTCGCTTATAGAGGTTTCTCACTAACCCGTGTTTCTCGCTAATACAGGTGCGTGGGTAGCGTTTCTCTCTTATTCATAAAGATTTGTGACAAACGCGGTAGGGCGAGTCTACTCAGGGTGTGGTTCTTTGAGAGTTCCGTCGGTGTTGCTCTCCAGAAAGGGAAAGCACTTATCTTCAGATAAAATAACAACGTTATTTAGTTCCACGAAAAAGAATAGGTTCAATATTGACGAGAAAACAATACAAAAACAATGTAGGAAGTTCCACGAAAGTTAAGAATGAGTCATAAAATAGCAGATGTTAAATTTGTAATTTGCTTTGTCATTTGTTACTGTATGTATGTATTTTAATTGTAGCTATAGAGGTATAGATAAATAGCAGTCTCACTTACGAAGGTCTATGAGGGAAAAACGAATCTCTCTGCACAGGTTTCTGTTTCTCGCTAATAGAGGTTTTTGAAGCTTAAAATGACGGGTCTTGGCTATTATTCTCACTTATCCAGGTTTGACTGTATATATAACAAAAAACAACCCTCACACTTTGTGTTGGGGGTTAATAATATAAGCGCTCAAGTGCGAGTCGGACTTGCCCATGAAGGGTTCCGTTGCAGCAAGTAACATCATATAAAAGTTCTTGTAGTTAGATGTAACTTTGATCGATGTTTTAATAATAGTGTATTAATTGAATGAAAGGTAAATTGCGGTTTACGATTTATGACGTATTAAAAAAAGCGGTCAAGTGCGAGTCGGACTCGCCCATGAAGGGTTCCGTATCAGCAAGTAACATCATATAAAAGTTCTTGTAGTTCGTTGTAAGTTTTATCACTCTCTTATTTTAGAAGTTAGAGGAGGGAGGGGGGACACACATTTTTCCACTTTGGAAGTGTCTCTCGCGCAAACTATTCAGTTTAGAAAAAAATGATATTAGAAACCTCAACATCATTTTTGAACACTTATCCATAGATAACGTATAGGTTTGATGAAAAAAAAATTTTTGAGTTTCAGTTCCAAGTATGGGGACCCCCAAAATGTATTGTTTTTTTTATATTTTTATGTAAAAATCCTAATGCGGTTCACAAAATATATCGACTGACCAAATTTCAACAGTATAGCTCTTATAGTTTCGGAAATAATTGGCTGTGACATACGGACGGACAGACAGACAGACAGACAGACAGACTTGACGAATCTATAAGGGTTCCGTTTTTTGCCATTTGGCTACGGAACCCTAAAAAACTAGTTACTAGATCTCTTTCAAACCAATTTTCAGTGGAAGTTTGCATGGTAATGTACATCATTTATATTTTTAGTTTTATCATTCTCTTACTTTAGAAGTTACAGGGGGGGGGGGGGAATTTTACCCTTTTGGAAGTGTCTCTCGCGCAAACAATTCAGTTTAGAAAAAAAAAATTTAGAAACCTCAATATCATTTTTGAAGACCAATTCATAGATACACGTATGGGTTTGATTAAAGTATGGGGAACCCCAAAAAATTATTGTTTTTCTTCTTTCATTTTTGTGTGAAAATCTTAGTGCGGTTCTCAGAATACATCTATTTGTCAAGTTTCAACAGTATAGTTCTTATAGTTTCGAAAAAACTTAAATGACAAAGTTGTAGGTAATAAAAAGATCTACAAATTTTGCATTTACAGTTTTTCCTCGTGAAGGGTTAAGTTAGTTTTGCCAAAAATTTATATAAACAGTATTTTATCCTTAAACCTCCCCCTTCAAGATCTCAGTTCGCGCGTAAATTATTTTTCAGAATGAGCAGCTACATAAAAGTAAAAATTTTTACTGTATGTCATAGCAAGATTAGCATACCCTATTATCTAATCTACAGTATTAAAGACCTAAATAGTTTGTTTAAATGCGTACCTAATAATTATCATTTCAAAAACATGAATATTTTATGTTGACTGGCAGAGAATGCTCTGGGCAAATACAAAAGTGCATAAAGTTTTAATAAATATACTCACAAGGAGCCCAGCAAAGTTTTGCTATAATAGTTGAAGGTTTATGAAAATATTCGATAACTTCAGCTATCATGGAGAGTTGAGTTGACTGCCCATAACTTAGGTGAAAGAGAATTTCGATCAAAAATATGTTTCTCATGTTCACTTTCGAAAAAGTTAACTTGTGTTAAAAATATTACCTGTATGTTGGAATCAGGTAAACTAAAAAATGTATCCATACAAAATTGCTTACTGTAGACATTGCAATTTTCTTTGAAATCACTGCAAAGGTAAATCATAAAATTGCTATAGTTTATTCGTATTACTTACATATGTAAAGCCAAATACATAGTACATTGATTTTGTTGAAATGTGTATAATTTTATCGAATTCTTGTTTGCAGTTCAATTGTGTCTGAACAAATTCACATTCATTTTTAGGGTTCTGTTCTTAACTGTATTCAATTGTTTTCTTTCTATCCGTTAGAATTTCTATATAACAGAGTACCTTACTTTTAGATCGGGAAATGATCCTCCATAAGCGCATGCCTGGGAGTGACAGGTGAACCCATCCGTCACCCTTGCAGAAGCAGCCCCGAGTGGCGGCGTGAACGATACGGTGCGTGCCTACCCCCCTTTCGAGGAGAACAAAAGAGAATATCGGGGTTTCCACACAGAAGCATCTATCCATCTACTAGACTGCCTGCGGTTTTGGTTGGTTCGAGTCCAACTTAGCCACCAACTGGTGGTATCCCTGGGGATTTCCGCACGACAAAAAATGGGTACCTTACTTCGAAGTGGAATAATAAAATTTGTCAATAATAAGTGACTACTAAAACTTGGGTCAGTCAAGTTTCGATATTACAGGCGCGGCTCGACCATACCGATACAAAAACTTCGCAACTTTATGGGTGAATTGAATTCGTAGATTGAACTAGTTGTTAGTATATTTAAAGACATTGACTTTCTAATAACGATTTCCATAGATATTCATGAAAAGCGACCCCCAGGAGATTAACGTGCTCTCCGATGCATGGAGAGAAAGACCGCTAAACTTTCATACTACGCGCTGCTGCTTCGAATTTCTAGTTGGAAAAATCCATCAACACTATCATCCGATCCAAGAATTGAATGGGAGATCTCTTGATTGGTAGCCACATTAGGTAACCGCTAGACTAACAGAGGTAGGACCAAATAGGCTAACCACAGAATATAATAGTGGTCTATAAAGAATTGAGGCAAAGGATTTATAATATGTCATATTTGCTAATGATAACGAATGTCCGCAAGGCGGCTAATCGTACATATCTCATTATTGTATCTGTGTCAAGTTTATCCGCACTATTTGTTTGCTGGAGATATAATAGAAGTATTTTTCCGTAACAATAACAGTAAACACAAGTTGGCAATGTTTGGGTTATTCTCAGCTCATTATATCGACAGTTAAACACCAAGGATATTTTTCTTTACTATCTCTGCCCAGGGTTTGTCTGCATTATAAGTATTTACAGTTACAGTACTGAGGCTTTTAGTTTTTTAACTTTATTAGAAGAAAAATTGGCCTTAAAAGCAGTTTTAAATAAGTTCAACAAACAATTGCTTGCTTTACTTTTAGCTGTTAAATTACCTACTTGACTTAACTTGTATTTAAAATGAGTTTTAATATTTCTATAAAACAGACCTTTTTATTAACTTGTATTAATTTAAGTTATGATTGCTTTTAAGTTATCCATCTTAGTTCTCCTCCTCCTCTTAGGCCATTCATTCATCTTTGCATTCCTTAATCTTAAGAGTTTGTGTTGTGATGTCAAAGAAGCATCTTTTATTTCTGTATTATTTGATTAAATTACTCAAAATCACAAATCCACGTACTTTTTCGACCAATAACTGTTTAGAGATCTACTTTGACCGATGGAAAGCATGAGTAGAATTCAAAAGTAGTGATCACCATATAGATTGCGAATGCAGTATTGTAAACTATGGCGGCCTATTGAGATGCTTCTGCATCATTAGGCCTCCCTCCGGTCTCGTACTTATCAACAAAGGCCGAGAGGATACTACCTACTTTCCCGATCCAGCCAGCGGCCCTTAAAGTACAAATTGTAGAGGAACGGGTGTCATATGTTCCTCCAACACAAAGGGAGGATCCTCCGACCAGGCGAGGTGATCATGCCTGGTAGGCCACTGCCCGACAGTTGATGTTGGGATGTTGTATATATGCTAATCGGCGCGAGAATGTCACTTTTGCGATTCAGGATTAGTAGCTACTCCGTATAGATCGGTACGTGTTTTCTTCGTAGTTCAATGTTTCTTCGGTAGATGGCGCTGTATGTGGAATTCGCCACATCGTGGAAGTCACCACAGAAATCAGCTTGGCTCTACTATCATAAGAAATATATGTTCCAAAAATGTTCAGTGTACAGACACAACAAGTTATCAACCATATATTAGATACTTACCCGAACATAAATAACTGAAAATAAGGTAATCAGGTTAATAAATGTGTAAGGAAATATCAGCTATGTTAAACAGGAAGTAGGAAAGTTAACAAGGAAATTTATTTTTATGTACTGATGTTACTTAAGTTTAAAACATGAACATCCTTATGAGACTACTCCCATATTAATATTAATAATAGGTTTTGCTATAGGGACAACAGATAAAATAGGTCTTTTCATAAACATATATGTATACAAATTTATATGTAAAAAGGTCAGATATGTAGAAATATTATTATTAGGTGGTAGGAAATTTAATGATGTGTCTGTATGAGACATATTTTATGAATCGATAAAATTTACTATATTGATGATTTTAAGTTAACGTAGACCGTTAACTTAAAATCATCATTCTTATGCTCAAATCAAGCTTATGCTTAATATAACTATCCTTTAATGGAGGTTGGCCGTCAGCTCTGCATATTCCTTTCTGTTAGTTAAGTTTAAGTTAAGTTAGCCTTTTAATTTAGCTTAAACTGACAAAAAGAAGAATACCTACTATAGTTAATTAGTTATTTGTTTTAGCCATTCTTACGAAAATTTTCGCAACACATTTTACGAACAACATCCCTGGATATTATTTAAGGGGGTGGGGGGGGGGGGGGAGAGAAAAGCTTCTCACTGAGCCGCCAAAGTTTGAATCACCATGGTGAATTGCCCATTTTCGCAACTAAAAATTAGTTAAATAATAATTAACAAACAAAGTACTTATAATTCTGGTGAGAATAGCCCTTTGCTTATTGGGTACTTCTCCCTTTATCAATAAACATACAATAATTTAAATTATTGTGTTATAAAATGTCATTGGACGTAGCTAGTGCTAGACGCGGTTTATTCTAGATGCTGGATTTTGAAAATACATTTCGTTTTACTAGTTTAGTAACAAAAATTTGATGTTTTATTTAAATTGTGAACTTTAAAAAATATGTTAAACATAAATTTGATTCCCAAAGTACTTTTGAGAAGATGTTCATTGGACTCAGTGTCGTTGAGTAAGGAGGATGAATCTGCATCCGAATGGACACCTTTGTTGAGAAACACTTCCGATGTGCCACTTTCTACTAAAGGTAGGTATTGGAGATATTTGTTTTGTTTTGTATTCTTGTGTTTACTTTGGAATATTCCTATAACTATGTAACTGTTTATTTTTACTTGCTGATATCATTTGCTTTCTCTCTCTCTCACTTGGCATTTATTAAGTCCTGAGTGAACAAATACGATTTCTTTGATTTAGATTCTTTTAGGGGAGTGTACCTACCAAAATAAATTCAAATTGTATGACATTCTTAACAATTGCAGTAAATTTGAACTGTCTTGTTAACTGACTTCAAAAAAAAGGAGAAGGTTCTCAATTCGTCGGAATATTTTTTATTTTTTATGTATGCTCAGCGATAATTTCGTCGTTTATGAACCGATTTCAAAAATTCTTTTTGCATTGGAATGGGTGTAGCTAACTGGTGGTCCCATCGGGATCTGATGATGGGATCCCAAGGAAATCGAGGGAACTCCTCAAATACATAGGCACAATTGTCGCGATTTGGGTACTCGGAACAGTTTTTCATTGAAGTCGGTTTCTTTTTGTTTAAATTATTATTGAATAGAATATCCATAATCGTTCTTTAAAGTTTGCCGATTGAATGGAAACTTTCCGATGAGCAGTCTGATTATATAATTATTGTGTCCAAAGTATTAAATGCACAAATGGTTATTTAATCTCATGTGTTTTAATGGAATGTATTAAGTAATAAGGCAAAAATAAAATTATTAATATTGGGAAGTACCCGTTTAGTAGTAGTACGGTTGAAGTTTTAGGTATATTGTGAACTTGTTAAACAATTACTAAGTACCTGCGGGCTGGGAAGTACCAAAGACGCGGGAAAATAACCTCGTCCTAATATTTTTTGTGGTAATAGTTTTGAGTAGGTACCTTTGTGTGTGAAAATGTTCGGCTGAATACCCATACATAATCTGAAATGGATTTTTGTTTTTTTTTTGTTACATAGAGAAATCAGAGTCCTTTCTCTTAGAAAAATTAGTCCAAGAAATGCCTGGTAGTTTGAACTAAATTTTAAATACTAAGCAATCATATCATCGGTGCTTATGCGTGCTCTCCCACCATTAGTTTATTTCATGAATTATTCGGAGCTTCAGAGTATCGGAGTCTTTTACAGTACATAATTGTAAACGCATCAGTACATCAAACAGCTTTTAATAGTCCACTTCTAGACATTTAAGTATTTTATTTTAAAAAAACTTTGGGTCTACTATACTACTACTGTCATTATATAATAAGGTTTGTTTGAGGTTTTGGATCTCTTTGCAGCTCTATTTTCCTTTGTAGTTTGTTTCCTTGATCGATTCGATACCAACGAGTTAAGCAGGGTAGTGGTACTCCGTTATCTTAATTCGTCAGAACATGGATAAATTTAAGTACACCAGTCCTCTAGCCAAGTTGCCAAAGTTTTTCATTTTCTATTCTATTCTCCACTCTATTTCTCTGTTTTCTTAAATATTTAATATTTCCAACATATTACAACACATAACGCCATCTAGACCCAATCTAAGCAGAGCTTGTATTATTGGGTACTAAACAACTGATATAAATACATAAAAACATACTTTTTTTGTAAATACATACATATTATACTCAGAAAACACCCAGACTCTGAAACAAATATTTGGAAATCACACAAATAATTGGTACGACCCGGGAATCGAACCCGAGAACTCCTGATCAGCAGCTGCATACGCTAACTATTAGACCAACAAGACAGTCGAGGCAATCAGTTTTTTTGTTTCACTGATCACGTCACTGAGTGACATTAGTCAATGAAAAAAGAGAATAAAATAGAAAACGAAATCTTTCCAATCTTTTAAGAGGTTTTCATCTGAAGATAATATATAAATATAAAAATACAATAAAATCTAAAAACTACAATAAAAAAAAGTTTTACATTGAAAGAACCTTTAGTTTTTTGTACACTTACCTGAAATTTTGCAAAATTTAATGTTATCAATCAAAACTGTAGGAATTTTCTGTTGCGTGGAGATGTGTGGAATCCATCGATATATACCTACATTCAATTAATTAGAAGCTCTCATAGCCGAGTGGCCTTAATTGGTTGGAAACAATTTCTGAGGGTAAGCAACGACGGCGCGGTCAGACCCAGATGGGTGACCATTTGTGGCATGATATGTTATAAGTGATTCCCTGATTCGGATGTAACGTTAAGCAGTCGGTCTCGGTTGTTATCACATGATAACAGTTCTGAAGCTTACTTTGAGGCCTTCAACAATTCAAAAAACAACCAATGGCAAGATTACGTAGCCACCCACAAACGTGTCTTGCCGACTGGCCACGCTGGCCGAGTGCGGGTTGGGGTTCCTAACCCGCACTCGGCCAGCGTAGGGACTTATGGCCTTAACCCTCTCCTGAGAGGAGAACCGAGCCGAGTTGTTGTTCAGTTTCCGTTAAAAAAAACATGTGTTTTTAGCACTGTTCTTTTTATAGTTATAATCCATTCATTCACTCAGTGCGCAGACAGTTGACCTAAGTTTATTAAGTGCGAATAAATTATTGAGTGATTGGCATCATAGTATTTTACATTACTGTTTCACATTTGCTCCTCTTCTTTTTGTTGATGGGGTGGCAACTTAGAAAAGGTCTTAGTATAAACTTAAAACTTAGTACGGTTGAAGTTTACTCTCCTTAGTTTGGGTCTAGATGACGTTGTGTGTAATATGTCCGAAATATTAAATATTTACCTAATTAAATGAACAGATAAACTAGAAAAGCGTTTTTTCCGATACGTATCATATTTCTAAATTCCACCTTCTAAAAATGTTAGTAATTTTGATTTTAATTAAGAAAATAGTAACATCTATAAGTTCATAGCGAAACTTCCTTACCCTATGTGCTTCGTAAGTATTCAAAGCCTGTCATCGAAATTTGTAAAAGCAAAAGTATGTTACTAATCGCATTCTAGCTGGACCTTAACTAGCAGATAAAACGAATAGCGATAAGTTAATGTTAATGCACATTCATCACAAGTCATTATGAACTCCCGTACGTAAGGAATGTTCGACTGTTAGTTTAATAACGTCATAAATTACTAGAGAGCCATTTTTAGGGTTCCGTAGCCAAATGGCAAAAAACGGAACCCTTATAGATTCGTCAAGTCTGTCTGTCTGTCTGTCTGTCTGTCTGTCTGTCTGTCTGTCCGTCCGTATGTCACAGCCAATTATGTCCGAAACTATAAGAGCTATACTATTGAAATTTGGTCAGTCGATGTATTCTGTGAACCGCATTAAGATTTTTACAAAAAATAAAAAAAAAACAATACATTTTGGGGGTCCCCATACTTGGAACTGAAACTCAAAAATTATTTTTTCATCAAACCTATACGTGGGGGGTATCTATAGATAGGTGTTCAAAAATGATGTTGAGGTTTCTAATATCATTTTTTTCTAAACTGAATAGTTTGCGCGAGATACACTTCCAAAGTGGAAAAATGTGTGTCCCCCCCCTTCTAACTTCTAAAATAAGAGAGTGATGAAACTAAAAAAAATATATGTTGTACATTACCATGTAAACTACCAACGAAAATTGGTTTGAACGAGATCTAGTAAGTAGTTTTTTTTAATACGTCATAAATCGTAACACGCAATTTACCTTTCATCCAATCAATACACTAGTATAAAAACATCGATGAAAGTCACAATGAACTACAAGAACTTTTATATGATGTTACTTGTTGATACGGAACCCTTCATGGGCGAGTCCGACTCGCACTTGGCCGCTTTTTTACGAAGTGTCGTTTTGGTGCAGTATGTGATACAATAACTGAAGTGGAAATTTTTGACATCTTTTTAAAGAATCTTGTGTTTTTTTTTATGAGTTTACATTTAAAAGAGATGTTTGTAACTTAAAAATACAAGAGTTTGCACAAAACAGGTCAAAGTGAGTAGCCAAAAATATGCCTCATCATCATCAGTTCATCTCAGTCCACTGCTGGACATATGCCTCTACTATTGCACACCACTTTGATCGATTTTGAGTTTCTCGCATCCAGCTGATATGCCTGGTTAGTGCGAATGATTATTATGACCGTTCTTGACAATACACATACATTTATGCCAGTGCTTAAAATTATTCCACCTAATTTTTACATCAAACCAAAATGTTTCACTTAATGGATCTTATCTAATATTATGATCTTATCATTTCGAAATTGACATGAAATAAAGTATAATGGTGTGTGTGGTTTGCATTTCCACGTGTCTTGGTATAACTACAAAATTAAAGTTTAAACTCTGAACTTATTAACACGTTAAACGCCACGTGATAAATTGAGTATTTCCGTGTAGGCCACGGGACTCGCCGGTGAGCCGAGTGTTAAGTCCAACCGTTGTTGTGTTGTTGTTTTGTTTGAGACATTATAAGACTTGTAATGACGACACTAGGGTTGCTCTTACAGATTATAATGAAATTAAATAAAACCAGGAAAATATTATATATTATTAAAAAATAGTTATTTATTTCGTTATATACTTATTAAGTTTAGTTATATACTTATTTAGTTTAGTTATATACCTATTTAGTTTAGTTATATACTTATTTAGTATAGTTTTATACTTATTAATTTAGTTATATACTTATTAAGTTTAGTTATATACTTATTTAGTTTAGTTATATATTCATTTAGTTAGTTATATCCTTATTTATTTAGGTTATATACCTATTTAATTTAGTTATATACTTATTTAATTGAGTTATATACTTATTTAATTTAGTTATATACTTGTTAAGTTTAGTTATGTACTTATTTATTTTAGTTATATACTTATTAAGTTTATTTAGTTTAGTTATATACTAATTTAGTTTAGTTATATACTGATTTAGTTTAGTTATATACTTATTAGGTTTAGTTATGTACTTATTTATTTTAGTTATATACCTATTTTATTGAGTAATGTACGTATTTATTTTAGTTATATACCTGTTTAGTTTAGTTATATACTTATTTAGTTTAATTATATACTTATTAATTTGGTTATATAATTATTAAGTTCATGTATATACTTATTTAGTTTAGTTACATACTTATTTAGTTTAGTTATATACCTTTTTAGTTTAGTTATATACCTATTTTGTTTAATTATATACTGATTTAGTTTAGTCATATACTTTTTTAATTTAGTTATATACTTATTAAGGTTAGTTATATACTTATTTTGCTGAGCTATATACTGATTTAGTTTAGTTATATACTTATTTTGTTTAGTTGTATACTTATTTAATTTTGTTATATACTTATTAAGTTTAGTCATATACTTATTTAGTTTAGTTATATAACTATATAATTTAGTTATATACTTATTTAGTTTTGTTATATACTTATTAATTTAGTTATATACTTATTTTGTTTAGTTATATACTTATTAATTTATTTATATACTTATTCTGTTTAGTTATATACGGATTTAGTTTCATTTCATACTTATTTATATACTATTATTTACATACTTTATTTATATACTTATAAAGTTTAATTATGTAATTATTTATTTTAGTTATGTACTTATTTAGTTTAGTTATATACCTATTTAGTTTAGTTATATACAAATTTATTTGAGTAAATACTTATTAAGTTTAGTTATATACTTATTTAGTTTAGTTATATACCTATTAAGTTTAGTTATATACATATTATGTTTAGTTATGTACTTATTTATTTTAGTTATATACTTATTTAATACCTCTTGGTACTTAGTGCCTAATATCTCAATCTAAGGATCTCCATACCTGAACGCTTAGATTATATACATGTCTAGATGGAGTGTTGCGCTGCATTCACAACAAAAACAACAGGCCAGATTTGCAGGGCTTGTGTGCGTGTTACACACTCATGCAAGCGTAGTCTACAAGACGTGGGAGCGTTCTGAGTGATACCAGCCCTCGAATGTTTCCCATTTTTATGTATGCATTGTATATAAACTCACAGAGGCCTTTAATTTAGTTAATATACAACATATATTTAATTTAATTACTATATTTGTAACTAGATGTTCCGTTTCCGCAATTTCTCGTAAATTCTGTTTTTTATATCGTTCTCTTTAAGAACTCAGAGAAGGTGTAGCTTCCAATCGGAATCACTAATCAGTGAAAGAACTTTCTGAATCGGTTCAGAAATTCCGGAGATTAGCGCGTTTAAACAAACAAAATATCTCTTCAGCTTTTCGTCGTACATATCAGACTTTATATAAAATAAACAATATCTACCACCTTAGTTTTAAAAATATGTATATCCAGCACTTTAATTAAATTGAATTGGCTTGAATTCTCGAAATATACTTTTTCGATCATGATTCAATATTTTCTGAATTGGCTAACACTAACATGAGAAATTTAAATTCAATTAACAGGCAACCCTGTAAACATGCCGTCAAAATGGTGGTCGAACTTTTAATTATTTCTTTACAATATATATTTAAAGTTTACTTATCGATGATGTGCAATTTTTTTAGTTGATTTCAATCGTCCTAAGTAATTCCTGCACACTTGTATCATGCAAAACGGCATTTTATACGCCACTCGACACGTGTTTAACGTACAACGACAATAACGCCACTGATCGGCCGAGACGAGCTTAGTCTCTAATTGTTAGAGACTATTTTTTTGGACGTTTAGACGCTCGAACTCTCTATCTAGACATGTTTATAATCAAAGCCTGAACGTTACTCTTCCCCAAGATTCGATATAAAGTAAACGGCATAGTCATCTGTCCACTGATACAGGCATATATATAAACTCTTTTGCAAAAAAAACGGGCACTTAAGCAAATAACTATTTTAATAGTTACTATTTGTTTGTTTGACAATTTTAGGTATTGTTATCCTCAGAATTTTATAAATTAATTAGGAAGGAATAGTTTTCATCAGTTTTATCAAAACATTTTGATTAAATAATTGAGAAATAATGTTTAAGCTCAAAACACTATTATTGTACCTGCTCGCTAAATAAAAATGAAACGCATTAATTTCTTTGTTTTTATTGAATACATTAAAAGCAGATAACAGTTTAGTATTGAGTGTGACCCCCTCTTGCTGAAATCACGGCTTGCATTCGTCTGGGCATGCTAGCAAGTATATCTTTTATGGTTTCTTAGGGAATACGTTCCCAGTCCGCGGTAATCACATTCTTTAGCTCTCTGATGGTCTGCGGAGCCGGCTGCACTGATCTCACTCGTCACTTCAGATCTTCCCAGACATGCTCTATGGGTTTGAGGTCCGAACTTCTAGCTGGCCAGTCTAAATGACGAATTCCGACATATATACCGGTGGGCGCGAGCGTTGTCGTCCATAAAAATTGAGTTTTCGCCAAGAGCGGTTAAAGCGGGTTGTGCATAAGAAATTAGAACTTCCGTTATGTATCGGTGTCCAGTCACTGTACCGTTTTCGATGAAGACTAACTCCGTACGATCCATAGAATTTATTCCTGGCAAAAACATAACAGAGCCCCCTCCACAAGGTGTGATTTCTTCAAAACATGCCTCTGCAAAGCGTTCTCCTCGTCTACGTAGGACTCGCCGACGTAGGTCTTCACCATGCAGAGATATCCTGGCTTCATCGGAGAACAATACCCTATCCCAGTCTTCATGAGTCCATGACACACAATTTCGAGCGAAGCTAAGCCTGGCAACTCGATGTCCACGGAGTAAATTAGGGCCGCGTGCCGGGCGAGGACTGTGTATATTAGCAGCGAGAAGCCTACTCCCGACCGTCCATAGACTAATTTGCACATTTCTTACTTCTTCGAGTCTGTTCTTGAGGTCCACATAAGAAGATTTGCGATTTCTCAACGGTTGACCAACTAGGGCGTAGGTAGCTAGGAGTCGGAATTCGTCGTTTGGACTGGCCAGCTAGAAGTCCGGATCCTCAATCTCATAGAGCATGTCTGGGACGTTCTGAAGCGACGAGTGAGATCAGTGCAGCCGGCTCCGCAGACCTAAAGATTGTGATTACCGCGGAGTGGGAACGTATTCCCTAAGAAACCATAAAAGGTATACTCGCTAGCATGCCCAGACGAATGCAAGCCGTGATTTCAGCAAGAGGGGGTCACACTTAATACTAAACTTTTATCTGCTTTTAATGTATTCAATAAAAATAAAGAAATTAATGCGTTTCATTTTTATTTAGAGAGCAGGTACAATAATAGTGTTTTGAGCATAAACATTATTTCTCAATAATTTAATCAAAATGTTATGATAAAACTGATGAAAACTATTCCTTCCTAATTAATTTATAAAATTCTGAGGATAACAATACCTATAATTGTCAAACAAACAAATAGTAACTATAAAATAGTTCTTTGCTTAAGTGCCCGTTTTTTTTGCAAATGAGTGTATATATAAATCACAATTTAAAACCTGGATTAAATATTTCGGACATCTTACACACAACGTCGTCTAGACCCAAACTAAGCAGAGCTTGTATTATGGGTACTAGACAACTGATATAAATACATTAACATATTTTTTCTGTAAATACATACATATTATGCATAGAAAACACCCACACGAAACAAATAATTGCGGATCACACAAACATTTGGTCCGACCCGGGAATCGAACCCGAGACCTCTTGATCAGCAGCCGCATACACAAACCACTAGACCAACAAGGTGGGCAAATACACATTCGGTGGGCGATTTCACATTCTGGTCTTTAATAAAACATCCCCATCAAGTCTTGCAATCAATAATATATGTAATTGATAGATGCAAGGCTTTATCACTTTCCTAGGCCCTTTGGAGCCCCAGAGGAGATTTTTGACCATATCTGTATCCAGATATATGCCATCCAGATATCTATCCATCAGGCATCCAGATATATGCCGCATAAATCCAAAGACTCCTTCTTGAGATCTGAGTTGGTCCTGACATCCAGTGTTTTTATAAGACACTTATAAGAATAATAGTTTTAAAAAACTAAACAAACACGCTCTCAAACTAAACAGTAGAAAATAATTTTAATGTAACAAAGCGTGGGGTGCTTTCTGAAAATATTTCAAAAACGGCGTATATTTTTTTTCCATACTTAAAAAGACTAATTTGTTTAAACATTTTTTTTTGTTTTTTTTTCAAATTAGTGTATTGTCATCGGTCCTCGTTAAATCAACTTTGAACGAAATATGGCCGTTTAAAGTGGATCAGTATCGCACCCAAAGGAGTCGGTTACAAACAAACAAACATACAGGTGAAGCTAATATAAAGCGTGTAAAAATAGACCAAGGTATAAACAGTCTAGTGGAATAGGTATTTTCCCGTTGATATGTTTATAAAAATCTATTTTGGTATGTTCGATTCGTCTTTCAAGATGACCAATTTTCTAACTGTATTAATTTCATTTTTATTATAAATTTAAATTATTCACTAACCTTGATACCTAACTTAAGTACTATAAATAAATAATACTTGATCGTGAAATGACGCAAAACAGTCACTAAGACCTTCTTTTGATAATAAAATTGGCGTAAGACTTGAATATTTTAGAAGCGATTAGGCAAAAAGCCGACCGTTGAACAAACCGATTTGATATGGATTGCGGGTGTATTACCTACCAGGTATTATGATCTTTCTATTTTATCTATGGATACATTTTAAGGTATGCATACTATGAATTTTATACAAGTAGTAGTAGTAGTGTCAACCTATTGCCGTCCACTGCTGGACAAAGGTCTCCCCCAAGGAACGCCAACCATCCCGGTCTTGGGCAGTCCGCATCCATCCGCCGCCACCTTCCTCAAATCGTCGGTCCATCAAAAAGTCTACTAAATACTAAATTGTTTCCAAATCCTGAAAACTGTAAATTATATTGTAATTAAAATGAAAATGTTAATAATAAGGAATCAGTAATAAAATGAAGTTAGCAAAATTAATAACTAGAACTTCTTGCAATCTATAGTAGGCAGGTTAATTAAAACAATAACAAAACAAAGAACTATTTAAAAATATTGATAATAAATGTACCTACTATACATTTTTGCATTTTAATCTCCGTAATCAATAAATTGTGGAATATAAACTGTAGTAAAACTAGATCGTTCGCCACTCCGCCCATGTGTATCTTGGTTATTGTGGAAGTCTATGTCCTTTCTTAAGTTCTATTAGTATCGAGAAGTGAAATTTAGTACACAGATAGCCTAGACTCGAGGTAATCTGTGTACTAAATTTCACTCAAATCCATTCAGTAGTTTGGTCGTGAAAGACCGAGTTACTTTTGCATTTGTAATATTAGTAAGGATTTGAATATCAAGTATAGCAATCTTATCGTAAAACTAACTGAACCTAATAATGATTTATTTTAAACTGCGCAAAAACAAAGTTACTAATCGTTACGGATTAATAGCAAAATAGTAATTACGAGAAGTAAATTTAACTTAACAGTCATTCGTTCGGATCCAGATCCATAAAAAATGCTTTATATAAATCAAGTAGCTTATTTTACTTTACTAAATCTCTATCACACCGTGGCGAGGGACGACATCGTGAGATGTAATTTTAGAATGAGGAAATGTATTTTTTTAAATGGTAGGGCAAGGCACTATTAAAACCATTTAAATAAAAGTGCTTGGGGACAGTTAAAATATGAAAAGTATGGTAGTACCCTCATACGAAAGAAAATCTACATGTCGCAGATGGCGAAGGACCCATAGGGGTACCACATATTTTAGCGTACACACGGTATCAAGGCTCCGGCAATTGATTTTTAGGATCAGGAATATCGAGCGTTTAAAAATAGTAATCAGTTATTTACTAAGTAGTTAATAAATATAATCGTGTTGGGTTCCTGTTACTGAACTGTTGACATTCAACCAATGATTAATTGTTATGATCATTGTAAACGTACAGTTATAAGATGGCTCTATCTAGGGCACATACTGAGCTCCCACATGTAGAAGACGCCGTTACTTAACACAACTGTCAAGTTTTTTTTTAATATTGGACTCTTGTGAACTAGACAATTGCTATTTATAGACATTATCTAATTAACAACCATATTTGTGTCCCTTGTTAACATAATCATGACTATATATCATATGACTGTCTCGGTGGAGCAGTGGTAGTGTAGGCAACTGCTATGCTTGAGGTCTCAGGTTCAAATTCTGAGTCGGACTAAATGTTTGTATGATCTACAGATGTTTGTTTCGGAGATTGGGTGTTTTTTATGTACGTATTTACAAAAAAAGTATATAAGTATTCTATCCGTCAATCTAACTTTCATAGTTCAAACTCTGCTTAGTTTGAAGCTAGATAGCGTTGTGTGTTACAATTTAATAAAATGTTCTGTTTTTGTGTTTTATTATTATACTTAGCGCAAATATCAGCCTATTTTTAGTTTTTAAAGCACAAGCTTAACAAACGTAGGCAAATTTGTGTCTAAAATCACTTTGACACATGACGACACTGTAGGACTTAGTTAACAATACTAAAGTCGTCACAAAATAAGAAGCCTTTTAAACTTTCGCGTTCCATGATAATTAATATTATTTTTACGGGAATCAACGCGATCACTTATTTAGGGTATTACATACCTCTGATTTGCCTGACGTTTCGACCAGGTTGCACCGGCCGTGGTCACAGCCTGTGACCACGGCCGGTGCACCACGAATAATATTAATTAAAATAAGAAGCCGTTTTGACTTTTGTCATCCTGTTGTTAATCAACGATTAATTCGTGTTTTTGAGTTTATTTTTTCAATATAAAGTTAAACTTGATGCTTATTTATGATATGCGTTGTGATAGTGTATGGGTAACATAGTAATTAAATAGGATTATGAATTTGATTTTTCATATGTCAAAAATCAAATTCATAATCCTATTTAATAACTTTGTTACCCACAACGCTATTTGTTATTTATGCGTTGCAAACCCCCGATAAAGGACACTATTCTTGAATAATATAACCTTTTTTTTTTTCTTTTCTCTTCTTGTAGACTGAGGAAAACTTTACGATGTTCTAAAGGTAAGTAATATGAATAATATAGACGGGTGTTCCCCATTTTATAGTTTCGTAATGACTGAATACATGTTTAGGTTCGTTGACATCTAGCATTTACTGTATCATTATCCAGATCAATGTTCGCTGATGACTTACTTGATAATAGCAATAGATCAACATTGTATTGTCAATCGTAAGACGATACATTATTTAATATGTGTGGCAACAGTTACGATAATTGAATGAAATAAATGCATACAACATGTTTATCAATTTAAATTGTTGTAACACACACACACATACACACACACCTTAAATAAAGATACTACTCTCTGTTTTTTCGTATTTAAAATCTGATCTATCAAAAAAAAAAATTTTTTTACTGAGGAACCATGACATTTTTCTACGTTCCTCAAAATACTTTAATGTTTGAAAAACTTTTGTGAAAAGCTTCATAATTTAGTATAGACCACGAAATAGCTTAATTATCTATTCTGTGGTGTAGACTACAATTGAACAGTCTTTTACTAAACGCATATGAAGGTATACATTTACATTTATGTATTTTTTTTCTGTGTTTGTCTGACTGTTTGTACAGACCAATCTCTAAAACGGCTGCGTCGATTTTAATGGGACTTTCACTGGCAGATTGCTGATGACATAAGGAGTTACTAAGGGTATTTTTAAACTAACTTCGCTCGTTAAACATTAGCGTTACTCGCGATTTGTTTCAATAACCGCGGATAACACATATCCAATTCGGGCAACATCGGCAAAGCAAGATCATAAAGCCTAAAATTGCTTGAGTTCCGATCGAATCTAATTTACCCAACACAGTTATGCAGTGTATATACATGCAAGGAAGTATGTATGTGTGGCAGCCAGGCAGTCTGCCGCGCCTATCGTGATTACTAGTTGGTAGTCGGTAGTCAGCGGCGAGCCCTTCAATTATAGGTCTACAACATCAATTATGTGAATTTCATACTACGGTCCATGTCACAGCGTGCGATGTTTTAAATTATTATTTATATCGATACTGGAAATTTATAGTAGTTAACGTATTCTTTGGAAAATAATGAAATGTAGAATTTAGTTTCATTTTTTTATTCACTTTTGTTTCATTTATTTGGAAAAATACAAGTATGTTTATCAGCAATATGTGTACTATATAGTAAAGGCTCCACGGGTTTCTAAAAGATGTGTGAGGCTATTATTTCTCTAGACTTACCTATGATGCCTTCTCTAATGATGCCTTCAATCGAGTTCTATGTTATAGTGTTCATAGTAATATTGGTATAAAATTGGTTATAAAATTGTCCGAAATTTTATCATTACGTGATAACGACTACAGCAAGAAGCATTTAAGGGTATCGTTTCCATAATTGCTCGAAAAAGCACTTACGGTTATGACAAGAGAAACAAATTAATTCATTATTTGACAGTAAAAAAAATATCTCAGTTTCTTAATAAATCAATCTATAGAGAAACCGAGTAAAGTTACTAATACGATTATTTATTTTCGAGAAAAAAATCATCAACAGTGACTAAAATCACCGAAATCGACCTTTTCTGTTTGGAATCAATCTAGTATTATGTTGCTTTATTTGAAATAAATATTTTATTAGTTGCAAGAAAAAAGTACAAAAAAGAGATTAAGCATTTAAGGTTTCTATTAATTCTCACCAGAAAGTCATAATTTAATCTTAAACATCATTAATTTTTAGCGGCAAAAGTTCCATACATTTTAGTATGGAGAAATAATTTGCAATAAAACAGAGTTCACGCGATCCAAAAATTCAGTGTTCTCCGAATATTCAAGGCGAGCGCACGCTCGTTTTTAGCTCCACACGCACTGTCACGCACACAGAGATTTGATTGTTTACATACGACGACGTGACTGTGTGTAACTTTTGATAATATTTGGTAGGTCTGAGAATAGACACACCAATCTTTATATTTTAAATTATTATTAACCAACTTCAAAAAAGGAGTATTATTTGTGTTTTTTTTATTGTACATTCATTGATTACTCTGTCAATTGTGGACCGATTATTAAAATTCATTTTATATGACTGCCTCGGTGGCGCTGTGGTAGCATATGCGATTGAGGCCTCGGGTTCGATTCACGGGTCGGACCAAATGTTTATGAGATCCACAAAATTTTTTTTTTTAGATGTTGGCTGTTTTCAGTGTTAGTTCATAGGGAAACCCTAAAATTTTATAAGCACGTTATAAATAGTTATATATTTTTTTATTTTGTAATGCTATTCCAGACGCAATATCTGAGCTGGTAGCCATCATTTCGTAATGATGAGGGCAGTAGTAGCGCATGCGACTACTTTGCTTGAGTAAGGATTCAGGTTCGATTCCCGTGTAGGACCAAATATTTGTGTGATCCGCAAATATTTATTTCGGGGTCTGGGTGTATTCTATAGGTAAGCAACAAAAAAAGTATGTTTATGTATTTATATCAGTTGTCGAATCAATAATATAAGCTCTGCTTAGTTTGGGACTGGATGATGTCGTGTGTAAGATGTTCGAAATAGTTGTTTATTTATTATTGTAATATATCATACTGCCTTGTTGGTCTTGTGGTCAGCGTATGCAACTGCTAACCAAGAGGTCTAGGGTTCGATTCCCGGGTCGGACCAAATTTTTGTATGATCTGCAAATATTTGTTTCGGAGTTTGGGTGTTTTCTATGTATAATATGTATGTATTTATAACAAAAAAGTATGTTTATGTATTATAAACTGCGAAATAAATATTTGCGGATCACACGAATATTTGGTAGATGATATTCTGTGTCATTCGTCTGAAATATTTATTTATTGTTATTTATTATAAACTAGCTTTCTGCCCGCGGCTTCGCCCGCGTGGAATTCGTTGATATCACACGACATGGTAAGGGTAGATTAAACAATCTTACCTGATTTTATGTTTGATAATAAGGAACTTCGACACAAACTTTCGTCCCCTATTTCAAACCCTTCTACCTTTATTTTCGCGATAAAAAGTACCCTATGTCCTTTCCCAAGTTCAGTTCTATCTTCGTACCAAATTTCATCAAAATCAGTTCAGTGGTTTAGGCGTGAAAGCGTAACAGACAGACAGACAGAGTTACTTTCGTATATGTGTATTACCTTTAGTCGTATCTTTCAAGATGTTCAGCTGATGATGGAAAGTAATACTACTCAATGGTTTGGTCTTGGATGATTAGTATTTCACTTTTATACGTATGTATAAACCGCTAGTCGTATTTATGTTTTACTAGCTTTAGCCCATGGCTCCGCCCGCGAGTGTGTCGATTTTCGTGGTAAAAAGTAGCCATGTCCTTTCTCGGGGTCCCATATATCTCTATACTGAAATTGATCAAAATCAGTTCAGCGTTTTACGCGTGAAAAGGTAACAGACAAACAGACAGACAGAGTTACTTTCACATTTATTTTAGTAACATTATTGCGTAAATAAGCCGTTTGCATTAAATATATTAAAAAAAAAAACACAGTCCTCTGCCTCTTCAACCTGTCTATTAAACTCAAAACATAACGTAACTTAAAAACTACTGCACCAATTTTCATGATGTTTGCAGCAATGGATAGATTGGTTTTAAAGGAGGGTATAATTTGTCAAATTTTAAATGTTTTATAAATGCCTATAAGACCATGTATCGTTAATCACACATTATTGACATAATAAAATCTTACACTGAGAGTCACTAGTGTAAGATTACGGCCAATTACGGGTGCGACCTGGATGAATGCTCTGACGTATTATAAAATATTTATTTAAATAATATTGTGTAATAAACAATTTTATTCTACATATTTCATGTAGAATAAAATTGTTTTAAATGTCTACAGTATTTATTATGATAAGGATTAATATTACATTGTTCCAAATTACTTTGAAATTATTATTCACAAATAAAATAATAAAGAAATATTAAAAAAGTATAATTAAAAAAGTATTACTGTAGGTTATTCCTAATTTATGTAACTCGTAAACTTTTGTCAATATTGGCTTTATTTATGTGTTCCTTTAAAATAATAAAATAACATTAATAAATCTTCTTTAAAAGGTAACCTTAATTATGATGAAAACCGTATTTAAATACCTTGCGTATTTAAAACGATCTGAGTTGACAGACAATGCACGCGAGCAAATTTATTTTATACTGTGTAAAATTATTTTATAATCTTTGACCATTCGATTGGTATACAGAAAGTATTATGACTTTCTGTACTGAATGAATCCTACGGGCTTTACGTTATGGCAAGATACATTGCGTGCGTTGTAAGACATTAAAATACGTTCTACAAAGGCGAACAGTTGATGGATATTTAACATAGCAAAAAACCGAAAGTCGGTGATTGCTTGCTACGGTATGTATGCGACAGTGCGCGATGCGTCTGTGTGCATGTAAAATATGTATGTGGGTGTTCAATCACAAATTCTCACGCTTGGTGTCGCGGGCCTTAATAATGTATACACCCGACATAGTAGAACCGAACCAATGACATAAAACTTGAAAGTAAATTTATGGGAGTCCAAACTAGGAGGAGTTAAATAATTAAATAATTTTAATGTTTAAATAATTTAAAAAATACATATAAATTTAATAAACCAAAGGAGAAACCCGATTCTGGGCCTAAGCGTTACACGAATGGGATATGTACCAAAAAATTCGTCTATTTTGCTTGATTAACCTATCGAAATCTTAGCTTCATTTGCAATGGCCAAGTGTAGAAAATAAGTAGAATTCTATTGTTTTAAACAATCTTTGTAAACCTCTGCAACACTTATTTCAATATACGTAACTAGCTCCACAAACGTAGCATTCCTAAAATAGGATCGATTTAGTGGAAATCGATACTGTTATAAATAAATAATACTTCTTTGTTTTAGTATAAATGATTGTTTTAATAGGTATTTTAATCAATGTAAATAGAGTCTGGCCAGCGAATCGTGACACAACTACTTACAATGGCGCCAATTCAAAATATTTATTTATTATTTATTTATTTACAACTTTATTGTACACCAATAAGGTATCAAATTTTATACACAGATATTAATATTATTAGAACATAACAATATGGTATTACAATAGGCGGTCTTATCGCTCACGGCGATTTCTTCCAGACAACCTTTGGACGGATATTGAAGAATTCGATTTGGGTAGATATAATCTATGTAGTTAATAAAAATAAATAAAAAAAACATTACATGTATCTACAGTAACAATACTGATAATATAAATACTTACAAAAACATACATATACACATACACGTCACATATATATATACATACATACATACACATATACACATACATACACATTATACAAACATATCACACGCAAATGTCACAAACATGCATATTGCGTATCACACACCAGCAACGATCAACCAGTAACCTCTACAATGTCAGGTAGTAGTCCGTGACTTTCTTTTTGAAGGCATGCAGAGATTTGGCCTTTCTAATTGCCTCAGGTAAGTCATTCCACCAAAATATCTACAACTGGCAGCATTAAATATAGCATGAAAGGGTAGTTTTGCATTTTTATATTAATGTGACTATAACATGAAAAACACAAATCGTGTTTTTCATGTTATAGAAAACTATAGCGGTTTTGATAACTTTTTTATTTTAGAAGTTATAAAGGCCTAACTTGTGAAATAAGCTGACTTAGAAAACTTCGTACAAAAATAAAGAAATAATAAGCAAATACAACAATGTATAATATGTATGTATTTACAAAAAAAAAGTATGTTTATGTATTTATATAGTTGTCTAGTTTGGGGACTAGATGGCGTTGTGTGTAAAATGTCCGAAATATTTATTATTATTATTAATTATCTATTGGGCACGATTTAATTTTGGGTGAGTACATAACCCTATTTTATGCGTGGCCTGACACACACTTGGCCAATTTTTCATTAAAATAACTCAAAAAATAAACATAACCTAAAATGTAAACATTGTCTGATTTTACCGATTTGGCCATTGCTGGGAGACCTGAAAATTAGGCTCGTGAAATCGTCATAGATATTGTAATTTATGACCAAATTCTAGCACTGTAACGCCAGGCCCAAGTTTGTATGGATTTCGGGTTTCTCCTTTGACCACGAAGTAAAACACGAACATAAATTAAAGTTCTTGAAATTTAAATAAATAATAATACTTTAAGTAAATTTAAAGGTGATGATAGTATATAATTTTGTCCGGATTTGAGTAGTAACAATACAGTGTACTTTTTTTAAGTTTCAATATACCAGTCAGCCAGACAATAGCTTTTAATAGTCCACCGCTGAACGAGATCTCTCCGTAGAAAGAAATGTACCAATTGAAACAAAATATGTTTCGATATCGCTACTCGTTTTGTCTGTGACAGTAACCTGATAAATTGCTAATTTAACTTAGCGGTTAGTGTACAGTGCACTCTGGCGGTGAAGCGGGTGAAAGCAGTACTCTCTGAACACATGGCTCTTCGTACGCAGGCTCACTGGGCGACACGACACTTTGTTGGATGTCATTAATTTTATCGAACCATGGGAAAGCCCCTTGTTACTTTGGTTGAATACATTACGATGACAGGTGTGTAGGGGAAAAATTTAAGCAAATATCGATTTAATTTTTCTTGTATTCGACAATCAACAAGAGTCAGAATATGTAAATGGAAAAAAGGTTCTAATTAACCGAATAATTCATATCTCAAGTAGGTATTTAAATAAAATTAATTTAGTTTCTACTTACCTACCTAACTTTTTTTTATCGTGTGGATATCCCCTCTGACCTTCACTCCGCCGGGGGTTTCTATGCGACGAGGTGGTGCGTCGGACTCGCACCGACTAAAACCATACGGTGTGCGAGGGCAAAGAGGTTTGCGCTTCTATTTTAGGTGGAGTCCAGGGTGATATCTCCTTCTGGAACCTACCTACCTAACCTAGATTAAGGCGTGTATGTCGGATATCGGGATTCAAAGTAGCCTATGTCCTTCCTCAGGCTTCAAAGTATCTGTGTACCAAACATTTAAATCGGTTCTGTAGTTTTGACAGAGTCAGACAGACTGATAGACAGAGTTACTTTCACATTTATCATATATAAAAGTAAGTACAAGTTGTATATGGATAAGTAACGATTAAAATTATTGCTTTCGGGTCATACAGGCCATTCGGTTAGTAAATATAACATTGGCAAAATACTCGTATCTACAAAGTATGATTTTACTTCTTTCGTTGAAGAATAGTGTTCATTACATTCTAGAGAGAGTTTTGCCATTTGCTCGATTAAATAGATGTAAAAGTATTTCGAGCAAAAACCCTGCAAGTAACGCATTTTCATATGAGCGATAGTCCACTATCGCTCATATGAAAATGCGTTACTAAAAACAACTTAGAAACATGTTTACAAAAGAATTTATTATGAGAGGTGTTTTACCCTTGAAAATTCTACGAACAGAAAACGGAGTCTATAAAATCAAGAATTTCATGTGTAAACATACCTAAGTTGAATTTACATTTCTGCCAGTGTAGTAACTGGATGAGGATGTTAACATAAAAATAATTTGTGTGATGTTTATATATGAAATTAATGAATTTTGATAAATGATGCCTCAATGATGCAGGGGCATCTCAATGGGCCGCCATAGTGGAGGTTACCATGCTGCATTTTCTGCATTCGCAGTGGGCATGGTAGCTGCGTCTCTACAATTCTCATGCTTCCCACCAGGCAGAGTAAAGTTACTTTGACAGACTCATAAGTAAAGATAATATGTCCAGCAATATCATCATTTAATATACATGGATAATTTAAACTCACTAGTTGTCAGTGCCCTCAAATATATCGACAACTAGGTTCAACATTCGAATTTCATTTCTCCCTTACGGTTGCGGAGGTCCACTGCCAGTTTCTCCATGGAAAATCTGAAATTCAGGTAATAACGGTTGAACTAGTAGCTAACCCTAAATAATATTGTGAGTAAAGGCTAGGAAGATATAGATGATGATGGAAAATTCACCACTTACTGTTACCAAGTTAGAATCACGAAATGTCTATTGAAGTACCTGAAGCAAAAAAGTTAAATATTTAGTAATTAATAAATCCTAAACATGAAAAACTTAAGTAAAACAATATAGCGACAATTAATTATTTTTTTCGTAAGACATCTATGAATATTACATAAGTTTCTCAAAAACCTGTCTTACTTGTCACATTAATATTAATACATAGTAACATTTTATTATTTGACAGAATGAATTTATTATGAATTATTTCGAATTTATTAATTTGAAAGAGGAGCTCATGGCTTAGAGTTAATCACATAGAGGTTAACAACATATTACGGCGACTGAGTCGTCTGCGTTACCGGACTCGTTCCCGGTTAATGGCAGACCGGGAGAATTCAGAATTCTAAATCGCTTTTTCAAGCATAGCATCTAACATGTCACATCAGTGTCAATAAATAGGTAAAAGCGGTACGTTCACTAAGAATCCCATTACATAAATAAAAAGCTAATTTTGCAAACGAATACAGATTTTCTCAGCATGTCGATATTTAATTTTATTAACTAAATTAAAAAAAACATTTTCACTGTGGGATAAATTTCATTGACGTCAATCACGTGTTAATAAAAAATAAACTGATGTGTTGGGCAAATTGCGCGTTTAATGTTATTTACCAAGTTACTCATGTTAATTGTACTAAGTTTTCACATTCGTTTATAGTTTCAATTACCTTGGGATCCTCTAGGAAACCACCGACATAAACACATAAATGAACACATTTTTGTATCTAAAATTACTCATAGATATCAGGTGATCCGTTAGCTCGTTGCATTAATTCTTATCATACTGATTACCTTGTTGGTTTAGTGGGTAGCGTATGCGGCTGCTGATCAAATTGTCTCAAGTTTGATTTAATGGTCAGACCAAATATTTGTGTGATCCACTAATATTTGTTTCGGAGTCTGGGTGTTTTTCTATGTATAATATTTATGTATATACAAAAAAAAGTTTATGTATTTATATCAGTATTTAGGTGTTCTAACACCTATCCGTAGATATCCCACACGTATATGGGTGTGATGAAAAAATTTTTTTGAGTGACAGTTCTAAGTATGGGGAACCCCCAATTTTTTTTCTATTTTTGTGCGAAAATCTTAATGCGGTTCACAGGATACATCTACTTACTAAGTTTCAGCATTATAGTTTGGAAAAAAGTGGCTGTGACATGCGGACGGACAGACAGACAGACATGACGAATCTATAAGGGTTCCGTTCTTTGCCATTTGGCTACGAACCCTAAAAACTGTTCATTGTTGTTACATACAGACATTTCAAATTAATTTTTTGTAAAGATTATTATCTAAATACAGGTATAGTTTTTTGGTTTAAGTCGAGTTATAGTTTGAAACTATATTTACTTTTACTATAATAAAAATTTAACTTAATTAATATACTAATGTAATTTAATTATACGAGCTGTGGTTAAAAAGGAGATCAGAGTTAATTCAGCTTTCAAATCACTAAATTATTTGTGAAATCGGTCCATTATAAATAAAGCGGTTTTGTAATATCGACAAAACTAACAGACGAGATCAATACAAAAAGTAATGATATTATTTCACAAATTTATGAATCACAAACCTTGATCTGATTGAAGTTCGATTTGTTAAGCTGAGTTGGGATTTTCCAATTACATATTTTTGTATCAAAATGATAGAAAATATTTTATATATATTTATTTTTTACATGCTGACTCCCGTTTACTAGGTGTTACCCTCGTTTATTCTTGTAAAGTGCAAGAAACGCCGTGGAGCGAAGCTAGTCTAAAAAAAGTTGATTAAGTTACTTTTCTTTTTTTTTTTTCTTTTTTAAAAAAGACAACTCCCACCTTAGGAATATAAATTCCTGTGTCGCGGGGGACTTTACAAACATACATGAAACGGACACAAAGAACACCCAGACTCAGAACAACAAATTGTGAATCACACAAAGTGTTATCCTACGTGGGATTTGAACCCACGACACTTGGCGCAGTAGGAAGCGGTGTGGCGACCGCTTAAGCCACTAGGCCAACCGTGCAGTCAAAACTCCTTATGTCATCAGCTTTCTGTGAGTGAAAGTCTCGTCAAAATCGGTTCAGCCGTACCAGAGATTATCCGGAAACAAACAAAGACGTATAGACAGATGGAAATTTAAAAATTGCTGTTTTGATGTACTTTGATATGCATTTAGTAAAAAACCGTTCATTAGATATTACATACAGACACTGAAATTTTACTTATTTGTATATTGTGTAGAATTCTGTATAGAATGTATGATCTGCCAATTACTCAATTCTGACTCTGCCTAACGAAATGTCTCGCCATTATATTTGCTCTTTGCAAACGAAAGCCTCCCTTTCGTTCAGTAGTTCCAATTACGTTCCTAAACCTGTAGGAGCTAGTATTCTAATTATGTGACTAATTAATTGAGATTTGTTTTTCAATTTTTTGCCATTCCTAGTTGAAAGTTATAAATAGCAATACCATCATATTATTTACAAACATTTTGCGGTTACCTTTGACCTAATTAATGGTGTCATGTCATCCTAATCAAAGATAAGTTTCATTTTATAAAGTAAACTTTTATCTCTAGTCAAAGTCTAAGTCAAAGTTAAGTCATAGTCCAAGTTAATGTAGTTTAATTACATTACAAGTCAATGTGTCAAGTTTATTGCGCTATGAAAATATCAAAATATCATCACGCTACAAACTGAGAAGTGGGCAGAGACTAAGTTGACAGAGACAAGTTTTGTAAATTAAAATTTTTGATGAAATTTATAATAGGTTTTATCGCATTTCAAAATTTAAAAAGTTATCTCCATATTTTGCACCTGCACTGTAATTTATAAAACAACCAGTTTTTGCAGTTGCAGCTGTGCCCACGTGTATGTCGTTTATCGCAATCGCAAAATAGTATCTTTCCTCAAGAATCAAAGTATCTTTACGGCAAATATTATTAATATCGGTGCAGCGGCTTAGCTGAAAGGGTAACTGACTGCCAGACAGACTTTCGAAAAGATAATATTAGCGTGTATTTGGAAAATTGTTTATTAGTTACATCACAGCTACAGTAATTTAAAATAAAATAAATACGCTTATGGAATACTCAGAAGTTTAATTCAGTTCAATCAAATCAAATCAAACCATTTTATTTCAAATAAACCATGCAACGTCACTTTTGAAACGTCAAGTAGTCAGTCAGTATCAGTAACAGTCATGTAATTTATGGTACATATTCACGCGCCGTCAAATATATCTATTTTCTTTAATCTACTTTTCAAATCAAATCAAATCAAAACATTTTATTTCAAATAAACCATACAACGGCACTTTTGAAACGTCAAGTAGTCAGTCGTGAAGCTAATTGTCTGTTCCAATTAGTAGATCCTATGGAGAAGAACAGACAAGAAACTCTTTGGATACTCTTTTTCACTCACACTCTTCACTCAATTGAAAAGAAAAGACAGAATATCCTTTCAAGTTAAGATAACGTTTTAGGTCGAATCTAATTTTAGCCATCAAAAACGTGGGTGTGACTAAATTCAAGTTATTTTCGTAACATATTAACATCTTGTTTTATCAATCAGTTTTATGAATCATTTTGTGTAATAATAAAAGTGTTTTAAAACCATTTGAAAAATGAATTTGTTGACCTTGTTAAGTCCAACTTGTTACGTAATTTGTATATTTAATATGCTAATTGCATTTCTAAGAATCTACCTTTCCGCTGTAAGCTACGACATACAACTAAGTACTTTCCTTTTAATATTAAGGAGCAAAATATTTCTTGGAAATAAACTTCAATCGTAAATTGTTAAAAGGTAACAGATGTTAAGTTTGATCGATGGGATTTTCCTAAAATGCTAGACAAAATTGGTAAGTTTCGCGGTAGTAATAGGCGATCGATATTTTTGCTCAAAATCTCGTCTTAACGGTCCTAACTAAAATGCAATCTTCGATCACTGCTCCTCCACCTCGATCCTCCTTAATTAAAAACAGAGTTTAAAAGAGTGTCAAGTTACAAAAAATGATACGCAATAATCGATACACGAACTACATACATACTTTACATTTATGTGAATAAATAAGTATAAATATTACAATGAATTTAAGTAAACTCAACTCAGGAATTTACAATTTGGCGCACTTATTTCAATTATACAGTTGTAAATTCACTGAAAAAAGAAGATACTAAGATAAATGCGATATTATTTATATAGTAGAATGTGAAATGTCCGAATCATTATATGACTGACTAGAATGATTAGAACGCCAAAGTAAATTCATTTGTTTGCTGTGTTTTACTTCAGATTGTTTTGAACATTTGCACATACATATGTTTAGGAGTACAAAAGTACAGAGAATACTTTTCACCCAGGTAAAGTATTTGATCATAGACAAAATCAACATTGACGTAAACGAAGCAAAAGACTTTTTTCTTCACGTTTGCTAGGGTTTTTTTTTTTATTTAAGCCTACTAAAGTAACTCTAATCTGCCTGATGAAAATACGACAGGACCAATGCTGTCATTTTTAGGTTGGTCGTGTGTGAGGGTAGTGGCGCAGTAAAACCGGTCCATTCGTGCTGAAATCAACGTGTCGCCTATAGAATCTGTATTTCCTATGGGTTTTTAGTATGAGTGTGTAGGTACTAAAAGAAACGTTAAAAGCTGCAGTAAAAATGACATCACATTAAATAACAAAGTGATATTTATCGAGTCGTTGTTTGCAAACTACTCAAATGAAAAGACTTGACACAGATTAAATAACGTTTCAATTGATGCAATTTGTTCTAAATAAACTACTTCAATAAAAATGAATTGAACACTTTCTAGTGCATTATAATCGTGTGTAAAATACTTCATAGTTACAAATTTATTACTACCGCCTATGAATATGTACACTATCATTCTGCAGAGCAAATCAATGTGAACTTGACTTAAAACCACAATGACACCGTGATGCCAGCGACGCCGTTCATCAATTTCGATCAGCTTCTAAAGTTAACAAATTTTGCAATTACCTGTGTCGCAGCAACAATCACTGCTTTGCTATGTCTGAGTGTCTTTCGATTTCCTTTCAGTTACAAGGTTGCACTTTGACCCTGGTTTACCTAGTATTAAATGTGTTTGTTGAACAGGGAAAATTTTGTACATTTAAAAATATGCTGAATATTGTTTGAAACAAAGAATAACAAAGAATAGGCTAATCAGGTAGCTGCTAACTGAGCTAGTTCCGGATACGTGAAGTGAAAATGTTATTAAGTTGAGAAATAAAACGGATATCTTATTTGAGCATAGAATATTTTTAGGTAATTTAATCTCAACACTAATTGAGAACGACAGTAATTACTTTTGAATACCTACATATATCATTTCTCAATACATGAATTACAGGAATTGGTTCTCATTGCAATCTGTGCAAAGAAGTGCCCAAGTGCTTGTCCTTAACTTAGAATGTTTTTACTGCGTTTAACATTTTAAAACTATTAAACTACTTAATAAATATTTACGTTTTGTTTCCATACATTCTCAAATTCTCGAATATACAGTCGTTTTCACTTCCTACTTTCAGATTGCATTTGAAACAGTAGCCTAAGAATTAATTCCAATATTGCAACTATAGCCGGTTCCAAAAATAACGGGTCAGTCACATAAACCAATAACGGGTCAGTCACATAAACCCGAATATCTCCCGAACTACGTATGCCATCCTAATGAAACGAAGACTGTTCAATTGAGAATTTAATTATACAGATAAAAAATAAAATAAAACTTAGTTACACCCACAATATTAATCTTAAATTAAAAAAAAACTAAAGTAGTCATATTTTTCTTAAGATTACATTTTTTTTATGATTGTTTTTTTGCTGTTTTTCATCACTTTCTTCATTTAATACTTTGTATTGAATCCACGTGATGAAGCCTCCAGTGATGAAAAACAGCAAAAAAACAATCATAAAAAAAATGTAATCTGAAGAAAAATATGACTACTTTAGTTTTTTTTTAATTTAAGATTAATATTGTGGGTGTAACTAAGTTTTATTTTATTTTTTATCTGTATAATTAAATTCTCAATTGAACAGTCTTCGTTTCATTAGGATGGCATACGTAGTTCGGGAGATATTCGGGTTTATGTGACTGACCCGTTATTTTTGGAACCGAGTGTATATTGTATGTAAGTAATAAATAAGTAATAAATAAATAAATAAGTATTGAAAGTGTTATATCTTGTTGTATTCTGGTTTTGATGTCAATTGGTTTGATAATAATTATCTATTTATTTTACAGAAGGTTGATACAAAATTCGCTTTTATTCAATTCACAATTTATGTCATGATTATAGAAAACTATGACTCTATCTGAAGGTTTAATAAATCATTATGTTCCTTTTAGTATATAGACGGTATACAATTTAAACTGTCTGTTCTGTTATTGCCAAAAGTAATAAGTTTTAACTTAAAAAACATGTTTATAATCTTTCTGCCAATAACAAAAGCCTAACAGCTGAGCTCGGGTCTCCTCTCTGGTGAAGGTTAAGGCCATACGTCCCCACGCGGACTGAGTGCGGGTTAGGGAGAGTCCCGTTTAACGTAAGACACGTTTTGAAAAAAAAATCTTACTCATATTTCAATGGCGCAAAACAAATAAAACAGCCTCAGGTAGTAAACAATAGTGCAGAAAAGCATAAACTGACATTTATTCTAGTATTGGATTATTTCATACAACATTTTATAATGAACAATGTAAAAGATGGTCTATGTATTATGTCGATAATAATCGATCAGACCGACGTGCACTACTCGTATATCTCGAAGTGGGTTGTGATAGGCTGATGATGATCTCTGACCGACCAGAATAGGGCGCGCCTCTGGCGGCCGCAGAGAACTCTGGCGGTTAGATCCATACGGGGATACCGCACCGTGTCTACGGAGGCGGCGTGTGCCCTGGCCGGAACACCCCCGTGGGATTTGGAGGCGGAAGTGCTCGCCGACGTTTATCGGCGAGTGGCTAACTACCGGGCGGAGAGTGGTGTAGTTGGACCTCCGCCCGAGGACGTGCGCGAGTGGCGCGAAGCCGCTCACCGAGCCACGATGTATCGCTGGTCGGTCCGGCTGGAGACTCAACGTGCTGGCTTCGCTACCGTAGAGGCGCTTCAGCCGGTCATCGGCGAATGGGCAGTGCGGCAGCACGGGACCCTTACCTTCCGACTGACGCAGGTTCTTTCCGGGCATAGTTGCTTCCGAAAGTACCTGCACTCGGTCGCCAGGAGGGAATTCAGTTCCGCCTGCCACCACTGCGACTGCAGTGAGGATTCTGAGGATTCGGCTCATCACACGCTGGCGGTCTGCCCCGCATGGGAGGCGCAGCGCCGAGTCCTCACTGCAGTCATCGGAGAGGATCTCTCGCTTCCGGCCGTCGTTCGTTCCATGGCCGGCAGCGAGAGTTCTTTTACCGCGTTCGCAACCATCTTCGACGACGTAATCACGCAGAAGGAGGCGGCGGAGAAGGCCCGGGAGGACGACATCCAATCGGACCAGATTCACCGCCGCCGACTCGGGCGGCGGAGGCGCGAACATCTGCGCCTCATGCCGCCTTGAGTGTGGCCATGGTGGACGGGACGGGTTTTCCCTCCATCTGCACTATGTGGCCAGCCGCGAGGGGGCGGCGTCGGTGTGTGCCGGACGCCGCCTAAGAGAAGGTCGTCAAACCGAGACAGTGCCCGCATCAGGAGCGGGCAGGCGCTGGGGGAGTCCAGAAGGAGATCTGACTCTGGACTTCTTCTCCTCCTAAACGGAGAAGCGCAGAGAGGGCACACTGTGTGGTTTTTAGTCGGTTCAAGTCCGACACACCACCCCACCGTAACCCCCGGTGGGGTGACGGTCCATGATGATTTTCCACACATAAAAAAAAATGACTGATGATGATTATGATGATATATAGAGGCTACATGCAGTGGTTTTATTTATCTTTTATTTTTCTTCTTCTCGTCTTTCTTCTACTCTTGTCATTTTGTATTTCATTATTTTTCTGTAAGTATCCTAATTAAATATTGTACGACTTTACCGATACAGGATGTTTAAGTTATGTTGGCTACCAAATATTTACTTACATACCTAATCTCAGCATATTAGTTCAAGAGTGTGCAGTGTTCGATTTACCTAATGGATGTTATGACTTGGAATATTTTTTTAAAATAATGGTATTTACTACAAGTGTTTATCTAGTCTCGCCACTTTTTCTAAGGTACTTGTTACGTCATTAATAGCTATAATATTATTATTCATATGACGAAAAGAAGGTATGACTGTAAATACAGTGTGATAGAAATTATTCTTATTATATTTTGCACTAGCCTACCTGCGCAACTTCGTCTGTCTCCTATTGGTTTTGATTCTCATAAAAAAGGCTATAATATTATATTTTTAAGGGTTATAGAGTCAATCTTATAATCTTTTAAGGTTAGCTCACTCACACCAGAAACTACAACAACATATGCATATTTCAGCATATGTAATGAGTGTTTTTTCAACTATCGAAGGGCAACAGTTGTGTCGCGCCTCAGCGCACGCACTGGAAGCTCCCCAAAATATTTTTAAATCGTTTTTATTAAATTGCATCTTTGCTATTCTTTTTACCAAATTTTTAGTAAAAATACTGGAAAATAATACAGTTCATCGTAAGGTAATAGACGACAATTTGCTTGCAACGTGAACCTAATAATATTATTTATCGAAATAGCAATTATAATTACAATATTTTCGTACCAAAATACACCTCAGATATTTTTTTTCAATTAATTAAGGAAGGCAAAAATAAATAAAAAGGATAACGCAGCAGTAAACGCGCACATCGCGATCCCAATCATGAAGTTTCTCGCTACATTTTGGTTGGTATTACTTTGAGCCTATAAAAAAGGTCTCAATCTTAAAACATCAAAATTTAGCTTTTATATTGAATTATTTTTAAGAAACTTTAGTCTTTTGAAATAATTTCAATTCTAGAATACTAGATCAATGGGGACACTATGTTGTAATGTGTAATGCAACTAGTTTTTCATGTCTCGTTAATCTAATTTTATTTAAATAATATAATTGACATAGTGCTTCGCAACTTTTAATGTTATTTAATGACCAGGCTTTAATCGTCAGTTTGTCATCATTTCGTGCCCGCTAGTTACATATTCGCTTGTCCAATGAATGTTATTGCCAATAATTGTTCGTTTTTGCAGTCTAGACGAACAATTAAATTGTTTCACTCTAAATACGTACACTTTGAATAACGTAACAGGTAACGAAAAATAACACTAAAAGAAAAGTTTTCAAACACTGGCCATTAGTGTCAAAGGTATTGGCGACGTTATTTTTATTAATTTGCTTATTTAGATAATTCCTTAAAAAAAGGATTAAATCCTGCCTTAAATTAAGATTAATTTAAGGCAGGATTTAATCCTTTTTTAAGGAATTCTAGTCTACGCGCTTACTTGGCCCAAAAGAATTTCAAAAGAATTTTTAAGGGCTTAGTCCTAAGCTATCTTTCTACTGTTTAACGAGCAATTGAGTTTCCGTCCTCACTGCATGTATATTGTGAGTAGAGCCCGAAGAATTCTAGGATTCATTATAAGGTCAACAAGAGAGTTTTAGTGTATTGTCTCTTTTCTCCAGTCTTGTTCGAAGCGGCCTTGAATATTGCTGTCCAATATGGTCTCCATTTTATAATATTTATAGTTTTTATTTTATATGTGTTTTATCTTTATTTCCTGGTTGAATGTTCATGTTGTCTTGTCTGTTCACTGTCTAGACTTAAATGTATCGATCTACTAATATGTAACAAGTTCCGGCAATGATCTGTAAGCGTACCTGTTATAAATAAATAAATGAAATAAATACTCCAAATTTGAGTAAAACACTTATCAAAATATTCAGTTTTTTACGAAAATGATAAATTACCTAGCGATTTTTATTTTATGCTTTGATAGCTATCGCTTTCTTTCTTATTTCATATTCTTAATTCCTCAAAAAGTTATTCTCTTGGTTTTTCGTAAGTGTAGAAACCTGAGAATCACTTTACCCATTTCTTATAAAAATATTTCTTATACATAACAATATCCTAGATTTAGTTTTGAACGCAAGTCAAATAAATAGTTGATCAGATGTTGATTTAACATTCAATATTTTCTCAATTAAAACATACTAGTATACATAAAACGCTAAAATTTTTTTCTTAGTACTACTATTACCCAAAACATTGTCGTATTTTGACATTGTAAAATTTTGATGAACTTCGTTTCTGAATTGAATCTAATTTCTGCAGTGAAATCACCAAGAAAATGCACCTAGATGCAATAAACTCAAATGAACATCAATAATATTATTCACTTTTCACACATTACTTTTCACATATTACTAGAGCAAAAAAAACAGACGCTAGAACATTGATTGGAACAATTTTTGAGAGGCCAAAGTACTGCATTGAAGATCTAAGGGTGTCGTCACATTATACGGTTTAAATATTATAAAAATTCTTCTTTTAAATTAATGTATGGATCTGTTTTAGATTTGAAGTATTTACCAATAAAATATGAACGAAAAAAAACTGCTCCTATTAAAATTGATTTAAACTATTCTACTGCATGAAATACAGCTTGGTGGTTATCTACGGACAACAAAATGTATTAGTACTCCGTTGGCACACTGTGGCATGAATTGTATATTTTCAGAAACTTACCTCATGATATAGTTTTACACTTTTTTCAAATTTCAAAATTTCAAACTATAATATCAGAACAATCTCAATACAAAACAAAGCCTAATGTTTCTGATTATGAACGATATATCTTCTGAATGATGCAAATGGTTGTATAAATTGATCTAATTGAAAAGACACACCCCCAATGTGACTCTAGAGAATTTTCTTTCGCAGATTGACGTAACCCATCGATAAACTCATTGAGTTAACGATCTTGTTTGCTCTCACATATCAATTGAAATGCGACCCATTGATATATTGACGTCTTGAATAGCGTCATAGGCATTAATGCGCATATGGTTATGTACTACGTAACATGGGCGTTGGTTTCGAATTTAATGTCTGGTTACTACGTTGCAACTGCCACATTAGAAATTATAATAATTATGATATAAATGTATAATTCGTATTTTCTAATGTCCCAAGTTTAATAAATAAATAACAATAAATATTTTGGACATCTTAAACAAAACGTAATCCAGTCCCAAACTAAGCAGAGCTTGTATTATGGGTACTAGACAACTGATATAAATACATAAACATATTTTTTTGTAAATACATACATATTATACATAGAAAATACCCAGACTCCGAAACAAATATTAGTTTAGGATCCTACAAATAATAGTGTTCAACGTGTTTACTGTAAAGAAGTTTAGTTGAATATAGTTTCAGCTACAATGAAACTTATGTGTTAAAAGTTCCTTGATTACAGGAACTTTTAACACATAAGTTCCATGCAGGGTTTGAAACCACAACACTTAGCGCACAGGAAATGGCGTGGTGACTCTTTAAACCTATCTAACGCTTTCCATGCGGTTTATTTAAACTGAGAACGTAATATATTATGTACACTTTAGCGAGAGTTCGATCCTCTGTCTAGGTCTGAGCTATTAGTACATTGCACTTTCAATCTCTTACACGGGTTTTAGATAAAACATTGTTTGACAGATATAATTAGGTTTCTTGTTCTTCGAAAAACCTAATAAATTTAACATGCATGTTACTCGCTTGTACACTTATCTTGGATTACCCAATAAACATTTTGTTACAGTTATTTCTCTGTGAATTTCCTTCTTTATATGTTATGTGTAACTTGGATTTAATATCATGTCATAGTTTCGTAAAGTACATTTTGTAGATTTTTTCCTCTAACAAGTTTATTGCGTGTTTACATGAAAGTTATCTAAAACATATTCATTTAATGTTTTATTACGAACATATTTAAGTTTCTTCAGAATTCACATTATTATAAGATAAACCCTAAACTTTTAGCTCTTACATATTTTCGACATGAAGTGTCTTTCAATGTTCAATTGCAGGATGTTTTGCCTGATGGACAGCATGAGTAGAATCCAGGAATAGGGATCATCATCCTCATTGTGGGTGCCGACAATCATTATGGAGATCCCCACTATGGAGGCCTAGTGCGATGCTTAAGCATAATTTGCATTGCGTCATCGCATCACGTACTCACCAACGAACTGCAACAGCACGAATGCTATCGGTTGGTCTCCTGTGTGAGGGTTGTACTGCCCCGGTCGAGGAGACACATTCGAACTGAAATCAGCGTGGCTTTACTATTATATCAGTTTATAATCTATTTAAAGATAACAATAACTACGATATCTTTAATCCTTATAAACTAAGAAGTATCCATAAAAAAAACAACGTAATGAATTAATTAACATAGCTTTTTCAAGATCATAAATAATACATTACAACAGCTTCATAGATACAACACGTGATTCAAGATTCACGTGAAATCGCAGTAATAACTATTGACAAATGATTGTTTAAATGAGCAATATCTGCATTCCTGTTATCATTGTGCAATGAGAATGTAAGACCACAATGATAATGCGATCAGTGGATGAAGTACTAAGGATGAAGGTAGTTGCTATTACTTAATGTGGTACTTTACATGTATTATTTATTGGTTACGTCGATAAAGATATGTTGACACACTTAGATGTTCGCATGCTAATTGATAAAGCAAATGAATAAGAGCACAACCACTGCATGTACTGCGATGGTATCATTAGAAAGGATTCTTCTAAGCAAAGGTTGAGTAAAAACCCAATCAATTTAAAACAAAAAACTTAATATCACAGTTTTTACAATGCGCGTTTGTAAATTATTACATAATTGATAGATGAAATATTGATAGGTATTTTTTTTACTATTTTGCGCATAGTATGAGGAAAATTAAGAAATATTGTCTCGTTCTGCAATTTGGATTGCAGACTTTCCTCTTATCATTTAAATGACATCAACAGCTAGATAAAATAAATAAATAAATATTTTCGAACATCTTACACACAACATAATCTAGTCCCAAACTAGGCAGAGCTTGTATTATGGGTACTAAACAACTGATATTAATACATAAACATTCTTTTTTTTTTAAATAGAAAACACCCGAATCAGAGACCCGAGACCTCATGGTCAGCAGCCGCATACGCTAACCACTAGACCAACAAGGCAGTCAAAATGTACCGAAGAAACTTTAGGGAATTACAACAATATGGATTTTTTTCTGAATGATATTTTAATTTGTAATTGTGTCTTGGTTCATAGGTAAAAAGTAATGTCAAGTTTCCGCAAGCCTGATTCTAACTTACCCAATTCGTCATTTCATGTTTTGCAGCAACCAGGGGAATTCCTATCAGGTGAATACTATAACTGTATAAATTTGCAGCGTGATCTTTCTTTCACCAACCAACTAAGCTTCACAACTGTTATCTTATGATAACAACCGGGACGGACTTCTTAACGTGACGTCTGAATCACGGTAACGCTCATAACATATAATGCCACAAACGGTCACCCATCTAGGTACTGACCTTACCATCGGTGATTGTTTCCAATCACCTAAGGCCACTTGGCTGTGAGTGCTTCTATGAATGAAACTAATTTTAAAACATCGAATTCTATTTTCAAGAGCATCATTTGTTTATGACCCTAATATTTGAACAAATTCTAATAATCACCATTTCGACATGTTAAAAACATTTACGCATGCTACTGAACTTGACCGCGCCAGTTTTAAAATGTATGGACTAGTTTACTAATGCCACCACAACACGCGTGAATAAATACATTTATCTCATGCAGCAACTTTTTATATCTTAATAATGTTACGGAAATAACAAAACTGCTATTATTTAACGAGGCTTACATCAATCTTTGGATTAGGTTAAAAGATCAGGCAAAAAGACCAAGAAAATAAATAACGGGAACTTTTGTACAGTTTCAACGGATATCTGTCAAAGTATTTGTGCATGTGTGCGTATCATAGGGCACACATATGATTGTTTACATAATAAAAATAAGATCTGTCAGTGTAAGGAGTTGGAGTTACCACCATTAAGGATTGTTTGTTTCTTAGATATATTTTGTTTTTTTTTTAGTTAGTATACCGTTGTAGTAATAGTTTAAAAAGTAGCATTAAAGTACATATTATTAAGTGTATTATATATTGAGCGGAACGCCTACAAACTGTTAGAACAGTTTGGCGAATAGAGACATTGTAAAAAAATGTAACTTATATGTGAATAAAGATTAATAAAAAAAAAATGTTTGTTCAGAAGGGTGCGAAAACACAGGCGCACTCTCTGTTTCTTCACTATCAAAATCCCTTGGGATTGCTATCTCAAATGACCGGGAAAAGATAAGCCAAAGGACCGAAGGCTCTTTTTGAGGTACCGGGGTTAAGACCCAATTTCTAAACATCCAGGTATTATATAGCATTTATAGTATATAGACATTTACATTATATTTATAGACTCAGCTAGTTATATATAATTCAACACAAGAATGAACGGAATTATGTAACACGTATAAACCTATATACAATACTTCGCTACGGTCATTGCAAACTGATCAAAATATCAGGCAATTTCTATGGTATGTTATAACTGTTAGGTGATTCACTTATAAAGATTTAATCATATAAAAAGATATGTATATAGAATCGTTACATGTGATACAATATTTAGTAAAGGTTTTAAGTACGTGTTGCACATATTTTTTTATCTTTTGCTAATTAATTCAGTTCGAAAAAGTACTACACAAGGTTTATTTTTTGCTTTATATATTGAAATATTTTATATGTTTTTATGTAAACGCCAATTAAACTGACTTCACAGTGCCTGATGGAAAAGCATAATAGGATCTAAGAGTAATGGTCACCAACTCATTGCGAATATAGACAATATGGTATGGTATGGTGACCTACACTATGACGGTCTTATCGGTCTATTGAGATTCTTCTGCGTAATTGGGCCATTTTAAGGTTCTCAATTCGTCGGAATCTTTATTTTTTTTTTTATGTATGTTCAGCGATAATTTCGTCGTTTATGAACCGATTTCAAAAATTCTTTTTGCATTGGAATGGGCGTAGCTTACAGGTGGTCCCATCGTCATCATATCGGGATTTGATGATGGGATCCCAAGGAAATCGAGGGAACTCCTCAAATATCATAGGCACAATGTCGCGATTTGGGTACTCGGAATAGTTTTTCATTGAAGTCGGTTCCTCTTTGTTAAAATTATAGACACAACATTTTAGATTGGTCTTCTGTAAGAGGGTAGTACCAATCCAGTTATCACGGCCCATTTATATATTTTACCAATAGAGACTTCACAATTAATTTGTAGAAATTACACCTCAGATACAATCTGAATTTTACTCCAAAATAAAGTTTTGACATAGCACGAATGACTTGTCGATATAAAACCCGAACGAATCGGCAACATTAGAATTAATTTACTTTTTAATTACAAGTTAAATTTGAAGAGTTGAATCCAGAGAACCATTACAAAACTAATCAAGCATTATAAGAGATCGACATTTTATTTAAAAATGGCTTAAACAATAAATAACAATATAAATACTCGTACAAAATAAATATCCATAGTGCAAACTATAGACATAAGAACTCAAGTCACCGTCGAGAAATACAAAGATTACAGAATCAATTATTAAAAGGTAATAAATAAGTAGGTAACTATTTCCTTAGTTCTACGTAGAAAAAATAAATTAGATTTTATGCGACCAGGATAATTTATTATTCCAAACAATGGTAAAGTTTTCACGTTCGGCTTCGAACGGAAGGCAGTATATAGAGTGACGGCGAATGCGCGGGCGCGTATTTCTAGGCTGTGTTGTGCGCGGAACGGTTGAGTGCACCTCACGCGATTCTTGCTCATCAATTAATCGATTTTGCTTACGATACGAGCCCTCATCGCTTTACTAGTGATACATGGTTCCTATGGATTTTATAAAAATAAGTGATTTTTATTAACTTTCATTTTCTAAGTGATTTTTCTGTGGTGATATTTTTTAAACTTAAACATGTTAACGGGGTGGCAGCTGATTTTATCTAAATGTAAGTATTTATTGTTACAGAGTTTATTTATATTTCATGATATAGAGTTTATTCATTTTGACTGCCTTGTAGGTCTAGTGGTTAGCGTACGCGGCTGCTGATCAAGAGGTCTCGGGTCTCGGGTTCGTTCCAACGTCGGACAAAATTTTTGAGTTAACCGCAAATATTTGTTTTTGAGTTTAGGTGTTTTCCATGTATATAATACGAATGTATTTACAAAAAAAGTATTTCTATCAGTTGTTTAGGATCCATAATATAAGCTCTGCTTAGTTTGGGACTAGATGGCGTTGTGTGTAAAATATCTGAAATATTTATTATTATAATTCAAGTTCTACTTAATTTGGGACCAGATGGCGTTCTGTGGAAAATGTCCGAAACATTATTTTATTTATTATTATTATACTACAATGAAGATATAAAAATATTGTTTTAACTTATTAATAATACTAATAAAATTAAGTATTTAGCAATACACATTACAATCGAATGTCGCTTTATATTTAAAAGACAAAGATTGAGGAAAAAACTTGAAATCGGCAAACATTGCTTTTTTTTAATTCAAACATTTTTTGGTTTTAGTATGTATTTTTCTTTATAGGTGTTTAAAATAATAAAATTTATTCATTTTAATAACTATTATATGTACATATAAAATATCAAACTATGGAAATCATGTATAGATGTTATCCTTTATTTTGCTAGCTCATAAAAGTAGCCCCTACACGCCTTGGTCCCCGGCGTTGTTCGTTTCGCTCTTTATCGGCGATCTGATAGATCTGCTAACGTGAGGAGGGCATCAAAACCAAACCGTGAGGGGAAATAGTCCCGTGAATACAATACAATACTTTAGGAGCTCAGAACAATAAATAAATTAGTCTGAATTTGGAACGTAATAACGCTAATAAATACTTCAGTATATTTAAAAATATATTATATGATTTATTTTCATAAGATGTTTGTTAAACACATTCGACTTCCTCCACTTTCTTCTTTAGTGCGGAACTCCTTTCATGTACTCCATATCGCCGAACAGATTTGATACTAGTTTTCAATGCCTCTTTGTAGATTTCCATAGAGTCTTTTGATAAAATAGATATTAAACTAAAAGAAAAGTAAGAATATACTTAAAAAAATAAAGAAAATAACTATTACATTATATCTTTAATCGACTTACGATGTTCATTGACTATTTTATAAAGAATGAATCAACTTCTTTCAATGCACGCAATCCATAACTATTTTAATGTATATTTATATTATAATTTATAACTTATTCAATGTTTTTGTATTTTTATTAGGCCGTCACTTAAATATAATTTATCCAAATTTACTTGTAACAGTAATAAGATTGGACACGAATTTAAACGAGATTTTCTGGGAAAAAGTTTTGGGAAATTATGCTAAGTTTACTAAAATGCCAATGTTACAGGAATATAATTATTACATCATGTCCACGAATTTGTTTAGAGTCTATTTTGAAAAACTAACCTATTTACGTAGGTACCTTTGTGACTTAGGCATAAAACGTATAAGTTAAAACGGTACAGACAAATTGAGTACGTCTATACAAAATCCATACATCTATAAAAAATATCAAATAAACAAATTAAACGCATATGAAAGTATTAACCTTACTTACACAAAAAAGGCATTTTTTAATTTACTGTCTGTCTGTTTGTTTGTTCCGGCTAATCTCTGGAACCACTGCATCAATTTTGACTTGACTTTCACTGGCAAATATCAGTTGATAAAAAGAGTAACTTACGCTTTTTTCTAGATCACCTTCGTTCCGCGGTTTTACTCGCGATTTACAAGAATAACAGCGGGTAGGGACGGGGATTAAGTTAGTTATAATAAAATCGTCATTGGAACTGGCCAATGGATTCGCAGAAAATAAACCGTTCGGAAACAGTAAGAACCACAGATTAATAAATAGTTACTACGTAAGTAATACTGAACTTCCTCAAGATAATATAAATACATATATTATATCCAATCTAACATTAACAATAACATAATCTGTTACTTCATACACTGTATTACATTATATTAAAGACTAACTGCGACTCGCGGTGTTACCTGCGATTACTGTTGTTAATCGCGAGTAACGCAACAACGCAGCGGAGCGAAGTTAGTCTGAAAAAAAATTGCCTTACACCTTATGTTATTAGCTTTCTACCAGTGAAAGTCTCGTCAAATTCGGTATAGCCGTTCTAGAGATTACTAGGAACAAAGAGTAATGTAAGTACCCTGTTAACTTTTTAAATCATCATCATCATCAACAGCCTTTAACAGTTCACTGTTGGACATAGGCCTCTCCTTAGAAGGAGGTTTCAGCCTACTATACCACGCTGGCCAGACGGGTTGGTATAGGGTTGGTTTCAAGTTGTGGCCGCGGGTGGACGGGACGGGTTTTCCCTCCACCCGCACTATGTGGCCAGCCGCGAGGGGGCGGCGTCGGTGTGTGCCGGACGCCGCCTAAGAGAGGGTCGTCGTACAGAGACGGTGCCCGCATCAGGAGCGGGCAGGCGCTGGAGAAGTTCAGAAGGAGATCCCACCCTGGACTTCTCCTACTCCTAAACGGAGAAGCGCGGAGAGGGCACACTGTGTGTTTTTTAGTCGGTTCAAGTCCGACACACCACCCCGCCGTAACCCCCGGTGGGGTGACGGTCCATGATGATTTTTCACACACTAAAAAAAAAAAAAAAAAAAAGGGTTGGTTTCAAGTTTTCCTTCTCTTTGCATTGATGTTGTCTTGCGTAGTCATCTCCATCACAAAGGGAGAAGCTCCGACCAGGCGAGGTGATCATGCCTGGGGGGCCACTTTTTTATGTAGTTAGTAAAACTTTTATTTTGATATAACATTCAGACACTTCAATTTTATTTAATTGTATGTATAGATGAACTGATTCAGATTTTTATTTTATTTTATTTTTTATTTATTTTATTTATTGGAACAAAAAACAGATACATGTTAGATTATAGCTAGATACAAATGTGTACATCAAATTTATAAACATGTAACCCACACCATTGTTCACAGGTTAGCAACAAGAATAATAGGTCATGTTACTCGTTAAATTTTAAGTTTAAAGGTAAAAAACAAACATTTATAGGACAGTCAGCTGGTCAATTTATGATTAATCAGCGTTGACAAATCCTAGTGAGAAACACGCAGAAGTTCAATGGCTTGCTTTTTAAATTGATAGCTAGTAAGAGCGAATATGTCGAGGGCATAAAAATGTTCATTGTAACCATCCACAATGCGATGAAAGGGTGCACGGATTAACATATAAATAGTTTTTGAACGGTTCGTAACTACAATAGCGGAACAAAACTAGCGTAGAACTCACATGAAACAGAAAAAAATTTAAAAAAAATTCACTTGCATTTTAATTTTGACATATACTTTTCAAAGGCAAAAACAGGACCTTATAGTTTCACTTTCCCACGTGTAAAGACATCACTACATCATTACATATTTTAAAATATAGACCTCTGCCACGTCTGTGTGTTCGCGATAAACTTAAAAACTAACGCACCGATTTTCATGCTGTTTTCAGCAACGGATAGATTGATTCTAAAGGAAGGTTTTAGCATATAATTTGTTAAGTTTAAAATGTTTTTTTAAATAAGTATATCTACCCGTGTAAAGCAGGGAGTCTATTTTGAAAGATTTACTTACAGAAATTAATATAATTTATCACCTAAAGTTCAAGTTGTAATGAATATAAAGCAAGCACTTAAAATAACAAATGTAAAACTCAAATTTTTACAATGCTGCGGTAGAAAGATGAAGAGACACAAATCTATTTGAGCTTTTAATCATGTTATATTTCTGACAGTCCCTACTTCCCTACTAATTTATAAATGCGAAACCACGCCTAAACCACTGAACCGATTTTGATGAAATTTGGTATGAAGATAGAACTGAACTTACATAACCGACATACACGCGGGCGGAGCCGCGGGCGAAAGCTAGTTCTAAATATTTACATGCCTGTAAAACTATCTAAAAACAAAACAAGTTTAAGGCTGAATCTAAATCGTAATAGAAAGCAAATTGCACTAGATTCGCGTGCTAAATCATGATACAGTTTATAGAAAGATAAGTGGCGCAAAGCATAACAATTAATCTATATTACGTGTGTTATAATAAAAATAATAATGAATAACTATATTAGATAACTGTCTATAACTGCTGATTCAATTATTACTGTTAAGTCACGATACTTGGGTTTCGTATGATTTAGATAAAACACTTAGATAACTACTAGCTGGGCCCCGCGGCGTTTATCGTGGTTGTTGTTGTAAAGGTACTAAGATGCCACGGGTGGACGGGACGAGTTTTCCCTCCACCCGCATTATTGGGCCAGCGTGCCGGACGCCGCCTAAGAGAGGGTCGTCGTACCGAGACGGTGCCCGCATCAGGAGCGGGCAGGCGCTGGAGAAGTTCAGAAGGAGATCCCAACCTGGACTTCTCCTCCTCCTAAACGGAGAAGCGCGGAGAGGGCACACTGGGTGGTTTTTAGTCGGTTCAAGTCCCACACACCGCCCGCCGTAACCCCAGGTGGGGTGAGGGTCCATGATGATTTACTACACATAAAAAAAAAATGTAAAGGGACTAAGATATAGCTAACCGTGGTGGCGAAACTAGTCTAAACAAGTATTCAAGTTACTCCTTCTTTTTACGTCTATTCCAAAAGTCCTGACCAAATCGATCGTGCCGTTTCAGAGATTGGACGGGACATACAATTATTTTAAAAATCGATTTTTTTGTGCAAGTATCGTATGTACTTAACATACGCTTTTAATAAAGAGCTGTTAATTTGAAGCAGTAAGCTTAAACTTCAAGTTAGTAAACTTGTTATATATATATATATATATATATATATATATATATATATATATATATATATAAACTTCAAGTTAATAAGTTAATAAACTTGAAGTTTCAGTTTGTTAACTTGAAGATAGAGAATTATATCGCATAATTCGCATTTCAGTTTTGATTGGATTATTAAACTTTAAAAAAATCTAATATATAATTAATAAGATGATGATTATGGAATGCCTAAATAACGAAGTTAATTGAAATAATATATTTACCAGGAAACAAGGAAAATCGTTAATCAATGTTTATTTATGATTAATTTAATTATCAACAAATGAATAAGGTAGGTATTTGTAGTTTTGTATAATTCATATGTTTTCCGGTGTAGATGTCTTAGGGAACAAAGTCAATACTGAACAAGGATGCACTATATCTATATATAGCTATATGTATATATATGTAACTAAATGAATATGAAAGTATTTCAGGTATTTACATTAAAAACTTTTGTGTGTTAGTCTGTCTGCTTCTTTTACATAAAATAGACAGACAGACATATTTTTTTTTTTAAAATTTGAACTAAGTACCTATAGTATATACAACCTACTTGTTGAAAATCTAGTATATTAATATTATGAAGCTCGTTACTAAATCGTCGTATATACGTTTGATTGTTTGGTTTGCGCGCTAACCTCAGGAAATACTTATCTGTTTTATCTTTCAAAAAAATTTGGTATTAGATAGTTCAGTTAACCAGGTAGTCTATTAGCTATATTTCACCATACTACGACCAAAAGGAGCGGACTATCAACAAAAAATGTTTCAAAAACGGAGGCACACTATTGCTTTCCAGATTTTCCATTGCATGCGCTGCGTAAATGGATAGTTTCACAAAAAAACATATATTTCCCCTTTAGAAGTTCTAAAAATAATCCGGGACAACATATGTCTAAGTGTCTCAGGTTGGCTCACTGTATCCTCTTTAAATGTAAAAAAAATTGTTTACGATCTTTTAAGATAATGCCACGGGTAATGAGAGACAATATAAGATAGGTAACAAGTTACTGAAGGGGCAATAAATTAAATATACGAAGCCTTATCAACATATTTAAATCTCTTAACATTCTGAGCACAGGAATTAATGTCTTCTCTTAAAATGAGGGAGGTCGACTTACGAAAGCGATCATCAGATTGCGATTGAAACCTACTTGTGATTGTCGCTACTTCCTTCAGCGTTGGAAATAAATATCGTCGAAATCTTTTACGTAACCTGCATTGACACACAGAATACCAGTTTCGCTTGCAACTCTATCCTAAACTGGATTGCATCCTAAAAAACGCAAGCAGCATAAACATGCGAGTGATTTTTTCCTAATAAACAAATACTTAAATGACAATGTGCAATATTTATTTTAAGCTTTTTGGAGTCTTCCTCGATATAAACTTTAACTTTAACATAATTTTCGAAAAGGCGGAGAGAATTTTTGTTTCACTTTAGAGATTTAGACAACTACTCAAAATTATAGGCTTTTAGAACAAATTATGTAGTTTCTAAGCTCAGACTCGGTGGTACCTAGTGTCAATCACACGAAAAGAAACTGTAATTATAGGTACTTAGTTAAAAGTATTAAAACTTAAAATGTTACATTACATGTGATATGATATAATGTCCCTCAATATATCCTGAGTCGAGGGGGTCTCCGTACAAAGATACTGTGATGTGTAAAGATATGCTGATGCATTTTTATCTCTTTCGCAAAGTTTATATTTTCTACATCTCCACGTACATGGAATGCGCAATAATTGTTTCTTGCAATAAAAACTATTGTATACGAAATATACAAAAGACTGTCATATTTCGATATCAAGCATATAATAGAAAGCAGTTGTTTATTTGTAGAAAAAATCAACAAGTTTCTTAGTCATTATACTACAGAACGACCTTCAACAATGAGAAATCGCTTTTTGTTTTTTTTGACAAATTATATTCTATTTAAAACTAAATAAGTATAATATATATGTTCTAAAAAAGGTTTCTTGTTATGGAAATTTATAAGGTGTATATAAACAGTCTAAGAATATCCAGGTTTAGATAGTAGTGATAAAATCCTTATAGTGGCTCAGCGTGCAATGTTGGGTGTCTCTCTGTCAGACAAAATTTGTACCTAATGAGTTTATTTGACAGAGAACCAAAGTAAGTCGCAGGAGCTAAAATGTGCTTGAGTGGAGACCACGACTAAGCAAACGGAAAGTAGCAACGGGCATCAGCAAGTTTACTTATAACGTCCCATTCTTGAAATTTAATGACTAGAAAACCCTTCCATTTCAGTCATCGTCACTACAGCGATTTGCACTTTTTACACTTATACGCTTACACAAATGCAACTTTCAAAGCAATACTTTAACTGCAATATATTGCGTAAAACCTTGCTAAGTAATTGCAGTATTCACTCAGCAGAGACAGCCGACAATCATGGCATATAATAGTTACTATGATGTAACTTTCAACTAGTTTAATTAGCTTAACTTATACAAAAGGTTTACGAGGAACAAATTGCGGAATGATCAACAACCTTGCTTGTCTTTAACTAGTCATTATAATTCATAATCGTTGTTTATTTTTCACATTCTTTTTTCATATTTCATATTTTTATTTATAATTATGTATACCTACTCAGTAACGTGTACAAAATTAAGATATTTCCTGCAGATATTAGGTTATTGTTAACTACATAATATACATATATAAAGTTTAATAAACTTTAAAATGAAGGTTTTATCAAATATACAATTTACCGAAAAAATTGAAAACGTAATTCGTTTTACTAATATTGTACTACAGGAAGCTTACAAAAAGTAAATAGAAAAACAAAAACCATTTTGACAATATTATGTCGTCATAGCGATTTTATGCATTAGCGTCTGGAAGCAGGGTGTGTCTGGTATGAATTGTATTCATACTTAATGTATAATGAAAAATTTACTATTCATATATTAACTACGGTTGTCAATGATAGTTCTCTTTCAAAAGAACAGTGTTCACAGGTGTTTTGTAACAAAGACTTTATAGACATCAAAAGCATAAGTAAATATCGAATGTTGTATTTCAAAATGAATATTTTAACATTTAACACCAGCGAACCAAATTACACTACTCACTACTAAAAATGATTTGCATTAGTTATTATCATTTCTTTTTGAAGCTAGGACTTCAAACTAGGACTATTCCTGTGTCGCGGGGGATTTTACCTACATAACGAAAGCCAAGACTTCGAACAACAAGTTGTCCCATGTGGGGTTCGCAGTAGATTATTTTGTATTGGTATCTTTGGTCGCGAATATATCAGTTCTTGACTCAACCCGATGATCAGGTTTATTGAATACAAAATTACAACAATTTTATTATCATTTCAGGGTATTGTGTGTGTGTTTATCAATAGAGGCATAGTTTACTATTAATGTGCCATTCAATAGATAATGATATTAGTTTCCTGTATGGTGTATTTCTATCTGATGGGCCCCGCTATTGTTGTTATACTTTTACAGAAACAACAAGTCGCGAAAGTCAAGAAAGAAAAAGAGTTTTGAATTTTGTATCAAGTTATTATTCCGTCTACCGAAGTAATTTCTGAGTAAAACCAAGGGTTTCTTCAAGATAGCCACTTCCAAATGTTGGAATGTACTGCCCCCACGAATATTATTTCTAGCATTAGGGACACTTAAATCACGTTGCAGCAGATGATTACTAGCAAGACAGTCCGAGGCGACTACGCACTAAAAGAGCTTGTGTTGGTCGCTATTCATGGCATCTATTTATCTATTAGTTTACAATGTAATGATGTAAGGATCTTATTGTTACTACAATGTTTTCAGCAGCAACAACTGCATCCGTACCAGTATGTGGTGTATTGTAATGTTGTGTCCATGGTCGGGACGTTATCATTGTGTTTATTCTAGGCTTACGTTAATCACGATTGGCTTGGACAGAATAACAGCGGCTGAAACATTGTCAACCACATGCTGAGTCAAAATACATTTAAAAAAAAATACTTTGTATCGTTGCCAACGTTTATTTTACTTCTGTGTCTAAATGAGTTTGCTGTAAAATATGGTCATTACAGAAATGTGTTTTGTTCGACATAGGTAGCTCATAGCTGCTTAGTATGGCTATTTAAATGCATATTGTCACTTAATAGATTCTATATAATTATCTCTTAGTCTTGGTAGTATTAATTACTGTCACGTTTTGCATTACTGAGGTTAATCAATGTGATTCTAAAACCCAGTGGACTTGCGGTAGCACTCTTAAATATTTAAGGAGTTGAGCACATTAAAAAAATATCGACGGTAAGGATATAAGATTTAAACAAAAACCTGAACCAGTCCTTCTTTTCTTTTTAAGGACGTGCTTTATGTACAGTGGACTAGTTAAAACATGTTGATGAAATGTCGAAACGATAGTTTGAGTCTTGAGAGGACGGATAATAAATCAATCTTGCCGTAGTTCTAGCATAATATTGAAGGCCTGCTGTTTAAGAATAGGGTCTACGTACAGCAGTGGACTAGTTTAAACATGTTGATGAACTGTCAAAACGATAGTTTGAGACTTGGGAGGAAGGATAATAAATCAATCTTGCCTTAGTTCTAGCATTATAGAAGGCCTTCTGTTTAAGAATAGGGTCTACGTACAGCAGTGGACTAGTTTAAACATGTTGATGAATTGTCAAAACGATAGTTTGAGACTTGAGAGGACGGATAATAAATCAATCTTGCCGTAGTTCTAGCATAATATAGAAGGCCTTCTGTTTAAGAATAGGGTCTACGTAGTCTAGTAAAAGCGTGGTAGAACTGGCAGAGGACTTCTTTTTAAGGACAGGGTCTAGTTATAACATGTTGATGAAACGTTAAAACGATATTTTTAGTCTTGGGAGCATACACAATAAAAATAAATGTTCTGTATTTAATAAAAAGAAATATAAGAACGTTTTACATTCTTTCGCCAGTCGTCGTTGATCAATTTCAAGGAGAACGACTTGAGTTTCAGGTGGCACTTAAGTAAGTGCCACCTAATAAAAAAGATATCCAAGTGCATTTAGCATTATTTTTTCCGTTACATTCTATATTTCAGTAGCTCAAAAAAATTAAACAATAAAAATATATAAATGGTTATTATAACGTTTTTACGGGAAAAAAATAACTAGCTCATGTACGATGTTCTTCTTGAAACATCGAAATAAATAATAATAATAAACATTTATACAGATAAACTTAGGTACCAAACTTAGGTACAAAAATTATGTACCATAGACATGAACATTCCCATTCTGTCCTGTTTTTAAATAATGAAATGCAATTATCAGTAAGAAAAACTATCTAACAACTTCAAATTAGCTATAATTTGGATAAAGTTTAGATAATAATATGTTCTTTTTCAAAATTTACATTTTAAAACGTCTAGACTCATCTATCCTTATATCGAGTTTCAAAATGTCAATCAATTCAAAAGACATGAGTACAAAAATGCACAGAGGCTAGCATACTTTGAATTCAGTTGTTACCTTAAATGCTTTATAAATGTAAAAAAATATGCCAACTAGTACCGATTCCAAACCTCATCATCATATTCTTTCCCTTTTCTCAATTTTAATTTAAAATTATTGCAATGTATACTTGAACAAAAAGTGGTTTAAAGAAGGTTTCTTTTATGACTTTTGACCTTGAAATCTCACCTGGATTCAGATTGGGATTTAAGAGAAAATAAAGCTGAATTGATGAAATTGCAATAAGAAACAAAAAATTGAAATGGGACTGGGACTGGTTTTTAATGTGTGATTTTTATAAAGCAATGTCAAATTTCTAATAAATAATATTTTTCTTAAAAATAATGTGTTCGTAATTTATGTACAATGACTTCGAAACAGCACCATGTTTTGTACTTTTTTTTTATGATGGACCGGAACAATAAGTATAACAGAACTAGTACTACTACATTTGTATGAAGTGGCTAGTAATAAAGTTTTGTTCAATATGCAACAAAGACTATACTTCAATGCCTTATTACTAAAGATAGATAAAAATACTTTCTTGCATTAAAAAAAAAATTCTCATGCTTTGAATTTATCTAGAGCAAAATACTCCACGTTGTTATAGGAACCTGTAGGTATTGGCATTGCCCGTCTACTTGTAGGAAACACAACTAATGAGAACTGTCAACATTAAAGGAAATAATTACAACATTCGGGAAGGATTTTTTATACGTTATCGAAACATGCTTACATGCTACATGTCAAGCGTAAGGCATTACTCGTTACTAACCTGCAGGCTAAATGTATATAAGTTACTGCACTACAAAGAAAACTAGTTATAAATTGTAACTTCAAACTAATTTTAGTTTTTGAAAATCTTAATTCTTTGATTTTCTGTTATTGTATGCCTCAAATATCATCCAAATATATCCCATGGTTCAATCAAGAAATAATGCTAAAAAAAACTGATCATTAAAAAAACTGGATAATGAATAAGTCTATTCATTATCCAGTTTTTTTTAATGATGATTTTATTTACGTTGGTAAAAACTTCAATAAAATAAGGTAAAATAATTGACAGATTGATAGTATATCATATCAGAATTGACATCAAATTATGGTTCAAACATACACGACATTTTTACTTATATTACTCTGCTTCTAAAATCAAAACTGAACTAACAATTTACAGTTAGTTATGGTTTTTTTTCTATAAAATACTATCGTTGTGTGCGTTTTCAACCTATGAAATTTATTTTAGATCTCTACAGTACGCCATACAGCTTTTGGAAAATCTGTTATACCGCCCACTGGCTGAGTGCAGTGCTGTTTGATTTATTACAACGGGAGAAAGGGGCTTCAACTTGTCTAACTACTCTCTTGCGTCTAATAAATGCCAATTAGACAGTTTCTTAGGTTCTGTGCATATATACTTAAAAGTAAGTTCGCACCCTATTCAGCGATTTTGTCGAAATCTTTTATCTACTAAAATATGATGATCCTTTGACGATTTATATATTTTCATTAACATTTACAATATAATTGGTCTCAATGTTCTAATGTAATGTTTGAATATTGTTCGGTTTGAAATTATACGTTTACGGTTCAGATTCTTGGTAATCTTCAATACAGATGCATAATTTACATCTAGATAATGACATTATCGTAACGAATGAAAACTAATTTTAACATATTACTGCTACAGTTTACGGCTCAATCAATTGCAGTTTATTATAAAATGTTTTATTAAACGACGGTAATGGTTGATCGAGGTGCAATAAAAGTTGGCACTTACGACTTTTCTTGGAAAGTTGCGATTTTATGCGTTTAAATTACAATGTGCCTTAAGACATTACCGCCAGCCTGTCTGCCAGCACGAACTGGTTGCGCAGCCTTTGGCCACCGGAGCGCGATGGAATGCTCCGTTCGTCCACTTCAATAGAAACTTTTTCGCGGATTGATGTAAAAACTACCACTTCTAACGAGTTTCTCGATACCAATGCCAAATTAAGCAACCGACTGGTTGAGAACGTGCGTTTCAGTTCCATATTGGAACGATTTTAATGATGTGCAGGTATTGAACAGAACACCGCGTACGTCACTGGAATTTTGGTGTTAGGCCTTCAACGGGAATTTTAACGGCCGTATTTGATCTGTATTCTGATGTGTTCGAGGAACGGAAATATGACTACCTTATTTAGTGAGACAATGTGTCTTTATTTTAAATGTACACAGTTTTTTTAAATTATATTGCTGTAGAATGAATTCCAGCGGCGAGTTTAACTTAGAAATATATGAAAACGTTTTTAAACATATTTATGGTAAAAAAACTTATTTTATTACTTCTCACCTGCATTACTGATTTTATGATCGCTCATTATGTAAAGTGAATAGGTTTGCTAGCACCATAATTCACTTCATTTTAAAATAACGTCCATTAACATTTTTGTTCATCCTACTAATGATGACACAAGCCTTTTTAGTTACAGCTTTTTAGTTTTCTTTTTAGTCGAAAAAGTTTCTAATGCGATTTCTAATGTATCTTATTTCTTGTTGAACACATCTTGACTTAGAGCGAATGTGAAAATTAAAAGTAGTGATTAAAGCGAAACGTCGAAAGAAAACGGTCAATTCTCCAGTCTTAATCAAAACTGCAAATTTAAAAAAAAGTCTTTGTCACGTTATTACTGATTTGTGCCTAGTGAAATTTACCCGGAACTTTGAGAATCCGTAGTACAACACTCATTACGAATACTGTTCTTTTTATCACATATTAATTTTCATATACATACTGAGTTAGAGTATTATATTTATAAGTTATATAAAGCAACTGCCAGAGAACAAACAAAATATGGACTGGAAAATACAAGATGACATTATTTACTCGTCGCTTTCAGAATATAAATGAAATGTTAAAACTTGTTTAGGTATGTTTTTAAAAAAAGGCAACACAGGACCCGCTTTTCGAATATATTGCTGTGCCGGACTTTACAAACATATATGGACACAAAGAACACCCAGACTCAGAAAAACAACTTATAAATCACACAAAGTGTTGTCCCTTGTGAGATTTGAACCCACAACACTAGGCGCAGTAGAAAACGTCGTGGTGACCGCTTGAACCATTAGGACAACCGTGCAGCCAAACCACTCACAAGAGAAATGACAACCATTGTAATATGAATCTATCCGTACATTTATAGGTTTTAGTTTCATTTTAGTGTCTGGAATACTCATTCACTTCATCTCTAATTCTGAAAGTATCTTAGAATATTAACAATGGTAGTCTCGTGGAAAGTGGATGTCTGAGCTGCACTTATTCCATACAGGCTTCCGAGGCGCGACTTAATGCATAGTTAAACTGTCATTACCAATTAGTGTGTCAATAGAAGCACTTGATTAACGCAAATGGATAATTACACCACTTAAACAATCATTTGGAGGACAGGAAACATTGTAGAACAGTTTTTCGAACTAAATAGATATACTGCACAAGTTGTACGTTCGTAGATTACAACATCACAACATCATCTAGTCCCAAAGTAAGCAGAGCTTGAACTATGGGTACTAAACTAGTCATATAAATAGATATATACTTTTTTTGTTAATACACACATAATATACATGAAAAAAACCCAAACTCCAAAACAAATATTTACAGGAATCCGAGACCTCTTGATCAGAAGCCGCATACGCTAACCGCTAGACAAACAAGGCAGAAGAATGAAGCCCTTTGCTCAACTCTTTAACGCATTTTCCAATATTTATTACAGAAAAGTTGTTCGTAAGTTATTGAGATAAATCTATATGTAGGTATACTCATATTGTAAAGCTGAAGAATTTATTTGTTTGGTTGGTTGATATTGATCCGATTTAAAAACTTTTTTAAATGTTAAACAGTTTATTTATCGAGGAAGGCTGTAGGCTATATATCATTACGCTACGAACAATAGGAGCGGAGTAACAACGGAAAGAGTTGCAAGAACGTCAGATTTTATTTTGTTTTGGGAGCTTCTTTTGCGTGGGCTGCGTAAGTGGTCAAAGTATCGCAAAAAATAATGAAAACAAGTACTGTTCCCCTATATACGTTCTAATAAAAAGTCTGTGACAGCGTATGACTATCTTATAAAGTTAACTTACTATAACCTTTATAAGACAGACAAATTAGTGCAATGTGTATAACGTCACGCTCTGGTCAATATTTGACGTAGCCGAGGTTACGGGTTCAGTAAGTCATCTACAACCCATTATGTCCTATTGCTGGGCGCGTGTCTCGTCTCAGAAGTGGCTTAAGGCCATACGTCTCCACGATGACCTAGTGCTGAATCAGAGAGTATTAAAAAGTTTAAGTTTGTTAAAATCAGATGTTAAATCTAGAGAAATTATAATTTGTATCGGCATTGTGGGTTGGGCTTCGGCCACCGAAAACATTGACCTGCTTGCAACCTAAATACATTGGTTTACAATTCCTACGCTCCCAGCTCAGTCACGGGTCGTCGCATCTGTTCACGATGACTTGCCACTTATTATCAACAATTTATTCTTCATTTAATACCGTAGGCTATTGTACAGCTTTGATCTGTAATTATTTGTGACATGTAAATATCTCATGGTTCCGTTAGAAATGTATGACGGCATTCATATTTCAATTGTTGCAGTCTTTTGTCATTGTGTCTTGTTCAAAGTGCTGACCCTCGTGAAGTAAATGAAAATAACCCTTACTAATATTATAAATGTGAAAGAAACGCAACCTGAAGTGGCGGTGGGCTGGTCATATTAGCCGCAGAACTGTTGACCGTTGGGGTAGAAGAGTTCTGGAGTTGAGACCGCGTCTCGGTAAACGTAGTGTAGGACGCCCACAGCCGAGATGGAGTGACGGCTTGCGCAGAATGGCTGGCAGGAGCTGGATGCGAGAAGCCCAAAATTGATCAGAGTAGTGTGCAATGGGAGAGGCCTATATCCAGCAGTGGACTGCGATAGGCTGACGATTATGATAATGATAAAAGAAACTGTCTGTCGGTCCGGCTTTCAAAAACTACCAAACGAATATAAATGAAAATTGCAGCAGAGATAGTTTAAGGCCTGAGAAAGAACATAGGCATTTTTACCGCGTTATACAGCAAAATTAATAAAAATCACACTGGAACCATGGAAGAGAAAAAAGAATCCATAAATTAAAATTTATACATTGCCTGTGCTGATGCTGCTTTTTACATAATACACGTAGAGCTTATGTGCTATTTGCTTCATATGCAATAAGTAAAAATAAACATAAACAAAAAAAAAATAGAACAACACTATAAAATTTACCTACATACAAAATCTAGCAGAAATACTCATACTTGGAACCCTGTTTTTTTGGTCTCACCTTTACAAGTTACCTTCGACAAAATATCTTATTGAATAAAAATAGAAACACGAATACATACGCAAAAATATGTTTAAAAATCTAATGTGTAATCTGTATTCAATCAGTGATGATAAGAACTACTACAATATCGAAGTAAATGGAAAAGCAAAATCACAATTCGCTGCAATATAATATGCGTTAAAAATCAATATTGTATAATATGTTCTTACAGTTCACGGTCGATAAACCTATGTTCCGTTGGGCTGGGCACTAATCAAATTGAGATCAACGTGCATTGTAACAATATGACGTCAGACATTGAACCTGCGGAGCTTACTGTCAGCGGTTGATTTCACTTCTCCAACCAGATTGCGCTTGTTTGAACCGCCACGTTTACTGTTTAGTTTCCGTTTCAAGTTTTACATTGCTGATTACTTATAATCCCGAACAATATAGCGTGGGCTACGACGACAAGACTTTATTAAAGCGTCCATTGGTCAGTTTTTTGTGAAATAAATTGTATATGAAGTATGGATTAAAGGAATATTAAAAAATGTGACTGCACGGTTGGCCTAGTGGTCTGCGGTTTCTAGTGCGCCAGGTTCAAATCTTACTTAAATGCATTTTTTTGCAGCCGCCAAAAGACACAATAGAATTATTTCAATTGAATACTCGTATGTATCAACTTCTAATGACTTACCAAAACCGACAGACTTAGTGACGGTGATAAACATGAACGTACTCAACTTTGGTAGTACCTAAACCTGACGTATTTAGAATTATTAAAAAAAAAAGTAGATATCGATTAGTATCCTTCATATAATATTTACTGAAAAATAAATCAGATAATAGGTAACCAATTTTTTATAACTGCCTCGTTGGTTCAGTGGTTAGCGTATGCGACTGCTGATCGAGAGGTCTCGGGTTCAATTACCGGGTTTGACTAAATGTTTGTGTGTTCGGTAAATATTTATTTCGGAGTTTGGGTGATTTCTATGTATAATATGTATGTATTTACAAAAAAAATACCTTAACACCATTCTCCTTAGTTTGGGGACTAGATGGCGTTGTGTGTAAAATGTCCGAAATATTTATGTATTTACCTTTTATACAATGGTATTTCAATTTTGTAGGATCAAAGTTAAACTTTGTATGACTTCGATACAAGTTCGTCTATATAACAAAGAATAATTATTAGTCAGACATCCAATGATTAACTTTCAAATTTAAAAATATTTAATAATAACAATACGAACCAACACTTGGAAAAAAAATCTATGCACTGTGATTACTTCCGACTCAAGCCAAAGTCATTGCCTTTAATACCACAGATAAAGTAATAGCCATTTTCCTCGAATACCACTAACCAAATTGACAACTAATAGGTTTTGGGTTAACTCACAAGCGAATTAACTTAAAAAATAATTAGATATGCCACGTTCACGAAACGTCTGGCAGATGTGAAAAATATATTTTATCTTATTAGGTACATGTTGATGCAATTTACGTTATAAATACTATTACATACTGCATGCATGCATACTGCGTCCACGTGTCACGCCAACCACCAACAGCTTGTCTGACCTTCCGCTTCTCATGTAGTAGGACCAAATTATGGGTGTAGTGCTACACTTCTATTTTAAGTTGGTAAACATAAAAACAGCGACCTTCAAATATAACTCTCTCAAAGCATAAACTAATTAATTATTTTTTAAACCTAAAGTTAGGGTTGGGATTATTTATATTGAGTTGATTTACTAAATCTTCTCTTTTATGAAAATCTTTAAAAAAGGACATTCAAAAGTCGTGTCGTCCACGCCTTCCTTAACACTTTTTCATAATAGGATATGATAGGATATGAGATCAAACATGAGTTGTAAATGATGATGAAATTTGTGATAAAATCTATTCCACTAGTAACTTCCTTGTTTCTAGTAGTAAATCTAATGTTAAACTAAACATTAATATAATTACACAGTGTCTGAATAAAGGCTTACCTTATTATTATTACTGCCTAACACTAAAAACAAGCCCTTCAATTTATGCTGAAACAGCTGACCGATAGCTATGGCTATGGCTAATTTATTTATTTAAATATATTTGGAAGTAAAAAACATACTATGATTTGCAAGTACTACACGTGTCAAAACATAAAATTAAAATAGCGAATACAATGGCAGATTTAAAAAGTAATTTAAAAAACTATAATTCTTCACGATTGTTGTTTACTGTTTATTAAAAAAACCAGTGCGTGTCAGTCCACGCATAGAATAGGGTTCCGTAGTCAGCCATAATGGTAGATGGATAGAAAATCATGTCCTACAGATAATTGTTATGTTTACTTATTATTTCTTTATTTTTGTACGAAGTTTTCCAAGTGAGCGCATTTTACAAGTTAGGTCCCTATAACTCCTGAAATAAATAAGTTATCTAAACCGCTATAGTTTTCTTTTAAAGTTCAGTATATGGACTACAATCATGATTTTTTATACATTTTTTAGTAGAGAGGGGGGAAGCCCTATTTTTAGTATTTTTGCAAAATAAATGTGCTTAAAGAGTTGAATAACTCCCAAACGGATACCTAAAAATGGTTTGAGCAACCTCGCAATGTTTTTAAAAGACATATCTAGGGATAGTCCACACGGTGGGGTTAGCGCGAGAAAAAATTTCATCCCCACTATATTTTCCTACCTACACTTTACGTCTAGGTAGGAAAATATTTTGATTAAATTTATTGTAGCACTTTGTCGACGTAATTACAACACATATTCTTGCAAAGTTTCACCTTTCGAGCACCAACCGTTAGGGCGGGCGGTAGTTCGAGGACGGACGGACAGACATGTCGAATCTATAAGGGCTCCAAGTCATGAACTACGGAATCCTAAAAAATGCTTATATGTAGAAGCAGATAATAGGTTGATTATCGCTCTACTTTTTTATATCTGAAGAACTGCCACTTCATTCAAATTTGTGAATTGTTCTATTACTTAAAATATTTACTACTAGCTTTCCACCCGCGGCTTCGCCCGCGTGGAATTCGTTTATATCGCGTGACACTGTAGGGGTAGATTAAACAATCTTACATGATTTTATCTTTGATAATAAGGAACTTCGACACAAACTTTCGTCCCCTATTTCAAACCCTTACCTTTATTTTCGCAATAAAAAGTATCCTATGTCTTTTCCCAAATTCAGTTCTATCTTCATACCAAATTTCATCAAAATCGGTTCCGTGGTTTAGGCGTGAAAGCGTAACAGACATACAGACAGAGTTACTTTCGCATTTATAATTTCGCATGTAAGTTTTCAGTAGGTAGCTAATGTGCTAATATAATTTGTGTCAATTCGTTCAATATTTCTATTACTTCTGTACTGGTTCCCAACATCTATTTACAATTCTAAAATTTCTAGTCTAGTTAAATAAATTGCAAGAATAAATAAAACATAATCACAAAACAGTTTGTCAAAGATGACAGTAATATCTTTGTAAATACCGTTTCAACAGTGATTACAGATTGTTCTACTTCTCTAGACTCCTCATTGCAATCTTCGATTGAAATTATATGACGTAACAATACATTTATATTTTATGACGAGCACTAATTAAGGAAACGACAGAAGGTAGGTAGGAACTTTGGCGCCATATATTACAACATCAATAAATTTAGATTTACTTTCGAACGGATTACGAAACTCAAATCTAACACAGCAAAAACCAATTGTTCATTCATGGGTTTTGCCATGAGTATAGTTGTTTTGTTATGTACTATATAAAATGAAAAGCGCAAGTCTGAACTCTGGCGAGGTAACTGTTAAATACATAGGTACGTTTAATACCTGACATTTCTTATTTAATTATTTATTAACATTATAAGTAGAATTGAAAACGGTAATGCATTTATTTTGTTTGTAGATATTATCTATTAATACCTACGTTCTCTATATGCAACGGATACTGTACAACAAGGACAAATACTAAATCCATTAAAATTTGAATAATATGTTCTAAGCGTTAACGTTATTTGTTGGAATTTTATAATTCTTTTAAAAAGAGAACAATTCTTTAACATTTGCGTAAGATCATACTGTTGTCTTATTGCCCAAAGTACAAGCTCTGCTTAGTTTGGGACTAGATAGCATTGTGTGTTAAGTAGTTTTCAATACTTAGTTTGTACTTCAAAATATCATCATCATCAATCATCAACAGCCTTGAACAGTCCACTGCTGGACATAGGCCTCTCCTTGAAAAGGAGGTATTGGCCTACTATACCACGTTGGCCAGACGGGTTGGTATAGGGTTGGTTTCAAGTTTTCCTTCTCTTTGCATTGATGTTGTCTTGCGTAGTTTATCCCTTAGTCGCCTTTTACGACACCCGCGGGATGAATAGGAGTGGTGACACTCTGTATTCTTAATCCGTCACCACACGGAGTGTATTCATTCATTCTTCAAAATATATTTAAATAGAAAATTAATTTGTGAGAAGTTAAACGAAATCGTGCCCAATCTCTTAAAGCTCTCGAGGTTTTATCTAAATCTATGCAATATTAAAGTTATTCAGCGGATACTTTTTAGTAGACCTATTATATTTCTAAGTCCTCCAGTTTTTGTCTGATTAATTTCATTGCGGGGTCCAAGACAGTTTAATTTTTCTAAGGACTTTTCGAATGTGTTAATATGACTCGGTGTTTGGTGTATTCATGGATTACCTACTCTACTCTTGATCCTATTATACCGGAGTAAAAGTCGTAGGCGGGATCAGATACGAAAAAAAGACAGATTTACAGGCAGCTATTTCTTGTAACATTAATGTATTCAACACTCTTGTTTTCATAATTTAACGGCCCAAAATTAATAGCAACAAATTTTAACATTTAAGTTATCATTTCTTTATCTTTTCCAGTATTTATAATACCGCAACGATGGGTGATGGCAATAATGGGTTTCCTTGCGGTCGCCAACGCGTACACGATGCGGGTATGCCTGAACATCGCGATCACGCAGATGGTTCACAAACGAGCGCATTCTGCCACAGGTAGCGACGGTTCATGTCCTGCTGAAGACGCTGTGAATGTTGCTGCGAATCGTACGGTGAGTCATCATAACATGATATTTGATATTTTAAAAACAATTTCATAACAAGGTTCATCGAACCCTATTTTTAGTCTATACGAATATTATAAAGAGGGAAACGTTTGTGAGGTAGTAGGGAACGATTTTCGAGCTTCGAGCGACATTTTAAATACAGTCACATATTTTGTCATATCATAGGACATAAAATTATCCGAAAGCAATTATTTGTATTTTGATCTCTATCTATTTTGTCTATGATACGTTGGTGTATAAAAATGTGCAAGTGAGTAATCTTATTAGCAGTCTGGTATGTGAGATGTTTCAAGTCATAATTCTAATATTTTAACAAAAGAAGTACATTACGTTACCTAACTCTACATAAAATTCGTACCTATTTAGTATTTAAAAATGCGGAGTCAGGGTTCTTTACTGTCATTCGTATCTTTATAACTGTATTATTCTCTTAAATTAACGCAATAAACCCTTTTAAAAATATTTTTAAGGCAAGGGCATGCATGTTTAACAACTTAAGCATTATGAATACTTCATTGCTCTTGCGTACAAGAATTAACACATGAGCTAGCTTAAAGTTATATGAGTGTAATGAATTGTGTTATTTTTACACAAATATAATTACACACACCAATTTCATTCAATTATATACAATCGTACTTCTATTTCAGGAAGTGACGGGCTACGACTGGGATGAAGCGACACAAGGCATAATTCTAAGCTCATTTTACTATGGGTATATAGTTACCCACTTGCCTGGTGGTATGTTAGCGGAAAGATTTGGAGGAAAGTACTCCCTGGGTTTCGGAGTACTATGCACGGCAGTATTTACCTTACTAACCCCATGGGCAGTCTCAGCAGGAGGGGCTACTGGATTGATAATCCTTAGGGTTTTCGAGGGGCTTGGAGAGGTAAGCAACCAAATTATACTGTATATGTGTAATAGTGCTTGTTGGTAACAAACACTATTTTTACGGCGTCTTTACCTATGGGTGTAGGGGCAAAAAAAGAAAAAATCTCGAAACAAACCTAGCCTAGTATAGCTATTCTCCTAACCTAGTATTACTGTATCAAAACATACAACTTTTTCGATGCAAGGTGCATTTCAAGCAAGGGGTATTAAAGAAGTATTCGCTCACAACCTAATAGGTCATGTTAGTCATTTATAACAAAGATGTCTAAAGCTACGATTTATTTCAGGGTACGACGTTCCCAGCCCTAAATACTATGCTGGCACGATGGGCCCCTATAAATGAGAGGGGGCGAATGGGGTCGCTGGTGTTCGGTGGCGCTCAGATCGGCAACATCGCGGGGACCTACTTATCAGGATTAGTCATCAAGGAAACTGGAGAATGGCAGTCCGTCTTTTATTTGTTTGGCGCTGTGGGAATTCTTTGGTTCATTCTGTGGGTAAGAAACTAAATATATTTCAAATGCATTGCTTAAGCAATTCTACATTCGTTCACAGATTGTTCACTATCTCTGCGAAATAACTTTTTATACATACTTCTTATAATCTCATTGCTAAATACGTTAAAACATCTATCTCGTGAATACATGTTAGATCCATGGACGTATTTTTTTAAACTTGGTTTTTATAATATATATAAATATACATATTTACTCGTAACATCACTGACAATATCTTAGAGTGAGTCTTCGGTGGTAAAAAAATCAGCATCTTGTTAGGCTAAACAAAATTATAATCTAATACATATTTTTCTTCTTATTCTAATATTGTCGAGACCAACCGTTTAGACATTATGACAGACATTTATGAAAGAAAATTGGATTTGATTTGAACTTTGTTAACTAAAGATTTTGTTTAAATCCTAACACTGTTGTATTCTGAGAAACCTTAAAACATCAGTTTAAGAGTTTTTTTTTAAACTAAAACACTAACCTAATAGCGCTTAGTATGAATAAAGTGTTCAGTACATATTTGAGAATAAACGGACACTATGACAGATGCCTTTTCCACTACATTTTAATTTATGTCAAGTTACTTACAGAGGGGAATTGAAAATTTTATTCCTTTCCAGATACGGTTACTTGTTTTTTAGCAATTCAATCTACAATAGTATTATATACATCATATAAATAGCATTGTATTCGTTATCAATGGATGAATAGGTCGTAAGCTGAATGGTGTTTACCATAAAATATTAAATAGAGATTTCGGTTATTTGAACTCGCATTTTATATGAAGATTGAACTATAACATAAGTGTTGGAATAATAACAGAAATACCAGAAAGAAAAGAACAGAAAGAAATAACAGAAATTCCACCATATCGCCTAAACTATTAAATCGATTTTAATGAACAATGTTTCATTAGATTCATAATAATGACAAGGATCCGATAGACTAAATAATTATCACCGAATCAAATGTTTTTAGTTTATTAAACTTTTCCTTATTCATTTAAGATAAATAACTTGCATTAATATTGGAAAATGTCGTTATTATAGTTTGCGAATGAAAGGATTCTAACAAGTAAACTAATCTAAACTGAAATATCTGACTAGTACTAATTTTCATTCTTCGGCTTTATCACAAGTTATCAAAACACAAACAATCACGTACAATTATTTACGTTCATTGTTAGTTATTAAATAATTAAAACAATAACTTATGTTTTATTAATATTTTAGGCGCTGCTTTGTTACAACGACCCCGAATCGCATCCGTACATATCTGACAAAGAAAAAAAGTATTTAGAAGAGGCTCTGGGCAGTTACCGCAATAGTCAGCCTTCCGCCATACCTTGGAAGGCCATCTTCATGTCTGTTCCACTTTGGGCCTTAGTTTGCGCTCAGGTAAGAATATATTTCCTTTTACTTGTCCATTTTGTTTATTGATGTGATGATCGACTTTACAGTTATATAAATTTTAAGTTAGGAATTTCAAAATAACAGCTTTTCACAAATGAAATGCATATTTTATTTTAAAATTTTTGTCGGTACTTTTGTATGTCAGTGCACGCAATGAAATCTCTCAAAAGGATTAATTTTCGCCCGTTTTTGCAACATTTCTCATTGATGCTCCGCTACTATTGCTAGTAGCGTGACAATACATTGTCTATTTCGATAACTGGGCCATCTAACACTGAGAGAAGAGCACTTCCTGAGATTAGCGCGTTCAAATCAAACAAACTATTCAGGTTTACAATGTTAACAGGTATAGATAATAGGTATGGTACCTACGCAGCTACGTCACATCGCGTACCACTACGGTTTGCAGCTGATGTTCAAATATGTTTGTAATACATGACATGCATATGTTATGACAAATTACAGTACATGCAGCAACTAAAAGTTCTTTATTATAATTAAAAAACAGACAAACATGTAGTACTCAAACAAAGGCACGAAAACTTCTGAAAGATTATCGTAAAAAATAATGCAGTCGATCAAACTGTTTGCGAACTGATTAAATTTTTGTACAGCTAGCTACTGGTGACCTAAAGTGTTATCTATTCTATTGTTTCAAAGCCTTTTCTACAATATCTATTCTTATAATTATTATGAACCATTAAATATCGAATATCGAATTTACGATTTATTAACAATATTAACCTTTATAATAATAATAAAGCACTTTATAGTACACCAGATCAATTGCAACAATATCTTAAATTAGTAGGGAGGTACAAGTGGCGGCTTTATCGCTTATAGGCAATCTCTTACAGGCAACCTTTACACCATTACAAGTAAAGGTAATTGTCAAAACCAATGTCAGCCTTCTACCATTTTATCACTTGTATGAAAACTAGATAAATTCAGCATTCAACAGATAGTTTCACAATATTTACAGATGTTTATTGACAATATCACTCAACAAATAGTACCGAAAAACTCGTCGTAATTATTCAATTTTTAAAAATGCATGTAACATTTGACACGCTGGTGATAATTATCCCACAGAATTATAAAACAAGTATTTATTGGTTACATCAATTTGTGATTGTCAAATATAATACTTATAAAACTTAATGGGCAGATAAGTGTGCTATGCTATATACGTCATTGTAAGTGCAAATTTAGTATAATTATTGCTTATTGTCTGTCAAATATAAAAAAAATTATTGATAAATACCCATTGTTCCCAGTATTAAATATGTGTTATGCAATTTAAAGAAGTTGTGAATCAGTTTGATAGAAGGAATGACTTACAGTGTCTAGACTAGACTACTCTTAACTTTTTTCCACACCTATTTCTATAGTTCGTTTAGAATTATGATCGCTCTTCTCCTGACAAGGAGTTTTATAAAGTACCGTTAATTTTATCAAAAAGGATTCAAGATACTCCTTATATTTTCAAGTACTAATACAGCGAAGATTTTTTAAATGTATTTAAGATGGCGGGCGTTATACATTAGACAACTATTACGCGATTAATTTTTTTTTAATTTCAAATGTTATTGTTCTCTCACCATACAGTTGTTTTCACTTCGAACTCAATTGTATTGTAGATTAAAGTTCCTAATTGCAAGTTAACAATGTTGAAGTTTCTCAAAGATGTATCTTAGGTCTTCTTCAAACAATGCATTAACCTTTGACTGCCTAGGTTGTAGCGACTGCTGTACTTGAGGCCTCGGGTTCGAATCCCAGATCGGAACAAAAATCCTCATCACATCCTCATCACGTCTAAACCGCACATGCGGTTAGGTACAATGCGTGCCGCAGCATTCCGCATTCCGACTAACCGCCAGGTCTCGTCATGTACATTTATTAGTTTGTGTGCAGTACCTACAATAATAAATCATTCAGATAACCAAATCAACCGAAACGTTATACCAACCTAATATAAACGGCTAAATATAGTATAGGGTTTCACCAATTATGTAATTGTCTAATCAATATATATATATATTTTAACACCGTATTTGTACTCCTACTACATTATATAATATTTATTTTGAGGATAGCTTAGAAAATTTTAGGAAAATGCTATTGGATAACATACTTACGTTTACAAATATGTGTAGAACAAGGTTAACGTAATAATTGTGTCTCAAAATGGGATAAACATTCCCCGACACCATTCTCACTTTCTCACTAAATACGATCAAATGTAATATTGGGATGTTTAACAAATAGGTAGGAAGGTACAGTGGGTGAAAGAAATAAATTTTCTAGTTTTGCTTCTCTCTATTTGTCTCTCTCATTGAACGCCTGGAGTAACAATGCCTGGAAGACTTAATCGGAAACAATGGCACATTTGGTTTTCTTTCTTCTAGCTGCACTGCAGAGAAGCTGTAGAGAGCAGTAGACAACGCTGTGACTGCGATGAAATTCGGGTTGATAAATTTAAGATGTGTTCACTCGTTGGTACGTTGAAGAAGGAGAATTAGGAGATAGTATCAATGAATTGTGAACTTCAACGCTGTGACTGCGATGAAATTCGGGTTGATAAATTTAAGATGTGTTCACTCGTTGGTACGTTGAAGAAGGAGAATTAGGAGATAGTATCAATGAATTGTGAACTTCAACGCTGTGACTGCGATGAAATTCGGGTTGATAAATTTAAGATGTGTTCACTCGTTGGTACGTTGAAGAAGGAGAATTAGGAGATAGTATCAATGAATTGTGAACTTCAACGCTGTGACTGCGATGAAATTCGGGTTGATAAATTTAAGATGTGTTCACTCGTTGGTACGTTGAAGAAGGAGAATTAGGAGATAGTATCAATGAATTGTGAACTTCAACGCTGTGACTGCGATGAAATTCGGGTTGATAAATTTAAGATGTGTTCACTCGTTGGTACGTTGAAGAAGGAGAATTAGGAGATAGTATCAATGAATTGTGAACTTGATACTAATAATAATAATATATTACAAGAAGATAAAGTTTGGGAAGCTGTAGGGGATAACCTGATTCTACTGAACCAATTGTGAAAATCCTTGTACCAATAGAGAGCTATATTATTTGCTAGTAACCGAAAATGATAAGCTCCATATCAGAATATATGTATCCGATATCCGAGGACATATATTCAATATACCCGGGTGAAGCCGCGGGGGAAAGCTAGTGTAAAAATAAATGAATGAATGAAATGTATACAAAAAAAATTAAAGCATATGTTTGTCGTTAGAAGCGTGTTCACATAATTACAAAGGTATATCTTAGAAACGAGAATTGTTGACTTATTTTATTTGTATGTAGTTATTAGCACTAAAGATTTCGTAAGAATTCCTACAAGTGTTAGCAGTACTTAAACGATGTTTTGGTGAAAAATTTACCTATTTAATAGTTAAGGCGAATTTATCAAGGTCCGATGCCAAGTAATTTATTTTAATAATGAACTCTTAACGTTTATTTACTTTGTACAATGTTCTTTGAAATTATGTTTATCTTAAAGTATTTATGTAGGTAAATTTTATCGAAATTGTGTATTTTAATGAATTAAAACGAATTTAATTGGAAATTGGAATCAGTATTATAATTATTTATTTATTTCTTAAGTAAATTATACCGTACTTGCTAAACTTGGCATATGTGTCTGGTATTGTCTATTAATTCATTCACTGTGAGGTTAGACTGATTAACATTTAAACTAATATTATTTTCAAAAGTAACTCTGTTGGTCTATTACGTATTTACGACTACACCGCTACAATGAAATTTTGCATGGACATATTTTAATTTTTGAGGAAGAACATAGGGAGAACTTGAAACAAACCCGATTACTACACACACAGAGGACCATCCTAATAATGACAATATTCTTGATGTCGTATTTCGTTTATAAGTGTGAGACCGGAGGCCCAATCATTCTGCAAAAAGAGAGAATGATGGAGAAACATTTGAAAAGGCTGCCATGGTAGGTATGGGTCATCATGCTACCGCACAACGTGGATGGTGGACCCCTACTCCTGAATTCTACTCATGCCTTTCATCAGGCAGAGAAGCGTCACTTTGGTAGGATTAAATATATATAAAAAGATTCACACGTATAACCAAACAAACTTTTTAGCTTTGTAATATTTCTCTACTTAGAGATGTAATAGATATACTAACCACATCCAACGATATTTAATGTACGAGTATTTACATTACTTCTTTTATCCACAGATAGGACACGACTACGGATACTTTACAATGGTGACTGACCTTCCAAAGTACATGACGGGAGTACTCAAGTTCGACATACACAGGACAGGCACGCTCGCTGCCTTACCTTATGCGGTCATGTGGCTCAGCTCAATCATTTTCGGTTGGATTTGTGACAAGTTGGTGAAGAAAAACTGGCTGACTGTCACTAACGCTAGAAAGACTTTCACTACAATAGGTATGTATTAAGCAAATGCTAATTGCACTTAGTGTGGCCGTGTGTTTGTTTTATTTAATTACCTACGTAAAACTGTTTGTTTATTGTTTTGCGACGTTGGTTTATTGTACTTATTGTTTTGCTACATCGTCTTTTCTTTTAGATATTTTTATCCGACTAAGCCCGGATAATATAGGCTAGGGACCTATATAAACTTTATAAAATGTATTTTAGTATGGCAAATGAATCACTTTTTAAGATCACGAAAATAGGGAATTTGATTTAGGTAGCCTAATAGTAGTAGAATGCATGTATACCCAGCCATAAAAATGGCGCAGCATGCTTCGAGATAAATAACGGATACTACTTTACATTCGCTAATGTTGTATTCATTATGAATGATTTATTCATTATAGCAACGTTGTAACTCATTAAAAACAGTTGATATCATCAAAATAGCTACTTTTGTGCAGAGGTTTATAAAATAAAACTTTACTAATCTATACATATAATAAATCTGTAGAAAAGTCATTTTTGTACATTGAAGAAATTGAAACAAAAAATAGCCAGCGTGTGAAAAGATAAGTAACAGAACCCATTTCCATCATTTTTGAAATTTTTGTCTGTTTGTCTGTTTGTCTGTTTGTCTGTTTGTTTGTGCGCACATCACGTAAAATCTACGAATTCAATGCTGACAATGTTTATATACAAAAATTATACGCAACTTGAGGTTTAACTTAGTTTTTGTTTCATCGAAATCGGTTCACTCTATCAAAAGATATGATTAATTTAGTGAGTTCAAGAAGTAAAATATTACGTTACGCAATTAAGTATAGTACTTGCAACGACATCTTAAGACTAAAAATAGAACTAATGTTGATAGTTGAAATCTAAATCCGATAGATGGCGTTGTGCAAATGACGTCATTTTCTGAATCGCGGTGTTAAGATTTTCCGCGCGAGGATGACGTCCACCGTGTTTACTAGGCAAATTGGGTTTCGTTAGGTGTCTTAAAAGTTCTTGCGTGTGTCGTAAAAGTTCTTTGGTTGCTTGGTTTATCGATTTTCTAAATTGGTCGAAAAAAAAGTATTTGCTTATCTTATTGGTTTCGTTTGGTCAACTTTGGTCATTGGTTTGAAGTACGAAGTTAAGATTGTATTTGATTTACTTCGTAGTTTGAATCCAATAGTGCCAATCGTTATACAGTAAGTTAGTGTTGCCAATTCGTTGAGTCACGACCACGAACAGACGATACGTTGTCACACTAGACTGTTCGACGCACCGTTCTTTTAAGTTTGTAGGCTATTCAGTCATAAGTGTTGTTAGTTTTGTTTATTGCTTTAATTTTCCTTGAAAATGCCTCAAAGAAAAAAAACTAACCTTTCGCTGCGTAGCCGAAATGCGAAAAGGATGAGACTTTGTAGGTCTCAGGAATCGGAAGAAGATCGTGAAGCACGGTTATCTGCTAACCGAGAGCACATCGCTCTTTCACGTGAATCGGAAACGTTCACCGAAAGGGAGTCACGTTTAAGTTCACAAAGAACACGGACCGCGACTTTGCGGTCTCAAGAGAGTATCCAGGAACGCGAAGACCGGCTGTCTGCTGATCGGGAGCGCCACTCTCTCTCACGTGAGTCAGAGACATTCACAGAAAGGGAGTCGCGCTTAAGTTCGCAAAGAACTCGGACCGCGACTTTGCGTTCTCAAGAGAATATCCAGGAACGCGAAGTTCGGCTGTCTGCTGATCGGGAGCGCCACTCTCTCTCACGTGAGTCAGAGACATTCACAGAAAGGGAGTCGCGCTTAAGTTCGCAAAGAACTCGGACCGCGACTTTGCGTTCTCAAGAGAATATCCAGGAACGCGAAGTTCGGCTGTCTGCTGATCGGGAGCGCCAGTCTCTCTCACGCGAGTCAGAGACTTTCACAGAAAGGGAGTCGCGCTTAAGTTCGCAAAGAACTCGGACCGCGACTTTGCGTTCTCAAGAGAGTATCGAGGAACGCCAAGCACGTCTGTCATCTGACCGAGAGCGACACGCTCTCTCGCGCGAGTCTGAATCTCTCTCCCAAAGAGAAGAACGATTAGAAATAGCTAGACATAACTATGTAGGTGTACAAAGAAACAATGAAAGTTATCTTGCATCTGAAAGGGAAAGAATAGATGAACTAAGACGAGCAGAAACAGCAGAACAACGTCAATCTCGCCTAGAAATAGAACGAGCTCGATACCATATGAATAGAGAAACAAATAGCGGAGCTGATGAGTCCATGGAAAATGACGATGCAAATATTTTATTACCTTGGGACAATAGGGAAAAATCAGGGTTCACATATTCGTCTAGAATTAATTATGCTGGCTTTACTTTCGTGGGTGACATGAGAGAAATTTGTAATTTTTGTCATGCTTTGAAATGGAGGAAAGAGACAGATGGAATGTGCTGCTCAAATGGAAAAATTGTTCTTCCAAATTTCCAAGATCCACCACACTTACTTATAAGTCTCCTGAATGGCGATCATCCCCAGTCGAACCGTTTTTTGGATAATATTCGTTTATATAACAGTGCTTTCCAAATGACTTCCTTTGGGGCAAAACAAATAACGGAAGGACCGTTCATGCCAACCTTCAAAGTACAAGGTCAAGTTTATCACCTTATTGGATCTTTGCTGCCAGAAAATGAACCCAAATTTCTCCAAATTTATTTTGTATCCGATTACACGCAACAGCTCAATGTTAGAAATCACAATTTTCCCCAGCTCAATGCTGAGCTTTTGGGTCAACTTCAAGAATTGCTGCATCGCGTTAACCAGTACGTTCGTGAATTCAAAGCTGCATTGGAGTCAATTCCACAAGGCAGCAATGATTTCAAAATTGTTATAAGTGCCGATAGACGTCCTGTGGGTGAACACCGTGGAAGACACAATGCACCCGTCGCAGATGAAGTTGCAGTTGTTTTAGTCGACCAGGAGTGTGAGAGACGTGATATCGTGTTGCGTACACGCGACGATCGCCTTCAACGCATTTTGGAAACCCACCGAGCTTACGACGCCCTGCAATATCCACTAATCTATTGTCATGGTGAAGATGGGTACAATTTTGGGCTGTACCAAGTGAACCCTACTACGAGAGTCACTAATTATCAAAAAAAAATATCTGCTCAACAATACTATTCCTACCTTTTACAAATAAGGCAAAACAGTTTCGTATATTTGCAACGATTTCGTGGTTTGTTCAGCCAATTTATTGTGGACATGTACGCAAAAATAGAAACTGAACGTTTAGTGTATATTCGCACTAACCAGCGACGGTTACGCGCTGAAGAATACGTGCACTTGCGGGACGCCATGCAATCAGATAATAACGTCGAAAACTTGGGTCGATTGGTTATTTTGCCATCCAGTTTCACAGGCGGTCCGCGGTATATGCACGAACGAACGCAAGATGCTTTTTGTTACGTCCGTAAATACGGCCGGCCGGACCTTTTTATAACATTTACAACAAATCCAAAGTGGACGGAGATTTGCCAGGCACTTCTCACAGGACAGGCGTCATACGACAGACATGACATTATTGCTAGGATTTTTCATTTAAAACTCAAAGTCTTGATTAATCTACTTACAAAGGAGAAAGTTTTCGGTTCAACTCTTTGTTTTATGTATAGCGTCGAGTGGCAAAAGCGTGGTTTACCCCACGCGCACATTCTTCTGTGGCTGGAAGAAAAAATTCGTCCCGATGCTATAGACAGTGTCATAAGTGCAGAATTTCCGGACTATAATGCAGATCCGATTTTGCATGACATAGTAAAAACACATATGGTTCACGGGCCATGTGGCCTCTTAAACAGGGAATCACCGTGCATGAAAGATGGTCAATGCTCAAAAAAATACCCCAGAGCACTGAAAGAACTAACTATGGCTGGGGAAAATGGGTATCCGCAATACCGGCGAAGATCACCGTCACAAGGTGGTTTCACAGCTACTGTCAGATTCCGTGGACAAGAAATAATTCTAAATAATAGTTGGGTGGTACCGTATTCTCCAGTTTTGTCAAACGCTTTTCAAGCACACATTAATGTTGAAATTTGTAATAGCGTCGAATCTATAAAATATATATGTAAATATGTTAATAAAGGTAGTGATCAAGCCATGATAGCACTAAGAAATAACAACCAATTTGATGAAGTGACAAGGTATCAATCTGGCCGATACATAAGCTCTTCGGAGGCAGTTTGGCGCATTTTGAGTTTCCCTATTCATGAAAGGTATCCGCCAGTCATCCATCTTGACGTGCACCTGGAAGGCGGGCAGCGAGTTTACTTTCAGCCAGAAAATGTGGCAGAAAGAATGAACAACCCAAGACAAACCACCTTGCTCGCATTCTTTCGCCTTTGCGAAAGAGACAATTTCGCTAAGTCTCTGTTGTACAATGAAGTGCCACATTATTATACTTATAACAAGCAGCAAGGTGTTTTTAATCGCAGGAGACGTGGAACTGCTGTAGAAGGCGAGTCCGGCATTTTTAAAGAACACGTGATTGGAAGAGTATACACGGTGCACCCAAATAATGCAGAGTGTTATTATTTACGCCTTCTTCTTCACACAGTGCGAGGACCTACTTCTTTTGCTGAGCTCCGCAAAGTGGACGATATAGAATATCCCACATTTCAAGCTGCTTGCCGCGCACGGCATTTATTAGATGGCGATCAGCATTGGGATGATGCTTTAGCCGAAGCATGCGTCAGTGATAGTCCACATCGTTTGCGCCATTTATTTGCCATTTTGTTGACATTTTGTGGCCTATCGGACGCTGGGCAGTTGTGGCAAAAATATAAAGATAGAGAAGCATTAACGTAATCAACTATACCAAAGTCAGGACTCTTATCTAAATCATCAAAAAGGTGATATACTCTTATCTAAACGACGTTGTTTTGCTCTCGACAACCACGCGAACGAAGTCGCGGGCACAGCTAGTAAGTAAATAAATAAGATATCCCTATACTGCTGTCAGCTAGTCAGTGTAATTAATTTAGTAAAGATACTTAGTTAAAGAGTAGATATTACTGTCATATGTCAAAATATTTTTGATGTCATGTTTATCAAGATGTACCCAGTCAATTAAGACAGTCCGAAATGAACGAATCGAATTGGTAACAGACTGGTAACACTGTTACAATATTATTAATTAACTTTAGCAGTTAAGTAGGTACAATAAAGTCAAGATCATAAGCTACAGTAATAGTTCATAGTTTTCTCTAGCGAGGGTATAGTTTAAGTAAATAAATAAGATATCCCTATACTGCTGTCAGCTAGTCAGTGTAATTAATTTAGTAAAGATACTTAGTTAAAGAGTAGATATTACTGTCATATGTCAAAATATTTTTGATGTCATGTTTATCAAGATGTACCCAGTCAATTAAGACAGTCCGAAATGAACGAATCGAATTGGTAACAGACTGGTAACACTGTTACAATATTATTAATTAACTTTAGCAGTTAAGTAGGTACAATAAAGTCAAGATCATAAGCTACAGTAATAGTTCATAGTTTTCTCTAGCGAGGGTATAGTTTAGTATTCATCAAAAGATGAAAATACTTCGAATATAAAAGTGAATGGTTGCGAGACATCCTTTCCCTACAATAACGAGTGGTTAGCAACTATATCGTTGAAACTCCAATACAGTTTCAAAACCAGTAAATCAAAGTTTATCGTCAACTACACGTTGGACTTTGCCAGTTTACAAGCACCTACTACATATAAATAGATATAAAACCTTGCTATTCTTTCTACAGCTTCAGTCGGACCTGGCATCTGCATGATCTTAGCCTCATACTCCGGATGCGACACAACCGCTGTAGTTATTCTATTCACAACTGCTATGGGTTTGATGGGCGCATTTTACCCTGGCATGAAGGTGAATGCCCTTGACCTGAGCAGCAACTACGCAGGAACTATAATGGCTATTGTAAACGGCATCGGAGCTATTACAGGCATCATCGCACCATACCTGGTCGGCCTGCTCACACCTGATGTAAGTACCGGAACTAATCGCATATTGTATTGCAAAGCCTCAAAAGTTTTATTTGATCCCTGAATTTTGTATGACATTGGCACATATGGGAAACCAGGTATAAAAGTGCACGTAATCATTTTATTGTGTAAAAAGGCAGTATTAGTGTATTAGGAAGTAATTTGCTATAACCGCCGTTAACAGCATATTGGTGGTACAGTCATTAGGAAACATTATAAGGAAATGACATAGTCTTTAAAATATGCATTTGGTTATATGTGTGTTCGTACGTATGTATATATACATATGTATGGGACACTCGAAAAAACACTAGAATCAAGATTGATTATTATTATTTTGTTGTTTTTAGAGTACGTTGGTACAATGGAGGTGGGTGTTCTGGATAGCGCTAGCCGTGTTCATCGTTACAAACTTAGTGTTCGTTGCATGGGCATCAGGTGAAGAACAATGTTGGAATCATACTTCTCAAGATCCTAAAAAGCAGCAAGAGGCTGAAGCCGGCACCAACCACTCCGTCAATGCCGAAGTCAAATTGTAGAACATAAACCAACTCAATTTGGTTTAAGATATGAAAATAGGGAAAATGCTCGACTTAAATTGAGGCAATATGCGTTTTCCTGTCGGAATGTGCCGAAAATAAAATGTAAATAGATACTATTCTTATATTGATGCCGTCTTGCATGAAAATTGCCAAGCCTATGCTAGGTGCGGTAAATTTATGATTAAGGTAATTGATAAAAAAGTACTTAGAGTTAGTTTCTCGAATTAATTAGATTGTGTTTTTGACTCAGTACCATATTGAAAAGATGTGTATGCTAAACAATTTATAGTACAAACTGGAAGTGTTATCGAAATGTTTTAAATCATAATAATATGAGATTCACTGAATCCACAGCCAGTGTTATGTGATAGTAATAATAATAATAATAATTTAAAACTATGTTCTAGATAAAACATATTAATGAACGGTTAATTGTATTTAGTCATTAATCAGTGAGTAGGTAGTCAGTTAAGACTTGCTAAGATTTATTTATAAGTCAGTTATTTTAAACTAAATATTTATTACAAGTATTAATATTGTTGATGACTGTACTATCCTTCTAAGTATTATGTAACTAGGTAGTTATATGAAAAGTATTACAATGTATACTGGTACGAATGCTTACGTTTATTCTGAAATATTTATTTGTCAAATGTCTTTAAATTAATTTTTACTTGTTTTTTCGTAAATTCCTTTCGAGGAAGGCTGTGAACATTAATTTGGAGAGAAGAGAATTATTATTTGTAATAGGCAACTATTGTTTAAATTAAGTACGTAGGAATTTACTACGTTTATTTTTTCGACTTCCTTGTTAGTGGACGTCGCGCGTCGTGCACATTTATATATTAATTAATATTTAGGTGCTTTGTTGTGTTTCATACAGTTATAATATCAAGGTTAACCACTTCATATCTATTGCAATAGGTTTTCAATATTGAAAAAGAAAGTTCACACGCCCAGCCTTGATTGACGATAACAGAGAGGTATCTAAAAGCAGTCGCTACACTGTCTATCGGTTTAGTGTAACTTTATTTGTCACAACTCAATCTTGAAGTCTCAGACGTTCGGCGTTATGATTGACGAACATTCACGCAAAGTCAAATCGACCATGTTGACGGTCGAGTTGATACGAAACTCGCACTAGAAGCCTCTGAACTGAGAATTACAGTTACAAGTATTGATGTATTAACCTTTTGAACGCCAGAGCAAAAACTCATCAACTTGCCCTCAACGCCAGGCCAAGGCCACAAATTTAGCGCAAATACCTACGAAAAAAATAAGCATTCCAAAACTTTATCGATAACATGAATTGTATTTTTATTTTCGTCTACAATTTCAAAATATATGTCCTTATAACACTGAATTTATTTCAACATTACACTTCTTCCTACTCTAGTAATAGTTATACACTATTTACAGAGTTGTTTAATACCGTAATAACAGAATTGAGACGACAATATAATTAAATATAATAACTATAGATACAACACTAGTCTTGATCTGTTGTCTTGATATTGTGACCCTGGCGTGGACGGTACGTCATTTTTATGAATATTGCGCTTCTCAAATAAGGATGTAGTAACGTACTATCTCGCTTATCGAGTATAATATTAACTAATAATAATTAAAACACGTATTTTAAATTAGATTTCTATAATTCCGTTGAAGGAGATATTTAAAAAAAATACACGATTCAAATAAATAAATATTTTGGACATCTTACACACAACATCATCTAGTCCCAAAGTAAGCAGAGCTTGTGTTATGGGTACTGTAACAACTGATATAAATACATAAACATACTTTTTTTTTGTAAATACATACATATTATACATAGGAAAACACCCAGACTCCGAAACATATATTTGTGGATCACACATATATTTGGTCTGACCCGGGAATCGAACCCGAGACCTCTTGATCAGCAGCCGCATACGCTAACCACTAGACCAACAAGGCAGTCAAAAAAATAGGTTAAGTATATAATAAATAATATAATAAATAAACCTATATAAAAATAGAGAAAAATTACAAAATGTAAAACAGTATGTACGTTTATAGATTTTAAATACTAGCTTCTATAAACCTGGCATAAAAAGTAACAAGTAGAATTTTGAAAAAAAAACTGATGGTCATTTTATAACTTTAATTTATTTCATTTAAACCTCAGTAGTGTACGAAGCATTTTTTAGGGCACTGCTTATATTTTGTATCAATAACTAAGAGTCCTCTTTCTTCTTTACAAAATAATTGTCTACTTTAATTATAATTTCATGAGCACGGCTGTTAATTACTTTCTTACTCATTTTAACAGAATAAGTATAATAACAAAACTTAACAACAAAAGTAAAACAGGCTAACGAAATTTTAATATAAACTTACGATATCACCTAACGTGCCCTACATCACTAGTGGTCACATATTTGTGACTCTGGCGTGTGAGGACATTCTTTTTTAAGAGTTTATTTCTTTCTTTTTAGAGTAAAATTTCTTAATATCATAAAGCAATTTAAATAGTTTTATGGAAATAGATAACAGTTAGAGCTTCTTCTTAAGGTACTTATATAAATTTAAAGGCATAAAAGTAATGTTTAAAGGCTTTATTTCGTATTTCGGTGCACCGCTTTTTTTGTCACATATTTGTGACGTTGGCGTACAGGGACAGTTTTCGCTTGTCACATATATGTGACCCTGGCGGTCAAAAGGTTAAAAAACCCGTTACAAGTTATAATTTGCAACATTTAAAACGATCTATTCATTTGTAATAAGTTGTAGCGCTAATTTTATTTTACATAATCTGGATACGTCGCAGTGTGTCCCACTAAGTTAAAAATTCTTAATTCTTAATTTTCATGCATCATAGTCATGTTAATACTGCTGGTCAATCAGTGAAGTAATATTCAAACGTGTTTGAAGTCTGTGTTGGAATGTTAAATCAACTAAGTTAAATGCTCCATTCGAGGGAGGGCCTGCCTGGATGTTTTCCTTCCCCTTCTGTGTCCTTATGTAAACTGTGTAACATCCGGAATTAAATGTCACTGACCTTTAACATCCTCTACTTTTTATCAATGTCTTTATTACGCGACTGCCAAGGAGGGTTCTGGTTATTGTAAAAATAAATTGTTCATATGTTGAAAAGGCATTATCTTGTCAGTAATAAATCTAAGTGCTTAAGAATCGTGAGATTTAAGGTGATTTATGTACTGATATGTGTATAATTGGTTTCACGAGAATATTCTAAGATAATGGCTGCTACAAAGTTTGTCGCAATAAAGTTATTTTGTTTTTTTTTTATATTCCTTGACACAGGTAGGTACATACTTAACAGAAATCATAAATCCTGAGGATCTTGACAAAATGATAAAATTATTTGTGCCTCTTTAGAAAAAGCTAGGCAATATGAATATAAATTTTCTTAAGTGGCATGGCGTCCGGAAAACATCATAAAAGAAACGAAATAAGTATTCTTAAATGCGACAAATAACCTCTGATCAATAGAGAGCTAGTGATACGCATTCGGACATGTATTAATATTATTTTTGTGCGACATTTTATCTCTAAGCATTATATATGGAAGGAGATTGCTTCATTTGCATTTGACATCATTGAGTGCATTCAGTGCCATTTCAAAGATCTGTATACTGGCTTTATCTTAGTGTAGAAATTACAATGGACTGTAACATGATACTATGTACGAAAATCCATTCAAATTAAGCTATCTGAGATAGTAGTTTATAAGTTATTTTGTACAATATTCTTGTATTTTGTTAAATAAAAGACAAATCAAGTATAATATATTTTTTATTTTTTGATCTACTATTCGCTATTTAAACATTTGGAATACAAAACTTTATATATTTAATTGCTATTATATTATTAAAAATAATTTATTAATTTTAGTTCCTAGCAAGCATATTTATAAAACTTAGCTGTATGTAACCCTACCACGCTTGATTGTGGAATGAATAATAGTGCCCCCATAGTGAAGTTGCAAGTGTTCAGAGCTGAAGCCTCCATCATGACTAATATTTTGCTTAGTTGAGACTTGGCGTTGGGGTACGTCATTTACCTACATAAATGTTCACCGTAAACGTATCGCATTCTACAAACGTAAACGGTTAACATTTTTAGTATACAATTTGGCTACGGGACTTAAAAACAAAAACATTAACAACAAGATTTAAAAACAGTTTGTAGTGGTTTGGATATCGTGAGAGAGTAAGAGATAAACTTTTTGAGATTTTGAAGCGTACACAAACCACTACATCTTTACATATATTTTTATTTAAATTAAGTGTTTTACACGTTATATTTTTACATACAGAATATATTACCTATACCTATACCTACCATATTACCTAGAAACAATTTTACTAATTCAGCTCTAAAAGAAGAGTTGAAATTTGCAAGTTAGGTACTAGAACTATAGACTATGGGACACAGCTAGATAAGGTAATTTTTGTAGTGTCTTCTTTCGAATGAACTAAGGTCAGGTAAGGGTCCGTAAGGTGTTTTATTAGTTTATTATAAAATTAAATGGATACCATGGACACCACAGAGATATAACATCATCTTCCGAGCCTTTATTCCCACAGAGATATAACAATTATATGAAAATAATTATAGCTTTTCTATTATGGATATCCAAATTTACATTTTTATATTTATATTAGTTTAAAATACTAACATATATGTATGTTGAAATATAACACACATGGGTACTACACTTTATCATGAATAGTGAAATACGGACCGAGTTGTTAAAAAACTTCGAGATTAATTTAAAATATAGCCAGAGAATTAATTACAGAATCTTTTAAAACTAATAAATAATATTCTGAAAACGTTTAACCTTTGGTCACGCTACCTAAATACGATTAAATTTTATAAGAAATAAGGTTGTAAACATCATAAACTTAGTGGCCTAGTATTTACTATAATATCAACTCAGTCATCACGGTGAATGTGTTCGTTGTTGCATTTGGTCAGTAGTAAACTCTCCACCAATAGCAACACTGAACGCGGTCGTCATCAAAAGCGAGTTGATGTGAAATAACTTACACTTGTCTCTATGTTTACAACAAACGCATCATACAATGACCCATATCACCACCCATTAAAAAAATAGCTTTCTTTAGATAATTACAATTGTATTAATTGTAACAAGCGACTCATTGAATAAGCATAGTCGTATCCAACCTAATCTTGTGCGTACAAATTGAAATCTTCAAAAAAGCCAAAATACTAGTGTGCAAATAAATTTTATAATAAATATAATTTATACATCAAAAACATCAACTATACACAGTAAGAATATATTACATCACCAATATCTACATTATACACATTAATAATTTAAATCGTTTCAAAGGAGGAGGCCTAATCTTACTAAAATATCTTTATCGCTGTCATTACATCGCTATAAATGCCTAATATTTAAAAAGTTAAAAAGCATGAGAAGCTTTAAAATCATATTCAGATGATTAACAGATGAGTTGAAGTCAACATTGACTTGGCAATTATAAATAAAATAAAATAAAAAATAATGTCAAGATGAGTTGCGTGTAGCCTATTTACATTATTTTTTTAATTCAATGATTGATTATTATTACTAATTACATCTGTAAGAAAACTTAAGAACAGTAAGATACAAATTCGATTATTCGATAAATTCGATTTGAAAACGAGTCGCACGCACCGATACTTACGTATACGTACGTAATTAGAAATGCATCAAATCGCGTGTGGTATGTGGTATACCTATACGTACTACAATAATAAAGATACTGTAGAGGGACCACAATAGTTTTCATATAGAATAAAAAACAAAACTTCTGTAGAACATGTGTCGGTAGAAATATCTTCCAAGACAGATTCCTAACGGAAGTATTTAAACTTAATAAATGTTCGGTGGTGGGTAGTTTCCTTGTCGATTTAAGATTCATGTGAAATGAAGATTCATTCATCACTTGGCATACTTAGTGTCTCCTTAATCGGGTTTTATAGGTGTTCGATACGTGACGAGGTTATAAATTATCGAATATTTGAATGTTCCTCAATACAAAGTTACATTTATACGTTACTGATTACTCATCTTTCCTTCTTTTTTCTTATGACAGCCTTCATTATAATTATGATAGATTAAAGTATTATTGAAAGTGCGTTCAAGATTTTGGGTTATAGACAAACAGAACAAGTGCTCAAGATATAAATAGCAACGTTGTGTCACTGATAAAGCTTGCCTTAACGACTCGAAAATATTGCAGTAATACTAAAAGCCGCCTCCAAGATTAAAACTATTAAGGTCCAGTTTATTTTTGACCTGCTATGTAATAACAATCACATTTCCAACTTTACTGGTCAAGAAATAACATCATATATTCACAGTTTAAATTTGACCGTCAAGTGTCTATAAATATCAGGAGTTTAACCAACCAATCGATTTTAGTTTACTTCGGGTTTTATCATTCAATCACGTAGTATCTCTAGGTCAGACACAAAAAACAGAATGCCTTTAAAACTGGCGGAAGGAAGCGATGAGAATGATAAAAGTAATATAAGAATTAATGATCTGGAAACGCAACCGAACTATAAAGTAGTGCATTAATAGACGTTGGCGTGTAACTTTGAAGCTCTATAATCGTCTACTTCTAAATTGATTTGCAATTAGGACATTTTAGATCTAGTGTCTTCTGAGTCAATCAATTACCGGAGCTTTGTAAAGAGATCTTATATATTGTAATCTATAGTTATGTTTAGGGGAATAACCGCGCTCACAATAGGTTTTATGTACATACCTTTGCATTGCCTGACGTTTCATCCAGGTTGCACCCGGTTATATTACTTTGTTTAATTAAAAGTTAGTATTGCAATCCCTACTCAACATATTTATTCTATTAAAACTACTGTTAATTTGGCAAATACTTGGATAAACGAATTTTAAATTTTTATTTCTTGAAATGAGTGTTAATCCTTGTTAAACTTGTTCGTAAGGTTCAAAGTTACACGTCTTTAAGACCCGCTTTTGATACCCTTGTATAAATTTAGACGCTTCCTCCTTCGAAACCTCAGAATAACTCCATGACTGACGATGGACTGCTGGCATCAGACAAGTCAGTCCTTTGGTGCAGTATCTGTAACGCCTGCTTTGGTTCAATACTACGTATCTTATAGTTCAGGAGGCTTTCGACACACTCTTCTACAGGCTGCTTTGAAAGAAATCCGCGCAGTCGTCGAGCGTCATCGTAGTCCATGTTTAGGAGTCTGCACGCTTCTAACAATCTATTGAAAAATAATATATTACGAAATGATGATTTATATACCATACTATGTCAGCATTAAGTAGCGCCACTGGATGAAAAGTTAAGAAGTAACAGATTATCTTGGTATGTAATTGAAGGTTACATGGCAAGAGGAAGACAAAAGAAAACGTGTATGGATTGTGTGAAAGAAGATATGAATGGGAAGGGAGTTAACAGTGAAATGACGAGTGATAGAGTAGAATGGAAGGATAAAACATACTTACTGCGCCGACCCCAAATAAAATTGGGATAAGGGCAGGCAGATGATGATTATGTCAGCATTGGGAGTGTTTCCATATTTAATAGGTAGATTAAGGGGTTTCAGAATTAATTAATTACGTCTGCCTATAGCGAATTACGAAGTAAAAAATATATTTACATCCTACTTTAGATTTAAATAGCCAATGTCTTGGATCACGAGGCATAGTATCTACGTAGTGAATATATAATATATACTACCTATTTGAAATAAAATCAAGGTTATATAAATAAATATATTCATAAATAAAGATTTGTTATTTGCCTGAAATTAGTGGAGTCGATAATTATTAAGATACTATATTAAAAAATGTAAAATTACTGGTTTCTAATACTAAGATACGATACTGACATAGGGAAGAATATAGTTTCGTTAATACTTACTTAGGCAACACATTGACTTTTGAAGCCAACATTTTGGGCGGGGTAAAAGCGGGTATCAGGTTCCGCTTGACATCGTGAGTGAACTGCATCGTACCTCCCGTGTTGAACCAACTCTCTAGAACTATTTCCTGTACAAATAATTAACACTGTATTTTTATAGGGTTTGTTTATAGAGGTGACTTTACCTTTTTGTATTAATAAAAATATGTTGGGGATGTAAGGGGGCGAAACACAATCTATCGCTTCAAGCCAACCTCACCTGCTCGTGGTACATCCTGCTGAATGACGAACGAGGCTCTGGCGACCGACCGATGGCGGTATACCCATCCTAACAGGCGTAGCTAAATCAAACAGGCCGGTGACGGGCAGCAGCGTCATCGGTACAACAAGCTATGCCCTGCGATCACCAACCCGCCTGCCCAGCGTGGTGATTAAGGGCATTAACCTCCATGCGTAAGCACCAAAAGCCACGGCCCCCAGTTCCCGGTAGTCCCGCTATTCCTGGTCATGGTGGCGACCACGGTTACGGCGGGAGAGGGGGTGCTAAGAATCTCCGGGTTACGGAAGGCCACCACAAAAGACTGACCCTGGCAACATTTAATGGCCGCACATTACGGCTAGACTCGCATCTAGCACAACTTGAGGTGGAACTTGGGAAGATTAGATGGCATATCTTGGGGTTATGCGAAGTCCGAAGAGAGGGGGAGGACACCATAACCCTCGACTCAGGCCATCTTATGTACTTCCGTGAGGGAGACCAACAATCCCAAGGTGGCGTTGGGTTTCTGGTTAACAAGTCCCTTTCTAACAACGTTGTAGAAATGTCTAGTGTGTCGAACAGGGTAGCGTACCTCATAATCAAGCTCACTGAGAGATATTACTTGAAGGTAGTACAAGTGTACGCACCGACCTCGACCCACTCGGACGATGAAGTGGAAGATATGTTCGATGATATATCGAGGGCCCTCCACTTCACGACAAAAACCCACTACAACGTTGTTATGGGTGACTTTAACGCCAAAGTGGGAGTACAAAATTGCAGCGAATCGGTAATAGGATCCCATGGGTTTGGAAGCAGGAATCATAGGGGGCAAATGCTCGTCAACTTCCTCGAACGAGAGGGGTTGTTCTTGATGAACTCTTTCTTTCAAAAACGGCCCCAAAGGAAGTGGACGTGGCGGAGCCCCGACGCTATGACCAAAAATGAGATTGATTTCATCATGACAGACAAAAAGCATATATTCAGAGACGTCTCAGTGCTCAACAGGTTTAATACCGGCAGTGATCACCGACTTGTCCGAGGCTCTCTGAATATCGACTTCAAGGCTGAACGTGTCCGCTTGATGAGATCTAGGCTCCGACCAACTCTGCTCCAAGCCACGATGGGTTCTGAAAAATTCCAGTCAAATCTGGAAAACCGATTTGCTGCCATGGAAACCACAAGAGGCGTTGACCAGAAACTCCATAATGTGGTTCGGATCATCAGGGAAGAAGGTTCGAGATTTTGTAAAATGCAGCGTAAGAGCGGGAAGTCAAAGCTTTCAGAGGGGACTCTTAGGTTAATGAAGGAACGACGTGAGAACCCACCTGTCACTTCGTTAGGAAAACGGACTCTGAATCGAGAGATCAGCAAGCGTGTAAGACATGACCTCCGATGCTCCAATACTCTTTTTATTGAAAGAGCGATCGAGCTGAATCGGGGGTCAAAAGTGTTCGCGCAATCTCTCGGAAGAAGCCACCTGACGAAGTTGACCACAGCAAGTGGAGTAGTCGTTACTTCCAAGCCGGCCATCCTCTCGGAAGTGGAAGGCTTCTATAGCGGTTTGTACGCTTCGCACGCATCTCGACCTGATCCCGAAAATGAGGATCCTAGAGCCAAATTAACACGCCACTACACCGAAGATCTGCCAGAAGTCAGCATTGACGAAATCGAGATGGCTCTTGGACAGCTGAAAAATGGAAAAGCCCCGGGAGAGGATGGCATTACAACAGAGTTGTTGAAAGCTGGAGGTAAGCCCGTACTGAGGGAGCTCCAAAAGCTTTTCAACGCTGTCCTGTTCGAAGGGAGAACTCCAGAGGCGTGGAGTAGAAGTGTGGTCATTTTGTTTTTCAAAAAGGGTGACAAGACCAGGTTGAAGAACTATCGACCCATTTCCCTCTTAAGCCACGTCTATAAGCTGTTTTCAAGAGTCATCACGAACCGTCTTGCGCGAAGACTCGACGAATTCCAACCACCGGAGCAGGCTGGGTTTCGGAGCGGATATGGCACCATAGACCACATCCACACAGTGCGGCAGATTATTCAAAAGACCGAAGAATATAATCAGCCCCTGTGTCTAGCATTTGTGGACTATGAGAAGGCCTTTGACTCGATCGAGATCTGGTCTGTTCTGGAGTCCCTGCAGCGCTGCCAAGTAGACTGGCGATACATCCAAGTGTTGAGATGTCTCTACGAGGCCGCCACCATGTCCGTCCAAGTACAGAATCAGCAAACAAGGCCCATACCATTGCATCGAGGAGTGAGACAAGGGGATGTTATTTCCCCGAAATTGTTCACAAATGCAATGGAGGACTTGTTCAAGACGCTGCACTGGAAAGGACGTGGCATAAACATCAATGGTGAACACATCTCACACTTGCGATTTGCAGACGACATCGTCATCATGGCGGAGACGCTGCAGGACCTACAACAGATGCTGAATGATCTGGCTGACTCTTCTGTACGCATCGGCCTACGGATGAACTTGGACAAAACCAAGGTCATGTTCAACGAACATGTACTACCGGAACCGGTTGCGCTACACGGTACCGTTCTCGAAGTTGTTCAAAAATATGTGTACCTCGGGCAGACTTTGCAGTTGGGTAGAAACAACTTCGAGGACGAGGTGAACAGGAGAATTCAGCTGGGTTGGGCGGCGTTTGGGAAGCTTCGTCGGGTCTTCTCATCATCGATCCCACAGTGCCTAAAGACGAAAGTCTTCAACCAGTGCGTCCTACCCGTCATGACATACGGAGCCGAAACGTGGACACTCACGGCACGGCTGGTCCACAAATTCAAAGTCACGCAGCGTGCTATGGAGAGGGCTATGCTCGGAGTTTCTCTCAGGGATCGTGTTCGAAACGAGGTAATCCGGCAGAGAACTAAAGTGATCGACATAGCCCACAGGATTAGCAAGCTGAAGTGGCAATGGGCTGGCCATATTAGCCGCAGGACCGACAACCGTTGGGGTAAACGTGTTCTTGAGTGGAGACCGCGTCTCGGCAAACGTAGTGTAGGACGTCCACAGGCCAGGTGGAGTGATGATTTGCGCAAGACGGCTGGCAGGAGCTGGATGCGAGTCGCCGAGGATCGAACTGAGTGGCGTGCAATTGGAGAGGCCTATGTCCAGCAGTGGACTGCGATAGGCTGATGATGATGATGAAAAATATGTTTATTCTTTCTTTTAAAATGTATGCTATGTAAATAATTTAGTACATGCAAAATAAAGTAATCATATTAAGGTAGCATATGGTCTAAATTGAGCGTAATTGTTCCAAAACATAAGTATATAGATATACACTCGGTTCCAAAAATAACGGGTCAGTCACATAAACCCGAATATCTCCCGAACTACGTATGCCATCCTAATGAAACGAAGACTGTTCAATTGAGAATTTAATTATACAGATAAAAAATAAAATAAAACTTAGTTACACCCACAATATTAATATTAAATTAAAAAAAAACTAAAGTAGTCATATTTTTCTTAAGATTACATTTTTTTTATGATTGTTTTTTTGCTGTTTTTCATCACTGGAGGCTTCATCACGTGGAGGCAATACAAAGTATTAAATGAAGAAAGTGATGAAAAACAGCAAAAAAACAATCATAAAAAAAATGTAATCTTAAGAAAAATATGACTACTTTAGTTTTTTTTAAATTTAAGATTAATATTGTGGGTGTAACTAAGTTTTATTTTATTTTTTATCTGTATAATTAAATTCTCAATTGAACAGTCTTCGTTTCATTAGGATGGCATACGTAGTTCGGGAGATATTCGGGTTTATGTGACTGACCCGTTATTGGTTTATGTGACTGACCCGTTATTTTTGGAACCGGCTTTATATAAACATATAAATAAATATTTTGGACATCTGACACACAACGTCATCTAGTCCCAAAATAAGCAGAACTTGTATTATGGGTACTAAACAACTGATATAAATACATAAACATACTTTTTTTTTGTAAATATACATATTATACATAGAAAGACACCCAGACTCCGAAACAAATATTTGTGGATCACACAAATATTTAGTCTAACCCGGGAATCGAACCCGAGACCTTTTGATCAGCAGCCGCATACGCTAGCCACTAGACCAACAAGACAGTCAATATATAAAGCTATCCCTTACTAAAAATATAATTGTATACGAAATGTTGACGTTATTGTATTGATTGGGGAGGGGCAAATGAGTATATATCATAACATCAGAAAATCCGAGTATGGGTACTATCGAAGTTTTGTAGAAAGAGTGTCATCGTGAATTTTAAGTCTCCTACCACCCTTACGATGATCGAATGAGATATTCGTATGGCACCTGGTATCGAGTAGTATGAGCGTAAATCGATATAAATAGCAAGTGAGAGCGCAGAATATAGGTATAGAATTACATTTATGTTTTGTAGTCTTCATATTTTGATTTTAATTAATTTAATTATACCTTTCTTCACTAAAATAATGATTTTTTAATATTTTGTACATCTGACACACAACGTCATCTAGTCCTAAACTAAGCAGAGCATGTATTTTGGGTACTAGATAACTGATATAAATACATAAATATACTTTTTTTGTAAATAGATACATATTCAATACAGAAAACAACCAAACTTCGAAACAAAAATTAGCAGATCACACGAACATTTCTGTACCTCAGAAGTATACAATAGTAACTCCACATTTTGTCGAAATTACGTTTATTATACCATTGAAATCCCAAGCACCAGTTCTACATAATGGTATAAAGCGTTAATGCCTACGTCGCCTATGTAAAGAGATATACAATGCACAAATATTCACAGAAGAGATATACAAATATTGTTAGGGTATAGGATCTCAAATGATGTTCGATAATTAATAGATATATTTAACGTAATTATGTGTAATTCATGATATTTCCCTCTATGCATTATAAAAAATACAGCTAAGTTAATTACTATGCCTTTATTATTACCTTCTCGAAATTACATTCAAAATTTCACTACGCGCATTTTTGCCTCTCCTGTAAAATTTGATTTTAGCCACCTGTAAAATTTGATTTAATGTTGTATACCTCTAAGGTACAGAATTTAGATCCGACCCTCGAATAGTTACCTCGAAGATGTATGTGTCGAGTATGCGACCCTCGAATTTTCACCTCGAAGATGTATGTGTCGAGTATGCGACCCTCGAATAGTTACCTCGAAGATGTATGTGTCGAGTATGCGACCCTCGAATTGTTACCTCGAAGATGTATGTGTCGAGTATGTCGGCGAGGTGTGCCCGCAGCCGGGTGGCGAGGGCAGGCGCTAGCAGAGTCGCGCACACGGCCAGGCGCGCGCACAGCCCAGCCAGCGGCCCGCACAGGCTGCTCGACACCGACAGCGCCAGCTTCTCCACTATCAGCAGCCCATGCCATCTGCACACACCACCATACATCACGTTTTTGGTACGAGTTATTTTTTTATATTAGTCTGCCAACATGACTGAACCGTGTGGTGACGGATTAAGAATACAAAGTGTCACCACCCCTATTCATTCCATGGGTGTCGTAAGAGGCGACTAAAGAAACAAAATAAGCAGCTAACATCACTGCCAAGAGAAGGAAAACTTGAAACAAACCCTTTACCAACCCGTCTGGCCAGCGTGGTATAGTAGGCCAAAACATCCTTTCAAAGGAGAGGCCTATGTCCAGCAGTGGACTGTTAAAGGCTGTTGATGATGATGATGAACGTGACTGACTGCCTACCTGATTTTGTTGGTCACCATCCTCAGATGCTTCTACATTATTTGGTCTCCGATCTCGCATTCACCAACGAAATACAACAGCACCAGGCCGCCATGGTATGGGTCACCATACTACATTGCCTACCCTCACAATGAGCATGGTGGCCCCTACTCCTGTAATCTACTCATGCTTTCTATCAGGCAGAGTAGAGTCACTTTGGTAGGCTTATATACGGCCCGTGTCGAGCCAGCCCATTCGTGCTGAATTCAGCGTGGCTCTACTACCTTTATGTGACTCTGCTGCTGTACGGATTTTTTTTTTACTACGGCTTTTTTTTCTCGCTACGGTTTTTTTTTCACTACTATATAATTATGTTCCACCGTAGCGACAAAAGTACTAAACCGAATTTAATTAATGGTGTGAATGAATTTATATGATATTTTAGAAACATTATCTTGTCCTTTATAATCCATTTTATATAGTTTTTTTATTATTATACTTACTTACATTTCGAAACACCGCTTTTTAGGGTTCCGTAGCCAAATGGTAAAAAACGGAACCCTTATAGATTCGTCAAGTCTGTCTGTCTGTCTGTCCGTCCGTATGTCACAGCCAATTATTTCCGAAACTAGAAGAGCTATACTGTTGAAATTTGGTCAGTCGATGTATTCTGTGAACCGCATTAAGATTTTTACATAAAAATAGAAAAAAACAATACATTTTGGGGGTCCCCATACTTGGAACTGAAACTTAAAAACTTTTTTTTCATCAAACCTATACGTGTGGGGTATCTATGGATAGGCGTTCAAAAATGATGTGGAGATTTCTGATATAATTTTTTTCTAAACTGAATAGTTTGCGCGAGAGACACTTCCAAAGTGGAAAAATGTGTCCCCCCCCCCTCTAACTTCTAAACTAAGAGAGTGATAAAACTAAAAAAAATATATGATGTACATTACCATGCAAACTACCAACGAAAATTAGTTTGGACGAGATCTAGTGAGTAGTTTTTTTTAATACGTCATAAATCGTAACACGCAATTTACCTTTCATCCAATCAATACACTAGTATAAAAACATCGATGAAAGTTACAACGAACTACAAGAACTTTTATATGATGTTACTTGCTGATACGGAACCCTTCATGGGCGAGTCCGACTCGCACTTGGCCGCTTTTTTATTAGTATCATTCGCGATTTGAATAACTTCTGGAATAAGATCATCATCTTCATGATAAAGAAATTAACAAGATGAGAGGTTTAAAAATAGAGCTCAGGAATAATATTATATTTTTAACCAATTCGGAGTCTCACCAGCCCCATCATCCAGTGGGTGTCAAGAGGCAACTAAGGGAGCAAACTACGCAAAACAACAGCACAGCTGACCAGAATAAACTAAAACCTCTTTTCTAAGAAGAGGCTTATGTACAGTACTGAGCCGTGAGGATAATGTTATTTTCTGTCAAAATGAATTTGAAAGAAACGTTGCGTTGTCGTATGAATGTTCTACTTACTTCTGTCGCTTATAGTCTTTCAGTCCTGCTTTAAACTCCATCAATATATGATCAGCCAGCGACGCTAAGCCCTGGTCTCTAAGTCGGGCGAGTAGTGCGGGTGCTTCAGCGAACACACCGGCCTCTTCTGTGTCCTCTTCGCCTTGTAACGGCTCTGTTACTGCTAAATTTGCTATTGGCATTGTCTAGAATAAACGAAAGGTTTTTTTTATAAAAATAAAAGTTATACAACTGACTACTGCAACTTATATTATTTGGAATGTTTTGTAATTTAGTCTGTTTTCATTTCATAAAAAAATCAACCAACGAATAGAGATGATGACTAACCAAGACCGGGATGGTTGGCGCCGTGGACGGCAGTAAGCTGAATTGGAATAATAAATTTAGAGAAAGTGTGTGCAGTTAACTTTAGTCATAATAGAAAAGAAGTTAAAAGAATTTATCATTGAGTAACTGAGGTCAACGGAGGAGGATGTAAACCGACCTCCCCCCTCCTATATTGGCTAGGGGTGGAGCCACAAAAACGTACAGCGTAAGTATGATGTTATAAATATCTAGATCTACACATGTAGACATAACAGTCGACTAAGATAACAAACTAAGCAGGATAAAATAACTCTTTACTGAACGAAAATTTGATTCAAACTCTTTGTCTCTGTGTTTCTTTTTAAATAAACGTAAGATATTTTAGTCGTAATTATTGAGTACTTACAGGGTCAAACATATTCATTTCAGTTATTAAAGAATCTGTCCGAGACATCTCTCTCAACGCCAGTTTCTGAGCACGCCGTTCCACTTCTTGCAACGATAACGCTTGTTTGAAATCACCTTCTGTAAAAAATCTTTCATTAGCATCTAGATAATATCTACTTATGATGAGTACGAACGAATGATAAAACAAGTCAAAACAACTAACTATCGTTTAAAGTTTTTTAGCCCCTCACTTTAGAACGTGAACTTATAAGGCCTTTTGTTTTAGATACGTATTCGTTCTCAGACGAGACAATGAATGTAGGCAAATTACAATGAGCTAAATTATTAGAGCAAGAGGGTAGCTAAGTTTCTAATTCAAAAGTCAATTAAAAATTCCGGGATCGTTTACAAGTCCGTATTCGTACGTGTGTACGTTTAAGTGTTCGTCGTAGGATTGGAGAGGAAGAGAATGCTAACACCTTCAACATAATAATAATAACTCCACATCTCTCACACATGGCACTCTCTAATCCTAAAATAGACAGAGCTTGTACATTTTAGGGTTCCGTAGTCAAAACTGAACCCTTATAGATTCGTCAAGTCTGTCTGTCTGTCTGTCCGTCCGTATGTCACAGCCAATTATTTCCGAAACTATAAGAGCTATACTGTTGAAATTTGGTCAGTCGATGTATTCTGTGAACCGCATTAAGATTTTTACATAAAAATAGAAAAAAAAACAATACATTTTGGGGGTCCCCATACTTGGAACTGAAACTCAAAAATTTTTTTTTCATCAAACCTATACATGTGGGGTATCTATGGATAGGTGTTCAAAAATGATGTTGAGGTTTCTAATATCATATTTTTCTAAACTGAATAGTTTGCGCAAGAGACACTTCCAAAGTGGAAAAATGTGTCCCCCCCCTCCCCCCTCTAACTTCTAAAATAAGAGAGTGATAAAACTAAAAAAAATATATGTTGTACATTACCATGCAAACTACCAACGAAAATTAGTTTGAACGAGATCTAGTAAGTAGTTTTTTTTAATAACTCATAAATCGTAACACGCAATTTATCTTTCATCCAATCAAAACACTATTATTAAAACATCAATGAAAGTTACAACGAACTACAAGAACTTTTATATGATGTTACTTGCTGATACGGTACCCCTCATGGTCGAGTTGCTGTTAAACACACTTCTATCGACGAAGTATGAATAAATTGATTAAAGCCAAAAATATATTTATTTTAATTGTGCGTATCCAGTTTCGTTTCATGTAATATCTATATTTATAAAAATGAATTTCTATATTAATCGGTCACGTATCACACATGAACGCTTCAGCCTATTCAATATTTTTTGTAGTGTTACATAGTTCATGTTAGGTTATAGAACATCACTATGCTACCAATACAAGCCGAGCATGAATGAAAGGAGATAATAATAAATATTACCTGTTTTTGGATTTCTCTTAACGTGTTCAGGCGATTCCTCAGAATCTGACTCGTCGTCTGATGAACTCGAGGAGGAGCTGGATTCTTCATCGTGATGTTGTTGTTGAGTGAAATGTTGGAATTGACGCCGATAGAAATGGAGTTGTAAGTAATGCTACAAAGAATAAAGTGAGTTATTGCATTGGATTACGTAGGTATTAAATTTTTATAACGTATACTGCGTCTTCTTTTAATCAATACTAGTTTTACAAACGAACTAAGTCCCGTGTTGTTAGACGAGTTTGTTGTTTTTGTAAAGGTACAAGGTAGTTATATATTACTATTCTTCGCCTCACCAGTGAATGAGCCCACTGTAGTAGAACAGCTCGAGTATGATGTGCAGTGTTAATTACAGCAGTGAGGGGATGGGATGAAGACCCTGGTGATAGGAACGATTCCACATGCAGAGTCTCTAAGGCTGCACTCATCAGTTGTGTTAGACGAATGCGCCATTCTTCCACGAGTTCTAACTGGAGCTCCAAGAATTGTAATCTAGAAAGAATAATGTGTTCAATGTTTGTTCTTATTGGCTTCCAATAGTGCAAGACGAAGTACAAACCAATAGTTTTTGTTTAAAGATTTTTCACTTTTAATTATTTTCGAATTATTCTTAGCAAGCTCTTTCATTTGATTCCCATATTGCTGGATTGCATTAAAAAATAACTAGTCCGCCATCTTGGATTTAGAATGACGTCCCAAAGTTAACAATGCATTGTCATCCCAATTGAACTTATATAAAAAAATCAGCTCAATTAAGATATGTGCTTCAAAATTGAATTGCAAGATTTCACAACAGAACAAATTTACATACATTGCAAGTCAAATAAGAGCGGTATGGAGTTTGTAGCAAGAAGTCCTTCTCCTTGTACTGTTGTGATCCTGGGTAGATAATAACTAGAAATAGGATTGAGTCACACCTGTGTCCAGGCTGGGGTAGAAACGCGTATCGGTCCTCAATAGTTCGCAGTAAAGAGACGAACCAGTCAGCGGCCCGCGGAACCCACAGCACGGCGCCCGTCACTGCGGCTGCACCCGCACCCACGCCTTCACACCACTGCGGACTTCCCAGACTCTCATCCATCTTTACCAGGGCATCTGCTCGCAACAATACGTAGAAAATTTAAACTGTGAAGTTTCCACCGCAGCGCCTAAGTTAATAAACCGATTTAAATGAATAAATGATAAAACCAAAAAAATCCCAACTGCATAAAAGCATTGAATTGAAAAGAGAAAAACAAGTATCTATACAATCTTTATATATATAATTCTTGTGTGAGTGTGTATGTCACTGAACTTCTCTCAAACGACTGGACCGATTTTGATGAAATTTTCTGTGTGTGTTCAAGGGGATCTGGGAATGGTTTAGATTCGCAATTGGACCCGGTAGGTGGCGCTGCGATCAGGTTCTGGAATTTTAAAGTTGGGCGGTACGAAGTTCGCTGGGTCAACTAGTGTCTATATAAAATTCGACTTACTCATGCACTAATTCATTGTTTTGTGAGCTTAAACTTTTTTTGTGCTTGTATATATTTTTATACTTTTTTTATATTTTTTTAATTAGAAGTCTAGTTTAAGGGTCTGACGCAGAAGGTAGTTTTCCTAGAAGAACAATCCTATCTTATAAGATAGGATTGTTTCAAGGTAGCCTATAGGCATCACCGCCGGTTTCTCAGTCCCTGTATCCGAAGTTATTCTTCTACTATCATTTATTTTAAAAATTAAATTATTTAATTTAAATATAAATTTTTAAATTATTTTATTTTCATGTTTTTATTTTATATATAAAAACTTAACTTTTATATATATTTTTAACAACTGTAATAAAGGTAACAAGAAGAATTCAGACTTCTAAACCCACAGCGCCATCTAGTCACAAACTAATGTGATCTTGAACTATTGGTAACTATACAACTAATATAAATACATAATTCAACAAATATTTGAGCTGTTAATTATTATATTTTTTCGTTCTCATATTTTTATACACAGCAACACTACAACTAAATACTCAATAGATCTTAAAAACTCACATTTCTTCTCCACGCTCAGCCACCTGACAAATGTTTCAGCTTTAGTCAACACAGATAGTACACTATTGCTATCTTTCCCAGTAACCACAACTAATTCTCTGTGAAAGCCTAATGTTTCATCTACAGCATGGGCAAAGGCGGCGTCAACGTCGACGATTTCGCCTTTAATGCCATGTGTGTGGTATAATGCTAGCACAGTATGGAGTCTCTCAGCAGATAGCGCTATAAGGCCGGCGTTGAATTCATCCTGTAAGAAAAGAACCAAGATTTAAAAATCTAATATATTACAGAACGATAATTGTTTGGTGTGCAATTAGGTATTCTAGATAGCGGTTATTTTTTCTTAAAAAGATTTTATAATCGCAGCCGATCCAGCTCTGTGGTGTGCTTTGGGAGAGGCCTATGTGCAGCTGTGGACTGCAACAGGATGATTATGACATTTTTAAAAGTTCATGCCAGAAAATGTTTAAGAATGAACCGAACTAAACCCAAATCAACTCTGGTCAAGCACGAAAAAGCCTTTAGGTGTAGAAAAAGTTGTAAAACTATTATTATCATTAAAACCTTTTAAAGGTTCCTTATAACATTACTATGACATAAGGTAGGTACAAAATACGCTTATTTCATTATTTGGAGTGCAAAAGTATTTATTTCGTTGAACTCACTCAGTGAGAGTAATGAAAGAGATTCTTAACTCTTAGACTGCTAAGTACGTCTATCCACGTCAGACCTCATCTTATTTTTGTCGGGTTCTGCCATCTTTGGAGTAGTATGTTTTATTTGACGTAAAAAATTGTACTAGGCGTTCGGTTTTTTGTTTATAGGAGTTAATTAATACTTACAACAACTCTGACATTCTTCAGTTCTAATTTATCAGCAATGGGCTGAATATTAGATTTGACAAATGCTTGATGGTCCTTGATCCATGTTAGTGTTTGTGTCAGGAACCATTCCGGTCGATCTATGCGCGCCGTCTGTCGTGAACCAGTGAAGTGAAATTGAAACCTTTTCTTCAATGGTCGTAATAATATTCTTACTGGTAAACACGGAAGTTTCTCTGTGGGAAAATAATAGAAATTAATTTTGAAAGTAATTTAAAATATAAATAAACTTATGAAATTTATTGTAAAGCTTTTTTTAAGTTTAGTATTTATGATGCGACAGATTTGCCTGGAGTGTGTGTCGTGATATTATTTTTTCTTTACCAAACTATGCCAAAGCCAAATGGGTAAAAAGTGTTTTAGTAGTCTATGTATGTTCAACTGTTCATTAAACCTACTGAGCCGATTTTAATAAATGAGGTGTCAATAGATTTGTAATAATTAGTATTAATGAAACAAAAATAAAAGAATACTGCCTCGTTGGTCTAGTGGTTAGTGTATGCGGCTGCTAATCATGAGGTCTCGGGTTCGATTCCCAAGTCGGACCAAATATTATTTGTGTGCTTCACAAATATTTGTTTCGGAGTCTGGGTGTATTCTATGTTTAATATGTATGTATTTACAAAAAAAAAAAGAATGTTTATGTATTTATATCAGTTGTCTAGTACCCCATAACACAAGCTCTGCTTAACTTGGGACTGGATGTTTAAAAAAATAATAATAATAATAATATGATCATTACCTTGTACAGTTTGATCCAGAACAATTAAGCTTTCGATGTCTTCCGGTTCTTCAATTAGGAATAGATATTTTGTTAAGTTGAGAAACTTTACCATTACTTCTTTTGGAGGTGGTGAAGGCTCTGGTCCACTTGTGAATGGCCATTTTATTAATTTCATTATATCTTCATAGTGCCTACAAAGGAATAAAAGTATTTTTAAACATCAATGAAATCGGTGCAACAGTTTAGCAACGAAAGTGTAATAGACAGACAGTTGACAGAGACCTAGATGGGTGACCGTTTGTAGCATGATATGTTATGAGAGTTTTCGTGTCGGTCTCAGTTTTTCATAGATAACAGTCGTTAAGCTTAGTTGGAGGCATTCGGTTGACTTAAAAACATCTAACGGCAAGGTATGCTACCAAGTGTCTTGCGAGTTCCCAAACTGTAAGGCTTCCACTCCCTCTTGAGCGGAAACCAAAGCCCAGCAGTGGGACATTATGGGTTGTTGTCATGATATTAGTATGGATTCCTTCTACTTACTTAGTAAGCTTATCTTTAAGGACATTATGCCAATAATGAGTGTAGTCCTTTAAGTACATAGCTTGGTGTTCTTGTAAGGATTGGGAACACATCTTACGGAGCTCTCCGTAAAGTAATACCAGTTGCTCATCATCATTGGTATGTTTCATTTGACGACTGAAAGAGAAACACACAGTTTAAAATAAATACAGAATTGTGCTAATGAATAGCTTTTTAACCAATGAAAAACGGAGGAGGTTTTTAAGTCCATGATAATATTTTTTTATGTATGACCACTCATGACTTTTTACAGAGTAGTTCAATTTTGATTATTCTTTTTTTACTATTCAAAATCAGCTGGCATTCTGCAGGCACATATTTTAAATTTACTTTTGGTTTTAACTTTTAAGGATCATATAAATAAATAAAAAATGATTTTACAAAAAAATTGTATTTAAAGATATTTTACAATTTAGTTTTCATTGTAAAAACTCTACTTAGTTTAAAACCAGATGGCGCTCTGTCTCCCATTACATATTATTATTTTGCAGTTGAATTCTATTAAAAGCAAAATATATAAATATAAATTTATTACTTTACAATGCAGACTTACCCCAGATCATCAATCTTTTCAAATGTTCTCAGATAAGTCAAAACTTGTTCTAATTTATTGATTGCTCCAAACCTTTTATCCAATTCATTCTTCAAAGGTTCTATTTTCTTTAGAAAAACTTCTACTTTAGCTTTTAGGTCCTCACTTAGCGTTTCAAGACTTCCTATTTGCTTTGAATTTAATTCTGCTTTAGCTAATGCTGTTGTCAGTTTTGTTGGGACCTCATTGTTGACAATATTTAGCTAGAAATGATACCATAATAATTACACGACATTGAATAAGATAGCAGACTGTGTAACTGACTGTTATAAAGTATAAAGAAATGCCCGTGGCGTACAGCATCTGAGGGCCGACTGCCTGGAAGATGTAGGTGCTCATGTCGGGGAGTTGTGCTCCCTGTACCCCGTGCCAGTGTTTCCTTCCAGGTCCAGCGCCGCTGCCATGAATAACCACTGGTGCTCCAACAGGCCTTTTAGGTAGAATTTGAATAAATAATCATTTATAATGTCTTAATCCACCAGCAACAATAAGTAGGCTGTGTGTATGTGTTTGTTTGGTAATTAGAAGTAAACTTACAGTGACAAATCTTATTCTATAACAGACAGCAGTATGCGGTCCGGTAAATTAGAATTTATACCACTTACATACAGTTCTATGTATTTTGTTAATGGATTAAGTACTCTTACCTTTAGTATGAGTTTATGTTAAAAAATTTAAAAAGTGTATGGTCACAATAAATAATTTTAATTATTTAATTACTTAAAGAAATAACACTGAATGCAATATTTTTCCTTCCTCATGTAGTATTGTGGTATGTTTCAGTCATGTCTTCTAATACTTACGCTGCTTTGTAGTCGGTCCCTTTTATTAACTAATTCAGTTTCTATTGCATATGCGCCTGATAACTCATTTATATCACCCCCAATCCTCAAATTGAGGTTTTGGATAATACTCCTTTTATCTTCTTCATTCATACTTAAAGTTTACATGTGTATTATGGTATAGCTGACATGGGGTTTAAATTAAATTCTTAATTTTTATAAACTCAATATCATTTCATATACCCACGTATACCAGCGATCAATACTTTCATACATTTTACATTTACATTGACTGACAGTTAACATTTGACACTTGACACTCACATTGACATAAAGAAGACACTAACATCAGAAACAAAGTTTGGAAATTATAAAATAGAATTAATTTACATTAATCTATCTATTTCATAGTGAAGGATTTTCATTTGTTAAATATATTACTCAAAGTCTTTACTCATTCATCAAATGTGAATGAAAATAAAAAGAAAAGTAAGAGTGAAAATACTATAGAAACAAGATTTTTTTAATTTACTTTATTTGTTATCTTTTTCTTAATTTAACAATGCGTCTGATTGGTACTACCTAATAAAAGTAGGTAACTGTTTTGAATTGTAAGGAAAGAAAAAATAATCTGTCTGTACTCTCTTTATTTACATCAACCGTCTGTTTCCCCCGGTCTTTTAATGATCAGCTGCTTTTGTACGGTTTTCAAATTCTCAATACTGCTGTCAGTGTCAATAGTTTTGACAGATAAACCTAATTCTGACGTCTGACTGATTTGCCGTCGCGTAGGTTTAATTCGGTGGTCGGCATCGTACAACGAAAATATGTGGCGATTCTTTGCGAAAAACAAAAATGATATAATTTATTTATCTTTACTTTTGTTTAGTATAGCTATCGGACCCTATTACAGGAAACTGAAGACAGTTGAAAGCAGAAAATGGGCCGGTACTATACTCGGTATTATGCTTATCGTTATGGTATCGGGATATAATGCCGCTCATCCTATAACATCGGCGTTATTCGGTATAGCTGCTATAAAAGTCGCCACGGTGCAGTAAGTTATATTCCTATAATTAAGCTGCCAAATTTACGTGTATACAAGAATTATGAAACAATATAAATGATAGTAAAAATGAACACCTTTTTTTAGACCCCTTTAGAAAAACTTTTTCAAGATCAAAGCCAGGTGATGAAACACCTACATTGTTTATTGTTATTCCTGTTTTCCTATGAAATTCAAAAAATCTTACATCAATACTAGGTAATGCTCACGCCTCCTGCTTGCATCCTGTTCATCCTTTTATTACCTAAGGGTATAAAAATACTTCACTTTTTACTTTAAACATAATTTTTTTTCCTAAGAACTGATCAAGTCCTTTCAGAGGAGTATGACAACTAACATTGTAACAAGAAATTTAAATATATTGGTTTAAAACTTATGAAACTTTGTTGTTCATCCTCATGAACTCAATCCAGAACAAAAATGGAATCAATTTCTTCTTCTTCTAGTGCCTCTTCAATCTTGAAGGTTGACTTTCAGCTTTCTGTACTCCTCTCTGTCACTAATCAACTATATTAGTGTAAAAAAAAAACAAGATACACCCCACACTGCAAACAAGGAAGTTTTGGCCTGTTCTATTTCTTTTCTTTTCTGATATTAAAAATTTATGAGAGGTTTGACTTTTTGGGGTAAAGAAGAGCTAGTGATTGCTTTTAATCAGCAGGTATAAAACGTAGACCAAAGGTCCTCGTGTTTTATGAAATGGTTTGAAGGAATGAAAGTTAACTTATGGAAACAAACTTATAACAGCCTGTAGTTTTTGCATCGGAGGTTAAAAATAAATTGTTTTATTAATGAGTTTCCCATAATTTTAACATTTGTGAGGTCAATTTTATGCCTCTGTGGTCTTCGTGAGGTCAATATTGCCTCTGTGGTCTTGCCTAAAACAATGTGACAGAAAATTGTAAAAACTATGTTGGAAAAGAGCTTCCTTTTCCATAGAATCTAAGAATAAGAACAGACAATTAGCTTCACGACTGACTACTGACTACTTGATGTTTCAAAAGTGCCGCTGTATTAGTATATTTGAAATAAAAATGGTTTGATTTGATTTGATATTTAAAACCGTGATTTCTGTTTTTTTAGTTGGCAATATTTCATCTTTGCCTTTTAATAATAATATTCTATAACATTCAATTTCAGACGCTGTCATGTTGTAACATTTTTTTTCATGTTTGGATACCTTTTTGTGTTTCGTCTATCAAACAAGTTAAGCATACCAGCTTCCTCTGGACACACCAATTTGATTGAGATGATAATAGTGTTGAGAGTTGTGGGAGTAGCATTCGAAATCAATGGATCCTATTTGGCAGCCAAAGCTAAAAAAGACGAAAACAAAATAGATCAAAAAGATCCCAATGAAAAAGATCCTGAGTTCATGGAATTTATTGACCCAGAATTTATTGATCTTGTTCATTATGCATTCAACTATTGCGGACTCTTAACAGGTATAGTTATATTTTTATTTTGTTCCCCAGAAAATTATACAATTACAAAATCACAAAAAAATAGGAGAAATCTGTTTCAAAATTTATGCAGTTTCCATTGTATGTGTAAAATATTTTTATGGTCATTATAATTTACGAGTATCTAAAACTTGACTAACAATGGTGCTAATTCTGTTATTAACATTCACTAAAATTAGTCTGTTTTTCGATGTCTGAAATCTTAGTTGTTGAAAGCTGAGCTCAGTGTGAAATAAAAGTTAATCAGGGCCATATGTTTGTTTAGTAGTCGAAAATTGGCCAAGTGCGTGTTAGACCACGCATAGAATAGGGTTCCGTAGTCACCCATAATTGTAGGTGGATTTAAAATCGTTTCCCAGAGTCAATTTTTTTTATTTTTTTTTTACACAACGCCATCTAGTCCCCAAACTAAGCAGAGCTTGTATTATGGGTAACTATACAACTGATATAAATACATAAATATACTTTTTTTTTGTAAATACATACATGTTATACATTGTAAACACACCCATCTTGTCAATTGTTATCTTAAATTATTATTTCTTTTTTTTTTGTACGAAGTTTTCCAAGTGAGTGCATTTTACAAGTTAGGGGCCTAACTTTAAACTTATAAAATAAAAAAGTTATCAAAACCGCTATAGTTTTCCTTGAAAGTTGGCTACTATCATGAATTTTTTCCAAAATTTTAAGCCAGCTGTTTAGCTTTTAGAGGCGGTGGACGCCCTGTTTTTAGAAAAAAATGCGCTTTTGAGTTGAATAACTCATAAACGGATACCTAAATCGAAAAATGGTTGTAGAAACTAAATAAAGTCACTCATTAAAAACAATGAAAATTATTAAGTATTAGTAGAGAGAGAGACAGAGAGATTAGCAGTAAATAAATCAGTTAGCCAAAAAATCTTTAACTTAAAAACTTGTTTAAAAACTTAAAAAATTTTTTTTTTTTTTTCAGGACCATATTACAGATACAGAACTTTTGACGACTACTTTCATTTACCATTCAGCAAGTATGTAAACTCTTTTGCTTTTACTATTAACACATTGAAGACAGTTCCAATATACATTGCGCTTTACTTGGCTTTTTCTAACATCTGGCCCCTTGAGGTGAGAGCTTTTATTTGTTTCTCAATGTGTCAATCTGTATATTGTTTGTTAGTCGAGTATATTTTATTGTCCTAGAAAGAAAGCTCAATGCTTTCTTCTTTCTCGAAAGTCGACTGACATCAAAAACCTCGCCCTCACTCTGGACAGTCGCTGGAGATTCGAGAAGCATTTCAAGGGACTTCAGACAACCAGACTCGCGCTATTCGTACGTTTCGAGCTTGACCTGCCGTCGTACTCTCACCCCGGTCGAACGCCGACCGACAATCACTGACACAGAACAAAATGCCCGTCAACATGCTGTCGGAACCGTTCTTCTTCATCTAGATAGAGAGTGAGGTCGTGTCACCCACCGATGCAAATAATCAATGAGCATGGTTGCTTCAGTGAGTTACTGAATAAGATTGCCACCACTGCAAAGTCAACTGGCACTCTTTCTAGTATACATTGGTCGACTGCCCCGTCTGGACATCTGAACGTCCAAAGTCCCAAGACCTAGTCGACTAAATTTGACGAGACCTGTTCCCGCCAGCAATCATTGCTGCCATAATGGAGGGCGATGAAGGTTTTTAGGAGGAAGTAATTGGTTTCTTTCTATGAAGCTGTAATACTCCAGAAGGAGACCGCTGAACGGAGTTAGGAGAGGGCTCTGATTCCGAGCGTAGAGGGCAACTGCGGCGATATTAGCCGTCGGCGGGGTCGCAAACTACCAGAGAGTGGGGCTTTTTAGGGTTCCGTTGCCAAATGGCAAAAAACGCAAATCTTATAGATTCGTCCTGTCTGTCTGTCTGTCCGTCCGTATGTCACAGCCAATTTGTTCCGAAACTATGATAGCTATACTGTTGAAACTTGGTCAGTGGATGTATTGTTATTGCGACGTATTGTGGACTGTGAACCGCATTAATATTTTTACACAAAAATAGAAAAAAAGCAATAAATTTTGGGGGTCCCCATACTTAGAACTGAATAGTTTGCGCGAGAGACACTTCCAAAGTGGTAAAATGTGCCCCCCCCCCCCATGTAACTTCTAAAATTAGAGAATGATAAAACTAAATAAAATATACGATGTACATTAACCATGCAAACTTCCAACGAAAATTGGTTTAAACGAGATCTAGTAAGAAGTTTTTTTTAATACGTCATAAATCATAAACCGCAATTTACATTTCTTTCAATCAAAACACTGTTATTAAAACATCGATGAAAGTTACAACGAACTACAAAAACTTTAAAATAAAAGCTGTAAGATGGCGCTCTGGGTCCAAAATGCAGCGAAACATAATGATTGAGCCGATATGCAGGATAGAGCTTCCTAGGCACGGAGTCGACCCTGGGACATGGGGACCTGAAAAAACATGGTTCAGGTCTTCTCAGAGTAGCGCGCATGAAACGGGCCAGCGGAGTGGTTGTAGTAAAACAACACATACTCCTTGCTGTCCGTTAGGCCGGAAATCCGCAAGGGTTTTAAAAAAAAAAGAAAAGAAAACCGAATAAACTATTCACCCGATTTTACCAACATTGTTTATTGATGCCAGATATTAGAGTATGCAACTAAACAATCGTATTCTTTAACTTTACAAAATAAGTGTGACTAACAAATACTGCAATCAATATTTACATAGTCTTCACTTATATATTGTACACCTCAATTTGTTTCAATCTATTGTTTCTATCATGTTATGTATATTATGTGATGCTAAATAAGGTTATTTATCACATTTGAATGTTTTGCAAAAAAATATTGTCTTTTTGCAGTATGTGTTAACTGAAGAACACAATAACAGGCATTTCGTGTACCGAATGTTGTATCCGTGGGCATTGTTTGCGGCGTTTAGACAGCGTATATACTGCGGCATGACATTGGCTGAAAGTGTATGCACTTCAGCAGGACTAGGAGCTTACCCAGTACAAGGGAAAAATAGAACTGGACATGGTCCTACTGTTGGCTATTTGAAGTTGAAAAAGATGTAAGTAACTTTATGCTGTACTTCTTGTGATAGAAATTGAGATATCATTGTTCTTAATTTCAATTAAAATGTTACAAAATTGAGTTTTTGAAATCAGTATTTTCACTTTCATTGTGTGAGTTTCATGCTTGTTATAAAAATTTCTGAAATAGGATCTGCTAAGCAAAACATTTGAATTTTTTTACGTTTCAGATGCTTCCTTAATATTTTTTTAAATTGTAAATACTGTAAATACTGAAATGGTTATTGAATTTGCAGGTCGGAAGAAGACGCTAAGGAAGCCCAATATGACTTTAAGACTGTGGAATCAATGGATGTATGGGGATGTGAAACTGTGGTTACCTTGCGCGATTCTATGAAAGTATGGAATAAAGCTGTGCAGTACTGGGTCGCCATGGTTGTCTACAAACGTTTTCCGTCTAAGCCTTTGAAGTAAGTTAGAATTCGATACCCTCCCTGTGTTGTGAAACTGGAATATTCAGATTTTCTGAGAACACTAATGGAATTGAAAGAAATCGTATAAATTCGATCAGTGTGCTACAGTAGGCTAAGACGTCTGAAGAGATACCAGCAGTGAGTTTGTTGGTGATGATATCAATATGATGAAACAATTTATTCCCGAAAAAAATTTAAATACATTTAATAAACTTATAATTTTCAGTAACAGCACCTAAATTAAGTTCGGTTTAAACTAATATGAAATCAGTTGTAGTTTTTCTTCGTTACTCACCTCACACCTTCGAACACGATAATATTATCTTATTTATTAGTATTCTGTCGAGCGTGTAACCCTACCGGGTGTTTATCTACTCCGTTATGTCGGAACTTCCGATTATTATTAGACCTTCGGTCCCGATTTCGAAACTTTTAAATCGGAGGTTTTAATGCTCGAAGCATAACAAATAGCAGCGGCGGCCTGCGTTGACGGACCGCTACGCACAGGTTCGTGCGTATCGTAACTTCTATGAAGTAGTTCCAAATACAACTTGATTTTGGTTTCATTGTCTAATACAAAAACAGATCCTTTTTATCGACATTAAGCCGCAAAATACAAAATAAATGACTATGTTTATCGCATATTTACACATTATGTATATACAGGGTGAATTTTTGAGACGGGACAGTAACACAGTAAGGGTAGGTACCTTAACCGTTACAGTTACAGGAAAACGCTTGTAGAAGACTATCCATTATTTTTTAAGATATTCTGAACTACATTTACAAATTTTGGAAAAATGTACAGCCAGCAAGAAAATGGTCATTTTAAACAAAAACTTTTCTAATGCATGCATTAACAAGGATTTTAAATGATACCTATCCAAGAAAATTATCGGCTGCTACTAGCTCAGTACAAAAACGAGTGTACATGTATTCGTTAAAACGGTGATCATTTTGACCAATTTATTTCGTAGATCATCTAAATGTATGTTTGTCTAGTTATGTTTGTTTGTGTCTAAAATACATATTAAAATTATTTATTTCCGTACAAATGTATGGGAAAAGTTTTTTGCGATTTCTGACATTTCTAGTACTCAAACATCAGTTGGTCCGGTAGAGACTTTTCATACGAAACAGGAGCGGTGGCATCAAAAAAAGTTTTTGATTAAAATGACCATTTTCTTGCTGGCTGTACATTTTTTCCAAAATCTGTAAATGCAAATTAGAATATCTTAAAAAAATGATGGGTAGTCTCCTAAAAGCGTTTTCCTATAACTATAACGGTTAAGGTACCCTTACTGTCCCGTCTCAAAAATTCACCCTGTATAGCGGGAGCGGGGAATCTCCCCGCCACATGTACGAAGTATATATTTAAGTAAAAATTAAGGATTTGCTCACTCAATTTGAGTAGATCTCATTTACAACAGACATTTGGACCGAACCAAGTTCGAATGTGTCTTTATTGAGTCTGACAGCGGATGGCATAAACGGAGATTTTAAAAGGCTAAAATCTCTCTACTGCCACCATTTTTGACTCTGCCTCCGCCTCCGACTTGTAGGTACTTAATTCAAGAATTGTTATATCCCTTTTCTATTATGTTACGGTATACTTACACACGCACACGATGCAAGCTGGAATATGTGAAGGTCCTTTTGTATTAGTGTATGTATGTAATACTTTTGTTCTAGAATGCACGCAGCGCTATTTGTATCAGTGATCTGGCACGGGTACCATGCCGGCTATTTCTTCTGCATCTATGCCTGCCCCTTTTATGTGATGGCCGAAGATATATACTACAAGCTTTACTATAAAGATGCAACTGGAATGGTAAGTAACAAATTACGATTTCAGTTCATTCATTCGTTCATTCTTTGAACTTGAGGCTATCTGAATCTTTCATATTCACATATCAATTCTGATTTCTACAGAATTATTTGATATTAAAAAATTTAAAATATTTTTATCTAGATTCTGGCGATTGTTCATAATGATGTTTCTGATATGATGTTTAAAAATCATTTTTCAGAAAAAGAAAATCATTGGCTTCATAATGTGGTTCCTGCGCTCCCATTCAGAATCATACCAAGCGGCTGCCTTCCTGCTACTTACTTTTGACCGTATTTGGGTGTATTATTCATCTGTTTACCACTACTGGTATGGCTGCTGGCTGGCATTCCTCATTGTAGGGTTTGCCTTACAGAAAATACACGCGATGAATAGGCCACGAACCGCCAGGAATGAGAACCGACCACTTATTTCGAGCAATTAGTTCCGTTAGATTACGATCTCAATATGTAAGAGTATAGCTCAATTACTAAGTGATTGTTTTAGTATAGGAATAAGGCGGTACTTGCATGATAGAGATTATGATTGCGCAGTATTTATTGTATGGAGGAACAAGTTGGGTGGAGCAACACAACAGTCAAAGGATTTTGTATGGATTTTTTATTGGTCGCGTAGTATTTATTATTTTTAATGCTTTTGCAAATTTTATTTTTGAGTGCAATAATTTTGAAGGCTACCTAAAATACTCGAGATTGATAAAATGTGTAGTCATGTGTTTTGAGTTTGAGTTAAGGATAAACGCAGGCAGGATATATTTAAAACAGATAATTATTTTTTTTTGAAGTTTGAATTGAAAAATAAAAAGTTGGGCAAAAAAAATTGCGAGTCTAACTCAATCTAGAAACTTTCGCACAAGTTTATAGAGAAAGTGGCCAGAGTTTAATGAAAACTTGCAGCTAAACAAATATTCTCACACAGCGTGCGCGCAGTGCGCAGAAGAATACTGTAGTATTTTTCTGTTTGAAAAAGTTGTTGATTAATCCTTACCTAAAACTCAAAATCCTATGGTAGTCTTCATCTGACACTAACACTGAAGCTTCTTTGTAGACTGGTAGAAACGTATTTATTTTTAATCTCACAATACGTATACTGTAGCTTATCATTAGGTTAGTTATTATATTATAGACAATAATTTGTAGTTTGGGTATTCTTTTTTGAGATTTTAAATCATAATAATATATTACATATATATAAATAAAATTTATAATTTTTTATTAAAGCTTTTTATACACTAAAAATCTATTGTCAATTGAATAAAATAAAAATTTTCTAAGTCACTACATGGATGAATTTATATACTTATTTATTTCGGTTACAATGTAATGAAATCGGTTAAAGCTGGGTATTTTTTTAAGTATATTGTAACTTTAACGTTAGTATTTATAAAATAGGCGTAGGTATTTATAAAATACATAACATTCCAGTAGTTGGGAATTTGTAATTTGTAGAACTTTATACCAAGAATAAAGGCCGTGTATTAAATTTGTTTATTTCTTCTTCACATCACAATTGAAGTCGTACCTATTATGCCTATTAGTATTCAAAAAGATTTTAATTTTAAACAAAAAACAATTAATTTCAAAACCTTGACCATTTGTTCGTTCTGTATAGGTAAATATTTAGAATGACAGGCAATTGAAATGTCAATCCATTTACTTATTTTCATTGATATATGTCATTATAAAAAATGTGTGTGCAGTAATTTATTACTAAGTTCTGAGCTGAGATTCTCTGGCACCTAGATTTCTTAATTCAATTCGTGGTTGCATCTAATCCAAGTAAGCGCATTTTACAAGTTAGGCCATAGGTAACTCCTGAATTAACAAAGTTATCTAATCCGTTACAGTATTCCTTTTAAGTTCATCACATGAACTGCCATCATGATTTGTTATCCAGTTTTAACATAAAAAACGGTTAAGTTGAATTACTTGTAAACGAACTACCGATTCTCAGACCTACCTGATAAAACACATAAAATTTCATAAAAATCGGTCAAGCCGTTTCGGAGGAGTACGGTAACTAGGGTTTATTCCCGGGAATTCTCGAGCCGAGAATTCCCGGGAAATCGTTAGGCTTTGTTCCCGGGAAATCTAGCTCGAGAAAAGTCGAGAATGTAGCTATATAGAAATTAAATTACCGTTTGTTTTGTTGCTTGGCGTCCGCGCCAAAGCGTAGCGGCACCCTTAAACATTGATCTCATACACTGCAAGCGCTCTGCGGCGTCGTTTTTACACGATAGTTTACGTAGTGTTTCACAGATAACGTGATAAATTGAAATCAAACAGGTAAGTATTTTCACTTTGATTGACACATCATGGCTTTATTATTTATTTTATTTTCATCAATAATATAATCTAAATATGATCTTAAATTTTACTAGGTACGAGTAGGTACCTATGTGTTCTTTTCTATCATTTTTAGTCAAACTTTAATACATAAAATAACTAACGATACATTAATTATACTACTTAGTCTACTTACATTTCCTATTTTTGTAAAACAACAAGACACAAGCTTAGTTGTTAATTATTCTTATATATTTTTCTTATGTAAGTAATTTGAAATTAATTAATGTGTCATTTTAAATTTGTGAGACGAATATTGCAAGTTATGTTGTGTGTGTGTATATATATCACATACTATTCAATAGGCTTATTATTAATTTGAATTGCGTTTGTTATAGATTTTACCGAAACGTCACTATAACAGTAAAGGTGAAAGCATCAAAAATATGAAAATATTAAAAAAAAAGAAATCTGCAAATGCGCAATGTATAAAGTGCCAAAAAAACATTGTTTGTAAAGGTTCAAATACTAGCGGTTTGGTGAGATGTTGAGGTTATTGCAACCAAATAATATGAGAAAACGTACGTAAATGTAAATTTCTGGACAACCCGAGAAGACCCGAGAAATTAGCTTCGAGAATTCGCGAGAACCGAGAAATTGAAAAGCTCGAGAAATCATGAACCCTAACGGTAACTAACATTGTGACACGAGAATTTTATGTGTGCGGAACTAGCTACCCTACCCCAGCCTGCAAATTTATGATATTCGCAATAAAAAAAATACTAATCGATAGATTTTTAAAAGCTCAATTCAACTACGTAGCCCTTTGAAATTGCTCACCTTTAATTATTTAATTAAAAATAAATAAAGTCCTTGAAAAAAAATTAATTTATCTGTATATTCAAACTCCTATATCTTGTGATGTATACAATATTTCAAATTGCTCAAAGTTCTAAAATACTGCTCAAGTTGCATTTGTAATTGCTCAAGTAGAGTTCTCACCAGCTCCACTTTCCTTAATTATTAAATAAATATAAATAGTTTGAATAAATTTTTAACCAAACAATAATCTACCCTACCCCAGAATGTAAAAAGTGTGAAAAGTGAAAAATATCAAGCAAACATAATGAACATGTATACTACTACTTATTTTGTTTTGGAGCAAAGAAGAATATATAGAAAATACTTTGTAAACAGACATAAAGTTACAAAATAAAGTTACCTTTTAGTCATGATTTGATTTTTGTATAAATTGAACATAATGAATAAGTCAACAAATAATAAAAATACCTCATAATAGATGATGTTGTGCTTGGAGTATTATAGTTATATTATAGTTTTTATTATCTTAATTATTAAATAAATATAAATAGTTTGAATAAATTTTAACCAAACAATAACCTACCCTACCCCAGAATGCAATGAAAAAATACTAATCGATAGATTTTCAAAAGCTCAATTTAACTACGTACCGCTTTCAAATTGCTCACCTCTAATTTTTTAATTAAAAATAAATAAAGTCCTTGAAAAAAAAAAAATATCTGTATATTCAAACTCCTATATCTTGTGATGTATACAATATTTCAAAATGCTCAAAGTCCTAAAATACTGCTCTAGTTGCATTTGTAATTGCTCAAGTAGAGTTCTCACCAGCTCCACTTTCCTTAATTATTAAATACATATAAATAGTTTGAATAAATTTAACGTATAGATAAGTGAATGCTGCGCATGCGCTCAAACAGTAACGCGAGTCGCAAGGCAAAAAAAAAACAAGTGTTTCATAACCTTATCATATTGAAATAAAAACTATAATATAATATAATATAATATAATATAATAAAAACTATAATATAACTATAATACTCCAAGCACAACATCATCTATTATGAGGTATTTTTATTATTTGTTGACTTATTCATTATGTTCAATTTATACAAAAATCAAATCATGACTAAAAGGTAACTTTATTTTGTAACTTTATGTCTGTTTACAAAGTATTTTCTATATATTCTTCTTTGCTCCAAAACAAAATAAGTAGTAGTATACATGTTCATTATGTTTGCTTGATATTTTTCACTTTTCACACTTTTTACATTCTGGGGTAGGGTAGATTATTGTTTGGTTAAAAATTTATTCAAACTATTTATATTTATTTAATAATTAAGAAAAGTGGAGCTAGTGAGAACTCTACTTGAGCAATTACAAATGCAACTTGAGCAGTATTTTAGAACTTTGAGTAATTTGAAATATTGTATACATCACAAGATATAGGAGTTTGAATATACAGATAAATTAATTTTTTTTAAGGACTTTATTTATTTTTAATTAAATAATTAAAGGTGAGCAATTTGAAAGGGGTACGTAGTTAAATTAAGCTATTGAAAATCTATCGATTAGTATTTTTTTCATTGCATTCTGGGGTAGGGTAGGTTATTGTTTGGTTAAATAATTATAAGAATCTCCAAGAAGAAGTAAACAAGTATCTTGTTTACTTCTTCTTGGAGATAGCAAACATAATGAGAATGTATACTTACTTCTACTTATTTTGTTTTGGAACAAAGAAGAATATATAGAAAATACTTTGTAAACAGACATAAAGTTACAAAATAAGCAATTTGAAAGGGCTACGTAGTTAAATTGAGCTATTGAAAATCTATCGATTAGTATTTTTTTCATTGCATTCTGGGGTAGGGTAGGTTATTGTTTGATTAAATAATTATAAGAATCTCCAATAAATATAAGAATCTTCTTGGAGATAGCAAACATAATGAGCATGTATACTACTTCTTATTTTGTTTTGGAGCAAAGAAGAATTTATAGAAAATACTTTGTAAACAAACATAAGTTACAACATAAAGTTACCTTTTAGTCATGATTTGATTTTTGTATAAATTGAACATAATGAATAAGTCAACAAATAATAAAAATACCTCTAGATGATGTTGTGCTTGGAGTATTACAGTTTTTATTTCACTATGATAAGGTTATGAAACACTTGATTTTTTTTGCCTTGCAACTCGCGTTACTGTTTGCGCGCATGCGCAGCATTCACTTATCTATACGTTAAATTTATTCAAACTATCTATATTTATTTAATAATTAAGGAAAGTGGAGCTGGTGAGAACTCTACTTGAGCAATTACAAATGCAACTTGAGCAGTATTTTAGAACTTTGAGCAATTTGAATTATTGTATACATCACAAGATATAGGAGTTTGAATATACAGATAATTTTTTTTTTTTCAAGGACTTTATTTATTTTTAATTAAATAATTAAAGGTGAGCAATTTCAAAGGGCTACGTAGTTGAATTGAGCTATTAAAAATCTATCGATTAGTATTTTTTTTATTGCGAATATCATAAATTTGCAGGCTGGGGTAGGGTAGCTTGCGGAGCTTTATGTGTGAATGCATTTAGGGTTGCCAAGTTACCCAAATTGATGAATTAAAGAGACAGTAAATGAATAAAAATATTTTACTTTTTCGAAATTTTATTCCTTCTACTGTTTAACATCCCAAATACTGAGTATTTTTTTATAATAATGTATTTTGCTTTGAGAGGTTCTTAAAATTTCCTCTAATTTTGAGATTTGGTGAAACCAAATCGTTTAATATTTTTTCTCTATATATTTCATAACACTAATTTTGTGTTCTACTCCGACGAAAGTATGTTCGGATTCTAAGTGAAAAAACATGCTATCATTACCAACATTTTTTTCTAGAATTTTTGTGAGAATATATTTCTGTTGCCTTTGGTTTTGTAATGTGATGTGATTGACCATTTCGCAAATATCATCCGCGCAGTGCATCTTCCACACTATATTATTATGTTTGTATGCATAATGGCAAATGCTACCTGCCAGTTAACCGATCATCAATTTTCGTTAATCATTAAATTCTCCTCCTTTAGTTGTATTAAGTATATGTACCTAATGTATACTACAAATGACACTGTATTTGTTTGGAAACCAATCGTTTTCACCATAACAATTTCTAATTATGTATTTGAATTCAATCATTTTCCATACTCCATTTTCCTTAGAAAATCTAGTAAAAAGAATATTAAATACAACACTACTAGCAACTATTTAATAAATAATAACCTTTATAAATTGATTTTAATAATAAACTATAAATCCTATATTTCGGGTAATTTGCATACGTGAATATTTGCAACACTGGACTTTTAATGAATTATTTTGTTCTAGGAAATGCAGATTGATTTAAATGTTTAAAATCTGGAAATAAATGATTAAATTATTTATTTTCCGAAACGTGATGAATGGATTATTATTCTTTCGGTCACTACAGTTTTTACACCATTTAAGACATGTTGTATTTTATATCTTTTTACCGCGTAACGTGTGTCGCTGTCTCGATGGTTACGCGCGTAATGGCCGACTAATGTGTGAAAGTGTGCGTGCCGGGCTCTATGTACAGCGAGCTGGCGGACTCTGAGTGACACATTGTTTTGTTAGCGAGACTATGTCCAACTTTTTTCCATGAAATAGGTGAAATTCTTCCAATGTGAAATGAGGACATCAAAAATACCTTCAAAATATTCTGAATTAAATAAAAGTACATAATATTAAATTATTTAAAATTTTATTACTTAGAATCTCTATATATTGTTAACAATGTATCACATATTTTTACACATCTATTTATTATAAGAAAAAGGCATTTTATTTCATTAAATTTAACAGCGAGTATAATGTTAATAGTGTTATTACAATCTCCACAAAAACAAGTTATCCTTTATATATTCAGCACACATTGGTGTATCAGGTACATCAAAACCACTGTCACGCTGAAATGAAAAATATAATATACGAGTATTAGAAATAACATTTATACAATGAGTATTTATTGAGTATTATACTACGTGTATATACAAAACAGCAAAATAAAGTGCGCTGTTAAAATGTGTATTGAGTCGTTTCCCTTACCGATACTCTGTTGACTACAACTTGGAAACAGTACAGTGGGCCAAGCCAAGTACAAACGTATTTCGTTCTGTTATCGCCGATGCCTCTATTCTCTTGTTTGATTGGCTTATATTTTGTTTTGATCACGTGACTGAGTGACATTAGCCAATATATAAATATTCTTGTATAAATGTTTGCACTGGCTATTCATATTGTGTCTTTTCATTTAAGATTAAACGACAAGTGCCATTTAAGCCTCAACTTATGTCATATATACGATATTTCTTTCTCAAATAAAGGTGAACAGGGAGCTTTAATTTTAAAAGATTGGGTAAGAATTCTTACATACTAACAAATACATTTTAATAACTAGGTACTATTTAGTTAAAGGGGTGGATTTATTCTAACTCTTGAACAAAAATAGGGAAATTTGCTTCCCAAATTCCACTGTACTGACTATAGGCAAAGTATTACACTGGGATTATTTCGTCACAGTTCAGTATTCTTTTTGAAAAACAATAGACTGTGAAGTTTCTTGTGTGTAGTGGTTTGTTAAGATTATCGATTAATATGTATTTGTTGGATAAGAGTAACGCTTCAATACAAAAGCATCTTCAGTTGCGATATTTGGATACAGCCATACCTCTGCAAGTTTTATCCTGTTGCTATTAAAACATGCATGTTAAAAGTTATCTGAGATTCTTCACCTCAATTCCTGTCAATCATAAAAAGTAACATCCATCTTATATACAACATTATTCACACAGTTAAAATAATAGTACGAGATCCGGCTGCAAAATATCTACGTTCATAGCGTAGGTATTTAATAAAATTCACATTTTACATACATTTATGATTAGGAGAATACATTGATAACAGGGTGCCAGTCAATAAGTGGCTGCAAGTAATTTTAATTAAATTAATGTTAATTAATTTTCCAAGAAAAATTTCGTTCACTTAGTTTTTAAAATAAAATACCATTCACATCATAGCAATGTTTGTAAAGAATTCGAAAATCGATGGGTGCCGTTGCGCACTCGGTCGCAACTACTTGGCAGCCAGGTGTAAACAGGTAATAGTTTGGTGTATTTATACGTTCATGATGTATACGTATGTTGTAAATATTAAATTAAAGCTATTTTTTTTAAAATATGATGATATATATCTTTTATCAGTGTATTACATTGTTTTATGAACTAATCAAAGTTCGATTCCTCGTTGCTTTAACTCGGATACCTCGAGTGTTTAACAGCTGGCAACCCTAATTTGCGGCCATTTGTTCACAGGCAGCCATATATCATCATATTAAAAAAAAATAGCTTTAATTTAATATAAAAAACATGCGTATACGTCATGAACGTATAAATACACCAAACTATTACCTGCTTACACCTGGCTGCCAAGTAGTTGCGGCCGATTGTGCAACGGCACCCATTGATTTTCGAATTCTGTACAAACATTGCTATGATGTGAATGGTATTTTATTTAAAAACCAAGTGAACTAAATTTTTATTGGAAAATTAATTAACATTAATTTAATTTAAATTACTTGCGGCCACTTATTCACTGGCACCCTGTTATCAATGTATTCTCCTAATCATAAATGTATGTAAAAATGTGAATTTGATTAACTACGCTATGAACGTAGAGATTTTGCAGCCGGATCTTAGACTATAATGTGGTGCAGCATTTTAATTTAGGCGGTTATGTCATGGAGATATTACGTGTCTTGCGAATTATTCCTTCTTAGTACATAGTTGTGACAAGCATATATTATAATTCTTAGCCTACAGCTTTGTTGACATTAGCCTCTGCCAAAAAGAAATAAAAGCGAAAGTACATAGACACATTACTCCTAGATTGAAAAATATATTAGATTAGTAAGGGCGAGGAAAAACATAGTGCTCAAACGGAAAAGCTTGTGATAAGCAAAAGAAGTGTAAAGACAGGCGCCAAACCCATAGCTCTACCACAATCAGTGCTCAAGTAATTTACCTAAAATAATAGTTGGGTCTGCGAGTAGTGGCCCAATTATGTTGCGCATGGCTTTGCCCGTAATTCTTGTTTTGAGCCGGCGGTTGACTATTCTGCTGATAGCCTGATGGATAAGATTGAGGGTTAGAGCTCCTCGAATTCGAACTGTACGAGGAGTAATTTGGATTCTCCATAATTGGTCTAGTATTAAAGATATTGCTTAAACCTCCGTTCTTGTTGAGATTGCTGAGGATGTTGCCGAAGGCGTTAGAAAGAGGATTGCTTCCAGTGCCACCGTTGGTTCCTGTACCACCTCCGCCATTGGCATATTTGTTCAACGTATTTAGGATGCTATCGATAGGACTGCCACCGCTGCCGAACCCTCCAGTGTTGGAGCTCGAGCCGCCGTAGGGAGAGCTACCGCCATAAGGGTTGCTGCCTCCACCAGATGTTCCACCGTATGGAGAGCTACCGCCATAAGGGTTGCTGCCTCCACCAGATGTTCCACCGTATGGAGAGCTCCCTCCATACGGCTTGCTGCCTCCACCAGATGATCCACCGTATGGAGAGCTTCCGCCATAGGGTGAAGAGCCTCCAAAGTTACTGCTGCCTCCGCCGTATGCTGACCCTCCATGGTTACTGCTGCTACCGCCGTAAGGAGAACTGCCTCCATATGGTGAACTACCACCATATGGTGAGTTGCCTCCACTGGGAGAGTTGCCACCGGTGTGAGAGTTACTACCGTAGGGCGAGCTTCCGCCATATGGTGAGTTTCCTCCATATGGGGAATTGCCACCAGTGTGTGAATTGGCACCGTAGGGCGAATTGCCTCCGTAAGGTGAGTTTCCACCGTTGGATGGTGGAGGGGGTGGGTTATAGTGTGGTGGGTTATCAAAGTTTGACGTTGGCGATTGTGGTGGTTTAGCGGCTGGTTTTTCTGGCTCGGAATGAGAACCTGGAATGTTGAAATTAAGAATTTATTAAAATATGTAACTACTTATTAAGTACAGTTTTAATCTTTTTATTTTCACAGACATGAGCGTGAATATAACCTCTCAACAATATGGAGTACTATTGTACCAATTAGTACATACATTGTTTTATTTTAACCAAGCAACTAATAACAATTGTTCGACCTTTGAAAATTATGAGTTTATAGATATAGTTTATAGAGTTTACATCGGAATATAAATAATCATCGATTATAAGAAAATTATTAATTTAACTAAACTTTGATATTTTACCTTGAACAAGAGACTTCTTCTTGCAAGTTGGGTAAGTGCCACAATTGGAGCTGTGACCAAAAGAGCACGGATCTTCGGCAAGTACACATACTTCGCTATTCAGACAGCCGATATCTTTGCATGTTCGCCCGTATTCTGCAAATTGAGAGAATAAGAATAGTTCAATATACGCAAGTATCTTGAATCAAGTTAGGCTTTTACGTGATTTAGAGTAGCATACTACAATATACTACATACATTGTACTACGTACATTAGGGCTATACTAGACTAGATATGAGAAACATAGAATATGTTCTAAAATTAGTTCGATGCTTGCTTAATTCCTCCTAGAATAAAACAGCATTCACACACAATGAAATAAAACAACACGTCTAGTATTTCTGTATAACTGCTATCATTTTGGTACATAGATGTAAATAAGACAAAAAAACAAATCTAAAGATTCGTGAGTTGCGTCAAAATATGAAAATAAGATTATTTTTGACATTAACGGCGATTCTGTTGTTCATATCACTAAACTATAAGTCACTAATATTTGTGTAAAACCCTTACAATCAAAACATTGAAAATAAGATCTGGGGACACTGCAGTGCACTGCAGCCAAAGTGAGGAAAAAAGTGGCACGGCCGTATTATCATTTTCTCGATTTAATTGACTTTGGTGGTGATTCTGTTGATCACATCACTAATGCGATATGCTTAGTTTAACGTTACACGCTATGCTCGGATACAGGTTTTAAATGTTCAAAACAAGTTTAGTGTTCACAACAATAAACTTTTAGTGTGGCTAAGTTTAGTGATGTTAACAACAGATTCGTGGCCGTTAAGTACATGTTTATGTTTAAATTGACACTAAACTAAATATATTACCCGTTTCTACATGGTCTCAGCTTCAAAATAGAAAACTTTGTTATTTTAATATAGAAACCTTCGCAGAAGTCGCCCTTTTAAATTTTATACTTTAAAACAGTATGAAATTCAACACTTTCATTTATGTTTTAAAATAAACGAAGTCACGTTCCCAGTTGTTCCGCTGTTTTCTATATGTACCTATGGTGGATGTTGAAGACTGAGTCATTGCTGACGTTTGAAAAGAAAAACTACAGTTGTGTTTATTGATACTCAACACATTTGCCAAGCTTATATATATAGTTAACATAATAATTAAACAGTCCGATTAACTAGGCATTAGTTAATTGAACTGTAGATGGCCCGAGGTATGTCGGGGTCCAAGGGGCTTCCTTCCGAGGATACACCTGGTTCCCCGGCTTGTAGTAAATGAGACGGCGTGCGGTTTTAGTCGGTTCGAGTCCGACTTAGCCATCAACTGGTGGCATCCGATGGGATTTCCGCACGAGAAAAATAAAGGTATATAGTGCAGTGCATCAGTTCTTGGCTTATTTTGTAAAAACTTTGCATGACGTATTGTTTCAAACTTAGATTTCTTCGAACGATGTTTCTTTAGAAACGACGGCTGGTTTTCTTTAGAAACATCGTTTGCTTGACAGGGCAGTGAGAATAGTTTCCTTGATGGCGGTAAACTGTCTATTTGCGTTGAAAATTTTCTTAAGCACTAATATTAGATTTTCGGTTCTCGTGAAGCGTATCTATAAAATACTAATTATATTATTAATTTAAATGAATAAATATACAGAACATTTATTAGTTTAAAAACCCTATTAGTTTATTGTCACTATCATAGTTACATTTAATTTCTACAGGTGTTAAAAATTGTAAGTTGTTATTGTATTGTCTGCTTTTAAGACTAAAGTACCTGGGAGATCGAGCTTTTCTCGGTTACTACTAAATAACCCCATCTATTCTATTCTAGCTGTAGTGTTGCTGTGTTGCATCACCACCAAACAAGTGTTACTGAAAGAGTAGTCGCAAGCAATGGTAAGAGTAAAGCGAAAGAAAAAGTCATGGAAACTCAATAACTTGCGTTTTCTCAAAGATAAGATTGATCTAGATCGATTTTTAACCCCAGAAAACCCCTAATACCCAAAAAAGAAAATCCTATGTCGTTAATTTCAGGATTTAATAAAGCAAGTATACTGGACTCTGGTCTCTCTTCCTTAAATCAATATTAATATTAAAGAAGGAGAATTCACCGGCGCCATAAAGCACTTAGCCATTGAAACCTCTTCATAAAAGGCTATCTGGGATAGAAATATACGGTAAAAGAGCAAAGCAAATATCTATAATATTTTCCTGCGTAACGAATCCACTTATTCTGAATTATCTTTACATTGTACAAGGCTAAAATGGAAGTCCATTTTCTTGTGATGTAATTTTTGATGCGGAAGGACTGCAAATTTTTGAAGAACATAAATCATTTTCAGATATTTATCTACAGTATACGCAATGTTACAGTCGTTTACTGGAATAATAAAAGGGATTAGGATAGGTAAAACGCGTTTGAAAATGGAAAAAATACACCCATATAATACCGTATGAATATATTTTATTCCGCTGTGTCTACGAGAATTTCGCCCTTTTTATAACCCAAAGGGCGTGACCGGGTAAAGAATTTGGTTGTAAGGGAATAGGGATCATTTGCATATACAAGATTATATACTTAGATTGGACTCGCCGTCGTCTTCGAGAGTCAATATCACACGTAATAAAAGCCTACCGAACCGAAAAACCTTACCACCGAATTGTTTTCCACTATGTAAGTTTTATGTTTATTTTTTATAATATGTTTTTTGGTACATAATGCATAGGTGTTTTACCAAACATAGCAGTATTTTTAGTGATTTAGTTGTAGCATATGCTGTGTCTTCTACATCGTGTAAACAAGTTTGAAGCTAACATGGTAAACATGTTTTTCAAGATTTTATTTAGAGGACACAGGGTCTTAAAATGGAATCAGTGTTAATTTGGTTAAGGATAAATTAAATAAACATCTGCCTACTTCTAAATCGATTTGTTTGTTAAAAATTACAGGACATTGACATTGATTACAATTTGACAGTGATTATAACGTTTGAGGTATAATACAATTAATTTCTTTTACATTTCCATCATATGTTACAGTCAGGAGTTGTCAGTACAGGAGTTATATCTCCCATTTCAATGTTTGACACGTCTCGAACAAATGACATCATTGGAAGCGTTACATTACCAATTGACGTCAAATGTTTTTTTTCTTAGTAAGTGGCAAACTGTGGCGATGTCTACAAGTCTGCCAATTTCAAGTTCTATGGTAAGACAGAAAATGTTGTGTAATGTTTACAGAGCAACATGGTAGGAAGTTGCTGTACGCAGGCGTTCCTCTCTGTCATAGCAAGTCCATTACACAGAATGTGTTAATGTATATCATAAATTATGAACTTTATGTTTTAATTGTTATATGTGAGTTCATAGTGATTATTTTTGAATGGTTCCCCCCGCAAAAAGTGACAGACTGTAATGTACTGGGAAAAGAATTAGAAAAGAAGTTATGGGTATTCTCCTCCGGTTCGTGGGTTTGTGTTACTCTACGTCTAAAGTTCGATGAACTAACATGCCTTTATAGAGCAGTTGTATCTTTCTAAAACGTTGCCCAAAAGGATTTCCTAGACTGAACTTTAATAAATTTTAAACGATAAATATGAAAAAAAAAACGCGACAAATACATGGCATTAAAGAGAGCTGTAAAGTGGAAACACAACATCAATATTATATGCTTTGTAAAACGAAAACCAAAAGTAAATAATGAAATCTTTTGTTTTTAAGTTTTTAACATGCGAATGTTAGATCACTAGTTAACACACAATAGATTGATTATATCAATCTTTACTGATATTAGAGCCTAAAAAAAGGTACATCAACAGAGTACCTAACCTTAAATTCTAAACTAGGCATCGTGACTTGGGACTTAGTGCTCTGCTGCTACAGAGACAGAAGACACATTTTAACGGTTAGTTTAACAGTGTGTTTAGTTGTTGATAGGCGTTCCCTTACGTTTCTGTTATAATTATTCAGGATACTACCTATCTGTATCAAGATTAATGCAAATTAATTCAGTGGTTAGGATTGGATCGAGTATCAAACATCATTAATCCTATTGAAGACGAAATTATGTAATTACGCACACAACTCTTTAAGACTGACGTCATGGCATGCGTATTTTACACACTAGCTAATTCTCAGAATACTCCTATTTATCTTATAGCTATTTTCTATGAAGCTATGAATTGGCGTATGTTTTTGCTGTTAAAGATAATAATGTTTTGAATTTATATTAACGGACAAAACAGATTGTGACTAATGAACACGTACTGTTACATCCCTATTTTCACTGTCACATCACTATTTGTTAGAGTAAAATGCTGACTTGCAATTATTGCTGGTTTACCTAAATACGATATTATAAATCAGCAATAATTATGCTATAAATACGTAAGACTTTACTAAATTAGTTCAGTTGGTTATTCTCTAGCTAAACTGCTCCCCAGCTACGGACCTGGTTCTTGCCTGCCGGCTGGCTATCAGTGAAAGCTAAGGATACACTCCGGGTCTACTCTGCCCTTCGCTAGGGCTATCCGCGCCGTATAATCCAAGTCGCGTATAAGTTTTAAGTTTAAGTAGAAATTCTGTGTGTGTAAAAACTTTCAGTAAATAAATAGTCGTGAAATTTCAGTGCTGTGTTTTTTTTTATAAGTGCTGAAAAGGACTATCTAACATTTGGTGTCAGAAGAAAAGGGATTTCTGAAGTCCCTCGGGTCGCCTACTCCTGACGACGACCAGCTCCACACAGAAATTGGTCCATATTGCGATCCTGAACTAGTAAGTTGGCCACCTGCTGTCCCTGCCTGTCTTCCTGACGCTGTAAGAGGCCGCCGTCAACCCTAGTCATCGCATACAACGTGTCAGCATCGCTCCATTGTGCGTGAGGGTTTTCCGCCCAAGCACCGAGTTATTGGCTACACGAATAACCAATTTTCTACAAAAAATACATCGCGACACTTGGTTTGAGCGTTGACCCGTACCAACTGCAAACGCTGCACATTCCATCGCTTCCGCCGCATCGCCGCACCGTCACCCGACACCGACCTGCCGCTGTTTCCATGACATCGCTGTATCTACTAATAATACTGTGAGTGTTGTTTATTCGATTTATGTTGATTTATTTTTTGTCATTTGCATTATTTTGCGTGTGGATTCTTAATAATATACTTATATTATACTCTTAATTTCCTTCTCCGTTTCGCGTAATTAATTAAATTCATTCTTTAAAATGGTTAACGAAAGTAGTAAACTTGAAAAGAAAAGCGTTCAGTCGTGTTCAAGTTTACAGACTGTAGGCGTAGAGGAGTTAAATTTTTCTATCCTTACAAAATTTATTAAGCCATTCGATGGCGATAGGAATAAATTATCACCATTTATTAGGAATTGCGAAAATGCCTTAAACCTAGCTACTGCATCGCAACAGAGCATTTTATTCAAATACATTATTTCCCAACTAGAAGGCAAGGCTGAGTCCGCCTGCTCTCTTAAAATTTTTGAAACCTGGTCTGAGCTGAAACAGTTTTTAAAATCCACATTTGGTGAAACCAAACATAGGGATCACTTACTCCTAGACTTACAAAGTTGCAAACAAAAGTCAAATGAGTCTGTCACACAGTATAGTTTACGAATAGAAACATATCTCACTCGTTTACAGACGGACATTACACATTCCACTAGGGACCCTGGTGAATTAAGAGGTAGAATCGCCAGTACGGAAGACTTGGCGCTACATACCTTTTTACTGGGCTTACCTAGCCACATATCAAATATAGTAAGGTGTCGTAACCCTACCTCTTTACAGGAAGCTATTAATCTTGCTATTCAAGAAGAAAAATTACAAAATTATATGCAATCTACTAGATCTTCTGAACATAGACCAAAGTGTAAAATTTGTGGAAAGATAGGTCATTCAGAAAAAACATGTTTTTTAAATCGCCAACGTCACATTAACAATTTTCAAAATGAAATACCAAATCAGGCTCAACCTTCTATATCTTCAAACTCGCAAAATAATAACTTCTGTAGATATTGTAAAAATATTGGTCATGATATATCTCAATGTCGTAAACGTCAATTTAATAACTCGCGTAAAAGTAATAACTCTACTAATCAATTTAAAAAACAAGTACATAATCTCACACCAATAAGCGATTTTGATAATAAATTTGATAATCCGAACTCTGATCCAGATGAACATTTAAACTAAATAAGGTTCCGGTTACGCGTCGTACGGAATCTTCAACTCAAACCGACGCTTTTGATGTCTTTTCGAGACAATTTCTCAATACTAAATCCACTGAATCTAATACTAAATCCACTGAATCTAATACTAAATCCTCTGAATCTAATACTAAATCCTCTGAATCTAATACTAAATCTACTATATCCACTGAATCTAATACTAAATCCACTGAATCTAATACTAAATCCAATGAATCTAATACTAAATCTACTATATCCACTGAATCGAATACTAAATCCACTGAATCTAATGCCAAGTCTACTATATCCACTGAATCTAATACTAAGCCTAGGAAATCCACTGTATCTAATACAAAATCTACAAAATCCTCTAAATCGAATACAATGTCTACTAAATGTAATAAATCCACTGAATCTAATATTAAATCTACCAAATCCAATCAATACTCTACTCCTATGTCTAATAAGTCTACCAAATCTACTATTTCAAATACTTCTACTAAATCTCCTAAGTACAATACATCTATGTTACCTACCATGTCATACAATGAAAATAACAATTGCCCATCAAATAATAACAATTTAAATAACGTTTCTGATTCGTATTCTAATTTATTTGAAATTAATTATAACAATAAAATACATTTGCCTCATGTGTATATTAAATCTAAATACTCTGATAAATTACTAGTTCTTTTAGTTGATTCCGGTGCAGGTGTATCACTAATAAAACAATCCTCGATGCAAATTCAACCAAAATTAGTTTCAGAAATTGTTCAGTTTAAAGGAATCGACAAAAATACGGAATACTTAAAAAGTCTTGGTCACTTTCAATTAGATTTTATATTTCCAAATAATGACGTTATTTTCGGCAAATTTCATTTAATACCAGATTGTGTCGACGTAGAATTTGATGGCATTATAGGTAACGATTATCTCAAATCTCAGGATTCAAAAATAGATTATAGGAATAAGACTTTAAACATAAACGATCATGTTTTAGAAATTCATTTTTCCAAACCAGAATATACTATTCCTGCACGTTCGGAAATGATCGTAGAATGCTATGTTCTAAATCCCGAAGTAACTACTGGATATATCGATAAGTCTGAAATTCAAAAAGGTGTGTTTTTATCTAGTTGTCTCGTTACACTTAAACAAAACAATCATGTCACTGTATCAGTTCTTAACACTAATACTGAAGATGTCAAAATAAAGTCTCTTTGCGTAGTCCTAAACCCTTGTGATTTATTAGATGATTATCTGCATAATATTAACACTCTAAATCTTTCTAATTCCTTCAATCAAAATACTATACCAAATAGATCCTATGAAGTTAAGAAACAAATACGAACTTCACATCTTAATTCTGAAGAATCAAAAGCCTTATTTGATTTGTGCTCTGCATATTCCGATCTGTTTTATTTAGAAGGAGACACTCTTACTTCTACTAGTACCTTGGAACACAAAATTAAAACTACTAACTCACAACCGATTCACGTCAAAACTTATAGATATCCTGAATGTCATAAAGAAGAAGTTAATAAACAGATACAAAAGATGCTCGATCAAAATATAATCAAACCTTCAAATTCCCCCTGGTCTTCTCCCATTTGGGTAGTTCCTAAAAAACAAGACGCTTCTGGTCAAAAGAAATGGCGTATAGTCGTAGATTATAGGAAATTAAACGACGTTACTGTCGGAGACGCTTATCCTATTCCTAATATCACTGACATCCTGGATCAGTTAGGTCATAGCAAGTATTTTACTACATTGGACCTGGTGTCAGGTTTCCATCAAATTCGCATGGATCCAGAAGATGCCCCTAAAACAGCTTTTTCTGTTCCTAATGGTCATTTTGAGTACACTAGGATGCCTTTTGGTTTAAAAAATGCGCCAGCCACATTTCAAAGACTTATGAATACAGTTCTCGCTGGTCTTCAAGGTCTCCACTGCTTCATTTACCTTGATGACGTAATTATATACTCTCACTGCCTCTCTTCACACATAGAAAAACTTAAATTAGTCTTCGATGCTCTCAGAAAGCACAATCTGAAATTACAACCAGATAAATGCGAATTCCTACGACGAGAAGTTGCGTATCTTGGTCATATCATCACTGATAAAGGTGTCTCTCCAAATCCTGATAAAGTCAAGGCCGTATCCAAGTACCCTACACCCAGAAATCCAAAGGAAATAAAATCATTTCTCGGGCTAATAGGATATTATCGAAAATTCATAAAAGATTTCTCAAAAATTACTAAACCCCTAACTTCACTACTTCGTAAAGATACTTCTTTCAATTGGACTCAAGATCAAGAAAATGCTTTTAATACTCTTAAATCAATGTTAACTAGTGCTCCTATTCTTCAATATGCTGATTTTTCTAAGGAATTTATTCTTACTACTGACGCTTCTAACTATGCTTTAGGTGCAATACTTTCACAAGGAGAAATTGGCAAAGATCTTCCAATCGCATATGCCTCTCGAACCCTCAATAGAGCCGAAGGCAAATATAGCACTACAGAAAAGGAACTTTTAGCTATTTTATTTGGTGTGAAAAACTTCCGACCCTATCTTTATGGACGTAAATTTAAAATTGTGACTGATCATCGTCCTCTTGTTTGGTTATTTAATTGCAAAGACCCTAGCAGTAAATTAGTTCGATGGAGACTTAAGTTAGAAGAATATGATTATGAAATTGTTTATAAATCTGGCAAAACTAACCTTAACGCTGATGCACTATCTCGCCCTCCTATAATATGTCCTGTCAATGATATCGATCTTACTAACGACATTACATATGGCAACTTTCTTCGATCTCGTTCTAATCCAATGGTATTTAGTACTGAAATCCGTGAGTTTAATCAAAGTCTGTTAAAAACATCCTGCTCTACAATCGCTTATCCTACTTCAATTGATCTAGACTCATCTAATCCTTACTGTGAAGAAATTGTTAACCTCCTAGATGATAAAGAATCTTTTATAAGCTCCGAGAAAGAACTATATTCACTAAAGAACACTAATATTAATAATAAATTATACATCCATATGTTTACTAAAATTCATCACTATGATTCTTGTACTTATAGAGAATTATTTAAGGTATTAAATTGCCTCCGAAATGAATTAATTATATTCCATCCTGATGTAAAAGAAATTTCTATGTCTGACTTTTCCAATCCCTTTGACAAACTAGAATTTATTATAATTTACGAAATCATATCTTTTATTTTTCATAACACACATATCAAAATTAATATCTACCACAATAAACTCATTTATCCTAAGCCTAACGAAATTCCTACGATTTTAAAAGATAATCATGACTCTCCTATTGGTGGACATATTGGTTCCACACGTTTGTATAATAAACTCAAAGATTCTTTTTACTGGAAAGGTATGAAGAATGATATTGAATCATATGTTAGACAATGTCCACAGTGCCAACAAAATAAAGCTTTACGTGCTTGCAATAAAGCTCCGATGGAGATAACTTCTACATGCCAGGAACCTCTCCAAAGAATAGCAACTGATATTGTTGGCCCTTTACCAGAATCAGGTCTGGAAAAATATAAATACATCGTAACGTTTCAGGATGATTTAACAAAATACTCCATGGCTTACCCCATTACTAATTCGACAGCTGAACAAACAGCTGACTGTTTGATAAAATTTATTTCTCATTTCGGTATTCCTAAAACTCTTTTATCCGACCAAGGTGTTCATTTTATTGCCGAAGTATACAAACAAATTACTTCTCTTTTCAAAATAAAACATCTTTTTTCTACTCCATATCACCCCCAAACTAATGGCGCACTTGAAAGAAGTCACGCCACATTGAAAGAATATTTGAAATCTTACGTGAATGACAATCAAGATGATTGGCATAAATATCTCCCAACTGCTCTTGTATCTTACAATTCATCTGTTCACACTTCTACTAACTTTACACCACATGAATTACTATTTGGCTGTAAACCAAACCTGCCAAGTTCTATCTATGATATCGAACCAACAGTCACATACCCTGATTATATAAAAACTTTGAAACAAAAGCTTATAAATACTAGAAACACAGCCAGAGAGAATATCCGCCGTAGTAAAGAGAATTCCAAAAATTATTATGATAAAAATACTAGAAATATTACTTATAATGTCGGAGATATGGTATATTTAAAGCAACATCATAGATTACGTAAAGCCCTTTCTAGCATTTGGAAAGGCCCATATAGAATTATTAAAGTACATAATAATAATAACGTTACCCTTTTAATTAATCGTAAACATGTTAGACATCATTTTGATGAAATTAAACTAGCCCATGATAATTCCCTTCCAGGGCCGTCGCGCCAGGACTCCTCGCAGGATCAAACATGACTACACCGATAGTTAATAGTCCAGGTCTTTTCTACGATCCGATAGGTACATTGAAATATTATAATAACCATTGGAAGATAGTTACATATTCTGATCTATCTTATATACAGCCTCATATAGAAACATTACAAAGAATTCTAGAAAAATGTAAACTAATCTGTAATACACATCAATCTACTAAAGTCAAAACTGATTGCTGGAATATCCTAAGTCCTTTAGAAAGTCTTTTTATCAATGTTCAAAATAATTACATCTCTTTATCCCATTTAACTAATTCTAATACTACTCACAAAGTTAAAAGGTCTGCCTGGATTGGTATAGGTGGTCCAATCTTAAAACAACTATTTGGTTCTTTAGATGAAGATGACGCTAAGGCTTTTACTGATGCTATTAATGCGGTTCAAGACGATCAAAGACAGTTAGCTTCCATTATGAAAGAAAATATTCACTTAATAACTTCTACCATTTCATCTTTTAACAATACTATTGCCAAACTTAACGATAACGAAAATATTCTTAATAGCAATATACAAGATTTAGGCAAAATTTTAGACACTGTTTCAGCTAATGCCAATAAGTTAGAAATAATATCACATTTATCAATGACTTTTAGTGCCTTAGAAAGTTCTTTAATGATTCTTAAGAGTGTGCTGCGCGAACAAAAAACGCCGAGTTTAGGTATTTACGAGCAGAGTTGCGCGGCAGCGCCGCTAGGCAGCACCGTCGCCGCTTCCTACGTGAAACATTTTATCTAAGATATGTAAAATAATTGTACAGAGTAGGCTCCACACAGAGTAATACATATCTTCTAAATATTCAGTCGTTTTTATGGAAATTTTGTTCAAAAGTAATAATTTCTAGAATCTATTCATTTTCATAATCAGCCTATCGAAGTCCACTGCTGGACATAGGCCTCTCCCATTGCAAACCACTCTGATCGATTTTGGGCTTCTCACATCCAGCTCCTGTCAATATAAGTATATCATCTATACAGGGTGTCCCAGAAAGAATGGGTAATCCTAAAGCACGTAGTAGTATAGCTATCCAGCGTACAAAAAAAAAACCCAAAAGAAATCCAATAGTTGCCCAAATTTTGAAGTTATCTTATTCCTCACAAAAAATCTTATTAGAAATGCAGTAAATAGTATGAGTGCCTATTATACTTTTTTGGAAAAAAATTAACATGAAATTTGATCAAAATAAATTATGACAGAATTTGAGATTTTTGTGAAAAAAATATGTATGAAAAACTAAGCAGCAACTATATTAAAAAAAATGGTATAATACATAATTTTATCCAAAGAGAGAAAATTAAAGCTTCCTTTTTAGTGTAGTAAAGGACGTGTGATAATGTTATTTCGCTATTTACTACCTGAGTGTGGCCGAAGTAATTTTTTGTTAATTATGAGACAGAGATAGGTGAATAAATTCAGTACTAAAGTACAGTGTAAGCGAGCGAGAGACGAGTATATTATTATTGTACCTTTGTACTACTGTACCTTATCTCTCTCGCGCCATGGCACATAGCAATGGCAAGTATTTGGTGCGTCGCTTGACTTGTTCGGTATCGCATGTTCCCATTCCTTTTGCAGTTCTCTGTGATTGTCAATCAGTGTTAAAACGACGATTTCTGGCTAAACAGCCAGAAGTCATCGTTTTAAGTAAGAGTCAAATCATTGGACTCTTCGTTTTGCTCACTGATTTGGACTTTAGTTTGGTGATTTTACGACGACTTGGCTTGTATCTGGACTGGTTTCGTGTATCAGTATGCCGCGTATTCAATATATGGCACAAGAATGCGCAAACATGCACTTTATTTATGGTGAATGTAGAAGTAGCGCAAGTGCTGATGCATTCCTTTATAGGGAAAGATACCCTACAGCGCGTCATCCAGATTACCGCGTATTCATAAGAGTGTACAGATGTTATTCGGAAGGTAGAATGCATAGGTGGTACGAGCACTGGGAGAATAGCAAATATCAATATACAAGACACTGTGCTTGACGAAATTCAGAAGAAGACAAAGACGACCGGTCCACATCTTATAAAGCCCCTTTTACATGTTCTTTTTTTTCAAAATTAGCTTCAAGAAGCTTCCGCTCCTGAAGCCATTCAATCGAATCAGCTTAATACAGTGCGCCGTTCAAGTGCGTGACGATCCTCATTGGATAGCTGTAACAGTATTTTTGCCATATGCGTAGATTTAGCAAAGTTGAAATCGGCTTTACTAAAATCAGGCCTTGGGCAAGTTTCACCGTAGTCTTTATCACTAATGTCTGTATTGCGGGATTAAATGAAACAACAGATGCAGCACACCGTCCTGAGTATGATTGTCTAAGTGAATAGTTTATTCGCCATAAAATTTTTGGCATTTTTAATCAATCGACAAAGTACTTTTATTATGGTGGCAAAGACCGCATCTGATTTTATTTCACCAAATACGTTTTTATCAGTTTGATGGCCTTTATTTATGAGGATGTACTTGCAAATATAAGACTTGCACGAGCTGTGATCGCGGAAAACGTGAATAAGTGCATTGAAAAGGTCTTGTTTTAAATCTATAACTTTTTCAGCGAAAGATTTTTCATTTTGAGAATCAATGTGATTTATGGCACCTTTCACCGATCGCCGTACGCGTAGCACGTTTTGGAGCTGTATTTTTTGGCATTTTAATTGGTAACATGTATTTCTTGATAATTCATCTAATCTTGTACAAAAGTTTCTGAGGAGGTGGTTAGAGCACTCTATCTTTTCGACAATAAGTGCGGCATATGGTTTGGTATCCAGAACATTTTTGTAGGTGCTGGAATCACCATTAGCTATGTGTTTAGAATAAATAAAACCTTGAGTTGCTTTTGAAGCCTTCTACTATGGCAGTTGACTACATACCGCTAGATGATCGAGTGTAATTTTTATATCATACATGCTCAAAAATACAAACTTGAAGTAAAGTTTGCGCTTCTGAGCTCGCCCGCAAACCATAGAGTTTTTATTTTTAACAGTCATGTAGAGAACTTTTTTAGTTCTGTAGCCAATGATATTTGCAGCTCCTGAAATGGTCGTATAGTTTTTCCTGTATGACCTCTTACTCCAATACGCATCAGATACAACTGTTATCATCGGTACGCTATCTGCATTAAGGTCATTATTTTTTTCAGCCAGTTAATATTTTTATTTTGTTGCTTCCTCTATGCTTTTTACTTTGGCCAGTTCCCAGAGTTCACATACTTTAGCATGAAATTTGGCATAAAAATGTTCTGACATGCAGGGTATATCAAGAGAAGTTTTGACTTGCTCCAGGGCACTGAATCCCATATCTATACACTTAATTACTCACGATATTTTGATTGAGTGCAAGTTCCTTGCTGTTTCTAGGTTTTCAACAATTTTCCAATCTTAATTTTGCATTACACATATTGCATACTATGAAACAGGAGGACTGAAAACAATTTCTATATTCTCTATTGATTTTTAAATTACTGAAGTTGCAACCAAATGGAGAGTTGTGGTGAGTAAGTTCTTGGTTTAAACAAGTACCCGAATTGTGGCTTTGCTTTCATTTGTGTTTTCCTTTTCTACTATAAGTTCTTTCTTGACCATAAGATTACATGTAACCTGAAAAACATAGGCCTATAATAATAAAGTGAGTTTGATAAGAGTAGGTACCTTTGATTAAATATATGTTTATAATCAAAGGTAAATATTTACGTTTTGAAGTTCTCTACCGTCTTGATTACTTGATTACTTGATTACTTGTATTGATTGATTAGCAACTGACGAATAATTGTGAACGGAACATTGCATTTACATTAAAATTATAACAGTAACATTAAACATACCTGTTTGAGATATTTACCTATTTGCGTTTGTACGTTTGTATTGTGTTTCGTACATTTGTTGCTCTGCGTTCGCATTACTCTGTACAGATTCGACTCGAAATTTGATTTTTTTCCAATTTTCTTATTTGCCAGTAAGTATAACCAATGACATATAGACATGATACACAATACAATACTGACATAAGTCTAAAAAAAACTTCAAAACAAAATTGATCTCATTAATATTAGTAATTAGACCCATTCTGCTTTGAAGTTTCAGACCTAGTAATTTAATTAGAGCAATATTTTTTTCTGCGCAATGTGCAATGTGCATCAGGCGTTTGTGTTAAAAATTGAAAAGTCTCAATATTTTTAGATTTATACTTTTAAATTAAATTATACACCGGCTAAACCCTGCACGATGTAAATACAAATATTGTCATATGAAAATTATTGTTCTAGACGTAAAATCTACTATCTTTTCGAAGAAAAATGTTTTTAAGATTTCATCTGACACACAACATATATGTATCGTTTTTTAATTTTATATGTATCTGTTTCAAATTCCAACTTCGGCGGAGATCTTGTGCAAGGATCGACCTAAACTATACAAACACTTCTGATGTATTTAATTAATGCAGCGCACAGTACTACTCATTTGAAAATACGTCAAATCCCACAATTTCGTGCAGTACCTTCTTAATTTTACCCTTGAAGATCTAATCGATGCTATTCTATTTGGGAAACAGAATATAGTTCATCCATCAGTGCTAAGTCCAATACAGTTGTATAATGAACTGAATTCAAAAAGTAATGATATTCTTTCTAGTTTGCCTTTACATTTATCTCTTGAGAATATTCATACAATAATAGATGTCGCAGAAATATCTTCATTTATCAACGAAAATAAACTAATATTTGCCATTAGAATTCCTCTAGTTACTTTTGTAGATTATAATTTATATCACATATATGCTTTACCAACTCCACACGATATTCAAAATCCAAATACTTTTGCATTAATAAATCCATCCGCAAAATATCTAGCTATGACACAAGATAGATTAACATATTCCGCGTTTCAAGACTTAAGTGAGTGCAAAGTGATAAATAATAATTACTATTTGTGTAAACTAGGAAATATACAATATAGTGTCGGAAATCCTATTTGTGAAATGACTATAATATTGTTGGGACAGGTATCTTAGACTTACCTAAATATTGTAAAGCTTATCATAAGCTACTACAGTTTGTTCCGTCTCAAGAATTCGAAACTAAATTCTATGTTCCTAATCCAAATTTTAATATTATAGAAGATGATTGTTGTTCAAAAGCTACTAGTACAGGATCCCTGGTTCATTTTTACTTTTGATTACTAACAAGTTAATTTTTCGTGAGTAGCTTCGTTCCGATGAGACGCCCAACTGTTACTGTGTGACAATTCTCTATTGAGGTAGGTAACAGGGGTAGCAGGGATAAAATATGTTGATTTGATGATCCTCAAAAAATAATTACTAACAGGGTTTTCTTCGGTTAAATCTGAAGATAGTTATCTAAATTATTCAAAAAAAATTTGTCCTACAAATTATATGGTTTGATCAAAGAGTACCCCTTCTTCCAACATGTATCGATAACGAGGTCATCAAAAATTATCACTAGCCAGCTGTTTTTTTTTCTTTTACTTAGTTGATATTTATATAATTTAACGATTTCATTGTCCTACAAATTGCGTGGTAGGTTATCCCGGTCCTACGCTCAGAAATTGTTAATACCACAAGATTTTTTTCTCATTACTAACTGTAGGACAAGAATATTACATGATAGATTAGTGTGTTCTCTACCCAAATGAAACAATGTCCTACAAAAAAACAGGTATGTATCACTAGTCCGACAAGAATTGTCATTCTTTCGTTTTCCCATTTGTAACGTAAGATACTGTAGAAACAACATTTTTTTAAATATTAATAACTTAATTTTTTAGTAAGATGGGTAAATAATTGTATATATACATAAAAAAAAAATAATCTTCTTCAGATTCATCTGATAAATCTTCGCTATTATCGCTGTTATCTTCATCCTCATTAGTGATATCAGTCTCTGTAATAACATGAAAAAATTAAGTAAATTATATAATAACTAGCTGACCCGGCGAACTTCGTACCGCCTTAGAATATTAATTCTTATTAAAGTATTGTGTTTAGTTATTAACTGATAGTGACAAATCGACAGCAGCGCCAACTAACGGGCCCTGGCCGTTAACGCCACCAATCACTTTGTACCTGCATTTTAAATCTGTAATATCTTCAAAAATATTAAATTAAATTTCATACTGTAAAGGGCCATATTAATCTATATTAAATACACAATGTATTTAAGGTACTTAATTGGATAGGGATTAATACTGTCTTGCTTAAAATCGCTTCGTAAATAAGCCATTATTTCTCGTATAAAGAAAAAATAAAAAAAGCGGCCAAGTGCGAGTCGGACTCGCCCATGAAGGGTTCCGTATCAGCAAGTAACATCATATAAAAGTTCTTGTAGTTCGTTGTAACTTTCATCGATGTTTTTATACTAGTATATTGATTGAATGAAAGGTAAATTGCGATTTACGATTTATGACGTATTAAAAAAAAACTACTTACTAGATTTCGTTCAAACCAATTTTCGTTGGTAGTTTTCATAGTAATATACAACATATATTTTTTTTAGGTTTATCACTCTCTTATTTTAGAAGTTAGAGGGGGGGGGGACACACATTTTTCCACTTTGGAAGTGTCTCTCGCGCAAACTATTCAGTTTAGAAAAAAATGATATTAGAAACCTCAACATCATTTTTGAACACCTATCAATAGATACCCCACATGTATAGGTTTGATGAAAAAAAAAATTTTGAGTTTCAGTTCCAAGTATGGGGACCCCCAAAACGTATTGTTTTTTTTCTTTTTTTATATAAAAATCTTAATGCGGTTCACAGAATACATCGACTGACCAAATTTCAACAGTATAGGTCTTATAGTTTCGGAAATAATTGGCTGTGACATACGGACGGACAGACAGACAGACAGACAGACAGACAGACAGACTTGACGAATCTATAAGGGTTCCGTTTTTTGCCATTTGGCTACGGAACCCTAAAAAATGGTTATTGTGACTTATCCATGAGATAGACATATACCATGGCGGACTTTTTTGTAGACATTTTTAAGGTGTACAATACTGTAGTACATTGTTTTGATCCATCTCGTAGGGTACAGCCAGCGTTTGCAATGTAAGCGTAAAAAATGGGTTTATTTACGACATGTTTATTATGCATGTATTATACATAAAACCTTCCTCTTTAATCACTCTATCTATTAAAAAAACCGCATCAAAATACGTTGCTTAGTTTTAAAGATAAGCATACATAGGGACAGATAAAGCGACTTTGTTTTATACTATGTAGTGCTACTAAATGAATCAATAGATAACAATAGTATTAATAGAGTACCTTGTATGTCAGAAGATAATTCTTCAAAAGATGGACTTTGGGGACTATCAAACCAATATTATTGATATTCGCCATCAATTATTGTCCATCCAAAATTTTCTAGCAATTTTTCCGTGGGGCATCACATGTGTGCATTACACCAAACATTGCAGATGAACACGGTTCTTTTAATATGTTGCAATAATTCTTGATTTGTTGGTGGCAAACTGAAAGGATAATATCCTACGATTTTTTGTCTAAAAATTTCTTCATTTTCATTTTTTGATTTATACCCCTTTTCAAACAACTCATACCGTCCTTTATTAATATCATATTTTATTTTTAGACTTACTTTTAGACTTACAACTAGTGGGGTTCAGATAGTTAATTAATATAAAATGTTAACGTGTGAAGTGACGACATTGCAAAAAATTATCATTCATACGTTCACGAAATTTTACGCTCATTGTTAAATTGTCAATTACTAAACAATCATAATTGGGTTTGAAAGACTAATTAATCCAATATTAATCCTTACTATGTCAACATAATTCAAAACTGGACAAAGCAATTTACTTCATACATTACAAATTCTCCCATTAGTTTGGGAAAGAAAAAAGTTGTTTTTATGGTAACACTGTAAATGTATTGCACTTATTATTTTTTAAATTTGATTTTAGCGCCATTTCTTTTAATATCAAGGCATAAACAATATCTTTACTTGTGAAAAGTATTTCTGGTTGATTTACAATACTTTTATCACTTAGAATCGCATAATTTCACTACACATTTGGTTATTTTGATTTCATCTCATCACTAAAATGACTTTTTCCTTGAATTAGAGCAAATCCTAATAGCGGTTTTAACGTTCTTGGTACGCAATTACACATCTAGTATATTATATATCAATGAGCAAAATACAATAAATAAATTGCTTTTTAATTTCCTTAATTTAAAATAGGTATTCTATTGGAGGACCGGGAAAACGTATGACGCAATTTTTAGAACAATGCAATTGTTGAATTATACAAATATTAAGTAAGTAAAAAAATTTGTAATCATTTTTGGTGAGCTCGTTATCGATACATTTTGGGGGACTCTTTGATCAAACCATATAATTTGTAGGACAATATTTTTTTCGAATAATTGAGTTAATTATCATCATATTTAACAGAAGTAAAACCTGTTAGTAATATTTTTTTGAGAATCATCAAATCAACATATTTTATCCCTGCTACCGCTGTTACCTATGGTCCAAGAGCCCAGAGCGATCAGACATAACTTATTTTCACATGGATGAAACCTTAACTACTCAGTAGCGTCTAGTGTACTTTTAAATACCTGCGTGTTTGTGGAACCAGATCTGTGACACCTGGGCAGATATCAGGTGAGAAAGGTAACTAAAAATAAGAGTTATCTAACTTAAATTAGTATGGCTGATCTTTATATATATTTTGTAGAATATTATTCTAAACTAGTTTCATAAAGTGTCAGACACTTTTCATGGACCAGAGCTTGTGTCAGACGCTTTAAAGATCGACAAAAAATTAATGGACTTTACTTATTTTTACATGTCTGATTTTTTAATATGTTATTAATGTAACTATTACAAAGTTACATTTCATCAGTCAGACAAATTCGAGTGACCAAATATCCCTTAAACACAAAAATTATTCAGCCGGGAGTGCGATCATCATGCTATTTCAGAGCGAGTGAGACGTCCACAGCAACTTTGATCCCGTTTTTTAGGGTTCCATAGCCAAATGGCAAAAAACGGAACCCTTATGGATTCGTCATGTCTGTCTGTCTGTCTGTCTGTCCGTCCGTATGTCACAGCCACTTTTTTCGGAAACCATAAGAGCTATACTTTTGAAACTTGGTAAGTAGATGTAATCTGTGAACCGCATTAAGATTTTTACATAAAAATAGAAAAAAAACAATACATTTTGGGGGTCCCCATACTTGGAACTGAACTTCAAAAAAATTTTTTCATCGAACCCATCGAGTAAAAAAATTAAATGTAATGAAAATACTTACTAATTTCAATCTTAGATTTTCGCATTCTTGTTTCAATAACATGGGCTTCAACGTTAAGTTGTTAATTATTAAATATTAAAGTGAATTCATTTATTGCATGTATTTGTGATAGGTGTAAATATGAGGATCCATTTTATTTTATAAGGAAATATCTTTATTTTATTGTAAAAAAGATACCAGTTAGAAAAATATATAAACAAAATATTACCACTACCACAAAAATATCACTATGCTTAATTACAGCAAATATCTCCTAATCATCGCAATCATCGACGTCATCGCAGTCATTAGAATAAATAAATAAATAAATTAAAAAAAAATTGCAGTAAATTGCAGTTTACGATTTATGACGTATTAAAAAAAACTACTTACTAGATCTCGTTCAAACCAATTTTCGTTGGTAGTTTGCATGGTAATGTACAACATACATTTTTTTTAGTTTTATCACTCTTTTATTTTAGAAGTTAGAGGGGGGGGGACACATTTTTCCATTATGGGGACCCCCAAAATGTATTGTTTTTTTTTCTATTTTTATGTAAAAATCTTAATGCGGTTCACAGATTACATCTACTTACCAAATTTCAAAAGTATAGTTCTTATGGTTTCCGAAAAAAGTGGTTGTGACATACGGACGGACAGACAGACAGACAGATAGACATGACGAATCTATAAGGGTTCTGTTTTTTGCCATTTGGCTATGGAACCCTAAAAACGGGATCCAAGTTGCTGTGGACGTCTCACTCGCTCTGAAATAGCATGATGATCGCACTCCCGGCTGAATAATTTTTGTGTTTAAGGGATGTTTGGTCACTCGAATTTTTCTGACTGATGAAATGTAACTTTGTAATAGTTACTTTAATAACATATTAAAAAATCAGACATGTAAAAATAAGTAAAGTTCATTAATTTTTTGTCGATCTTTAAAGCGTCTGACACAAGCTCTGGTCCATGAAAAGTGTCTGACACTTTATGAAACTAGTTTAGAATAATATTCTACAAAATATATATAAAGATCAGCCATACTAATTTAAGTTAGATAACTCTTATTTTTAGTTACCTTTCTCACCTGATATCTGCCCAGGTGTCACAGATCTAGTTCCACTAACACGCAGGTATTTAAAAGTACACTAGACGCTACTGAGTAGTTAAGGTTTCATCCATGTGAAAATAAGTTATGTCTGATCGCTCTGGGCTCTTACTCTACTACCACAATCGAGAATTATCGTACAGAAAAAGTTGGGCGTCTCATAGAAACGAAGCTATTCACGAAGATTCGGCTTGATAGTAATTATTTTTATATCTAGGATTTGTACCCTACTTTTGAGTGTAGGACCGGGATAACCTACCACGCAATTTGTAGGACAATGAAATCATTAAATTATATAAATATCAACTAAGTAAAAGAAAAAAAAGCAGCTGGCTAGTAATCATTTTTTGTGACCTCGTTATCGATACATGTTGGAAGAAGGGGTACTCTTTGATCAAACCATATAATTTGTAGGACAAATTTTTTTTTGAATAATTTAGATAACTATCATCAGATTTAACCGAAGAAAATCCTGTTAGTAATAATTTTTTGAGAATCATCAAATCAACATATTTTATCCCTGCTATCGCTGTTACCTACCACAACCAAGAATTTTCGCACCGGAAAAGTTGGGCGTCTCATCGGAACGAAGCTACTCACGGAAAATTAGCTTGATAGTAATCATTTTTAAAAATGAACCAGGGATCCTGGACTATACTGTAAATCAAACATTACCATATTTGACTCCTATTAAACTATCTCATGTAAATCTTGATTCGTTGCAATATGCTTCATATAAATTAAATCAAAATGAAGACGAATTAACTAAAATAGAAAATCAACCTTACCATATTAAGTATAGCTATTATTTTAGTATAATTACTACCCTATTATCTGTCTCTGTATTTGTATATTTTTCTTATAAATTGTATAAATGTCTTTGTTGTAAGAATCGAAGAAACAGTACATCCTGTTGTATTAAAATTGTCAATACTTGTATGACTAAACCTCATACAAATATTCGTGCAAGGTCTAGTATTGAAATGGCCAATACAAATTATGATACAGAAAGTACTGATTCTAATATAAGTTCACCAAGGCGAAACCTTGAGTTATTGTAAAACTTAAATGTATAATCTAATTTCCACTGTATTAATATTATATTTTATAAGTCTTATTGCTTAAATAAATGTTCTCTTCTTATTTCTTAATCATGTTAATTTCTATATCGTTACTTGGATTATACTCACATACTTCTTGTATTCCGTATGTTCCGTTTTAAAGGGGGGAGATGTTACATCCCTATTTTCACTGTCACATCACTATTTGTTAGAGTAAAATGCTGACTTGCAATTATTGCTGGTTTACCTAAATACGATATTATAAATCAGCAATAATTATGCTATAAATACGTAAGACTTTACTAAATTAGTTCAGTTGGTTATTCTCTAGCTAAACTGCTCCCCAGCTACGGACCTGGTTCTTGCCTGCCGGCTGGCTATCAGTGAAAGCTAAGGATACACTCCGGGTCTACTCTGCCCTTCGCTAGGGCTATCCGCGCCGTATAATCCAAGTCGCGTATAAGTTTTAAGTTTAAGTAGAAATTCTGTGTGTGTAAAAACTTTCAGTAAATAAATAGTCGTGAAATTTCAGTGCTGTGTTTTTTTTTATAAGTGCTGAAAAGGACTATCTAACAGTACGCAGATTACATTTGATTTTGTAGTCAAAATTACATATAGATCTAGTTTAGCCCGCGGCTCTGTCCTTATTTCTTTCTTCAAGGTCCAATCGCTTTTCCAAAACTCGGCTTATTAGTGGGACGGATTAGCCTGGACAGCGTAACAGATAAACAGAGTTGCATTCGAATTTATAATATTAAGTTACACGGTGTTCTCTTTGTTGTGGCAGATGTCTGAAATATTTATTATAATTATACTGGGAACAAATAATATTACGAGAAGTACTAAACAAAGCATCTTAAATCCGTATAGATAAGTAACCAGCTTAAGATTTATGCCCATACGAGGACTTTTTTTAAAGTTTAGAATTAGATACAATTAACCTGTAGTATAAACTAAAAGCTATTTTGTTTAAAGTTCTAATAAAGAAATAAAGGCATTGTCAGTTGAATCAATGGTTTGCAACCCTCTGGTTTCAATCCAAACAAAGAGAGGGACGGTTATTAACAATAGTCCTAACTTATTGTTTGTTAAAGACCGATCAATGGTTCGTCCCAAGATTCAGTTTCAGAATTAGTTTCGGTTTTGATTAGCGATAGCTTCGATTATAATAGTTATTGGCCGAATCTGAAACTCAGAATTATTGTGTCTCATCTGGGTGAGAACATGCATCATGGTTGAATGACTACTTCATTTTCGAGTGATATTCCGTTGTTATGTACAAATGTATTTATATAATTAAGTTTCTTTTTCTTCCCTGTTTATTAAACAATATTACTCTTGGGTTTTCCTTTGTATATACAGTGGACCCCCGGTAAATCGACAAACGTTTTGCAAGTCAGTGTCGGACTATGGAAATTGTCGGATTATAGAGTACTGCCTAAGACCCCCTATAGTCCGGAATTTTTAACAACAGAGTACCTTCTAATCCGACAAATAACAAATCCAATAATAAGATTTATATGTTAAATCTTACTTCATTATGTATGTAGAATTTAGTAAATTAAACAAAACCCGTTTCATTATAAAATTAACGCTATTAATCTTATAGAACATACCTACAAAAATGATAACTTTTCATTGTAACCTGTTCAATCGTGCATTAGTGAAGATTTTCAAAACATTTTTATAATAATAGACATGTCGGATTACAGGGGGTGCCGGATTAGACAGGGGCCGAATTACCGGGGGTTCACTGTATTGTGTAGACGACGTTTCACTGTTTAATAGGTGGGTGGAAAAGTTTGTAGGCTGACACAAAGGTGGCGTTACTAGTATTAAATACATATAAATAAATATTTCGGACATCTAACAAAAAACATCGTCTAGTCCTAGTCCCATACTAAGCACAGCTTGTACTATGGGTAAAAATATTATGGAAGCCAAGGTTTGGCTTGATAAACATTATTCGGATTTTGCACCAGTAAACTAAACCTTTTTTCTTGTTCTTAGACCTGAAAAGGATGGTCGCTTGTAGATATTTTTACCTATGAAGAAGTAATCGCCGAAAAGGAAGGCTAAATACGAAAAATTGCATGACCGCATGTTGTTTCGCTTTCGAAGTTAACTATATTTAGTTTTAAAATCAAATTGTAATAAAACAAAAGATTTTTCCATCCAGGTCGTTTATAAAATAAAAGGACCTTAAGAAATATCATACAATAAGTAGTTGGGTGTCACAATCGTGAAGGACGACTATTGTCAAATACTTGTATGTAGGCAGCAGGAAATGGTATTATCATCTAGTCGTATGGTACTTGTTATATTGCAATACAAATTGATGAGGTGCTCACGCAGGATGTTGAATTAAATGTAGTTTAGGGCTTCGTTTAGTTTCAGATGTAACAGAGGTCTATTCGTTGAACTAAACATAAAGAAGTGATCAAGAGATTGTATCAACTCGTGAGAAGCCGTTTTCATAAAGAGGATGGTGGATTAAAGATTGTAGTTTGGCTTCATAGTCGTTTTAGTACCTCATCTTCCTAGGTTATTCCTACTAGCTTACTAAGATTTTTTGGAGTCAGCTCCTAGTTCAACTGGTTTTACCCAAATACTGGTTTTCAGTTTTTCCACTGAGCGGTTGGCGTCGGATCTCCGCAACCCGGAGGGTGAAATAAATTCGAAAGTTGAACTAGTTGTCAGTATATTTGAGGGCACATGGCTGGGTCAATCGTTTTAGTACCTAACTTCTAATACCTATACTGTTTTAAATCCCATTAATGACATCACAATAAAATTATAGCAAGGATTTACTAAGATCCATTCCTAAGAGTAGTAATGATAAAATAGGATATTTAGTTCCATATTGTAGCTGTAAAACTTGTTACATTTTACCTATAAATAAACTAAACTAGAAACCTGTTTATAATGGTGATAAAAGTAAACACATTGCTTTGTATTAACCTTTTTTCACCATTCATTATATTTACTTGGTTCTTTTCAATATTCTTTTAGTCTTACTTGAAAATCCATCAGCAATATACACCAAAGCGAAGACACATATAGCTGTCTGCCAAACCATAGTTGACCTGAAAAGAACAAAACAATTATTACAGATAGACAAACGTTAACAAAGATAGATAATATTTCCGTACAGAATAATAGTTACAAAGCTTGCTTCAAGAGCTAAATGCGAGCAGTTTATGTATTGAGCTTGTTTATCTATTAACTCTTCGTAGATTAGTAGACTTTAAGATAGTAAGTAGTATGGAGCAACAAAGTTGTAAGTGTGTTGTGTGTAAGACGAAACAGCTCGCCGACACGTGTATTTCAACACTACACACGTCTGTCCGACAGCTTTCCCGAAACTTTATGACACCTAGCTACATTCCCCGAGTAATTTCGTCGGAAACTGTTCCGTATAACCTCGTTACCAACTACTGCTCCAGCTATGTAAGTAAACGTTTTGCGGATATGACACAAGTTGTTTCTCTTTATTGAAAACAGGAGACGCGATAGATCTAGTTAGTGGAAGCAACGATATTTGTGTACTTTATACGTCAGCATAGAATATGTAATTCCTTTCGTGTTTGGAAGCTCACGTTTAGTTGTTTCTCTGAAAATTGAATTTTTATCTGTCCGCAAAATATTGGATGGCAATTTCAAAATACTGTGAAGTAAAATGCTATTCGGACCGCTTTTAAAAGCCATTAGCGGCTGACTTCGTTAGTGTGTAGTGTCGAAGTCCCGACAGAACGAACTAAAAGTCCTCAGTTCAAGTGTTACCACGGAAGGCTGATTTTGAAATGATTTAATAATAATTTGAATCTTTATGTTTAAATAACCTGAATGTTGAGACGATTATTTAAAAAAATACAACTAATGTCGCCGCATATAAATCATTTTGTCAGAAACTTGGAAGAATTTCGTAAAAATGATTTAATCAATCAGTCAGTCAACAATACTTCTAGCTGTTTTAGTAATAGTGACCAGTCTCGATAGAGACTATCAAACTACCCAGGTGTGTGCGTAAACAAAGTTGCAAGCCGCTAGACTAACGAGTCAGTCAAATCTTAATTATATTGGTAAATCGCAGAATATAGATGTGTACTATAGTGTATAGTGTGTGTATAGTAGTGATAAGTAGTGTAAATAATAATAATATTCTTTATTTATATAAATTATATATGATGTATATTGATATTGATATAAGATAAGTATATCGTCTTTAAATATTTCGTTTACACAATGTGTGTGCAATATTAAAAAAAGAGACAAAATGACGATTACATTCCCATTAAGGTGTGAATATCAAAAACCAAATGTTTCCGTGAAAAAATTTCAATAAAAGAACTGGGAGCGGTCGAAATAAATCCGGCGTTTAAGTGATAGGGATGGAGGTGTGGGCTATGCCCCAATGTCGCAGGTCAATGAAGGTTGCAGGTCAGGGCTCGATTTAGTCACGCAACCTGAAAGTTCAGTGGGTATATCGTTGGATAAAAATTATGTTGGAATCCACGCTGATTAATGAAGTTTGTATTCCTTTCAAATAAACATATTTGAGTAATGTAACAAGTATGCAATATATCACTTATAACTTTATAAAAATGTAATGCAGGCACCACACTTCGTTATGCACTATTCGTTATGTGTCTACGCCGTATTCGCCCAAATATTTGTTATGCGCGCAAACAACAAACATGCGATCCACACTTCGAACTGGTATGCCAAATAAGGCAAATATGTGTGTTGTAGAGATGTGTCATTGTCATTTTTATGGTGAACCAAACGAAACCATACGAAAGAACGAAACATATTATTTTAATTTCCTTTTAATACTAAATTTAAAGAAACAATACTTAAATGAAGTCTAATTATTTTGATCATATGATAGATTATTTTAATCGTTTAATCGATTTATTCTATTTCAAAAACTGTTTTATAGTCTATGGTTGTTAGATAAGCACAGGGCATTGTCATTTTAATGGTCAACGAACGAACGAAACATATTATTTTAATTCCCTTTTATTTTATTAAATTGTTTATTAAATTGACAGAAACAATACTTAAATGAAGTCTAATTATTTTGATCATATGATAGATAACTTTAATCGTTTAATTGATTTATCTATTTCAAAAACTGTTTTATAGCCTATGGTTGTTAGTTATGCACAGGGCACTTCACTAGCCGTCCGAAGTGTGGGCAGTCGATGCGTGTATTCGCCTTATTCGTGTCCTTTGAAGTGTGTCAAAAAACCGACAAGTCGACGGATACGCGTATTCGCTATTCGGCTTATGTGTCTATGCGTACGAATGAAGCGAATATTGGCGAATATACTCTCGAATATATTCGCCGTATGCGCACAAATAACCCGCATAACGAATAGCGCATAACGAAGTGTGGTGCCTGCATTATATTCTGTTTTTCAAAGTCCCCTTTCTTGTTTCGAAAGAATCGAGTAATGGTGGAAACTCCTTATGGGATCTTAAAGCCTACTCAGAATGAAGGTAGAATGAATGTAGCTGATTAAAAAAGAGTTTTAAATTAAAAGGATCCCTAGAGGGATATTACATGCCATAGAGCAGAAATTGGATAGCGATACGAGAGATATATTACTCGACATAAAGCCGTGCTCGGTAACTTTCTGCCCATTTCCGGCAGCCCACTTGTGAATCGTATTTCGGAATCCTTTTTATCTTTTTGCCAGTGCGGAGCGCGGCGAAACGTGAAGTGACAGCGGTACCAAGCCACTTCACAGCTCATATATCACTTGAGACTGTAACAGCCATGTTAACGGCCCGCCTGTCACCTCCGTATTTCAGCCATCCACTACTGCTCCTCTTACTGACTATTGTCTATTTTAATAGCTTTCTAATTCTTCACTCCCGTACTCACAGTATCAAATAATATTTCAGATGTATAATACTCTAAAAGAAGCAATTATAATCCCGCGACAAGATATAAAATTCAGATGATGAAGTGATGGATAAATGTTAATCAAAGAGTAATTCATTATCATTAAGTATTTTAATTGACATTTCAAGAAAGAAACAAGGAAATCGCGACTATTTTAAATTTATTGAATAATTAGATATAGTGCATGACAGCTCGAGTACAGAAATCAACGTTGTTGGATATAAGATTTGGCGTGTTCGCAATCCAGATGCGATGCATTGGGAGCGGTTTGAACTCCATAAATGCGCAGATTGCACTGAGGATACGCCGCGTGTAAAGTTAAGGTGTCGCCCACCGGGATTTATATCGGCGGAAATCTTCGGTGTGTTCACATTTCCCGCCTGCGGTAAGGTGACGTTAGATAAAAATGCTCCGGAGGTGGAATCTCGCCGGCTTGGCCAGATTTTCCTTTACGCCATACTAAGTTTATACACGACACATCGATTTATATACGCAGTATGAGTTTAGAGCTTCAAGAAGCTTTGTTGGTTTCTAAGATTAAATGTCACAATAGAGAAAATTCAAGCGGCTTCGAACACTCACATGTTGTGATGGAGGAGTAGGGTCGGTAAATGAATTATGCGCGAGTGCTCTACTCATAATAACATTTTACCCACAACTGAGAAGCAAATCCGATTTCTCCTTATTGCGTAGGTTGCCTTAAAACGAGGGATCATTTGCAAATGAGATCAGAGTTTACTTTCCTATATTTAAACATGGTTTTTCTATTCTCAAATTCTACGAAGATGGATGTGAATCACTTTTAATGAATAATTATTTTGTTTTTACGTAGGCACATACATTATAGATAAGGTAATATATAATATATTTACTAATTGTTCAATATCTTAATACGCAGTACATATACATGTCGATAAATATACATAATTAGGTATTTCGTATTCGTGTATATTACAGTTTACTATTTACATGATTAATTTATTGTAATGAACAACTTTTTTTGCAGTTTACGAACGTTTGTTCATATTTTTTAACAAGTTGTTAAATTTAGTTTCATTATTTCTATCGTAACTGTTAAAATTACCCAAATTATATTATTAACAAACTTTAGCCATTTACTTGTGTAGCGGCGAATAATTCGACATGCCGTGTGGAATATTGATCGTGGTTAAGTTATCAGAACAGCCAGAGGGTAAAACGGAACAACCCTCATAAATCAAAACAAACCCAGAGAAATGTCCAAATACGGGCATTTAGAAAAGTGTGAATATTGTGAAATATTAGGTTTCCTTACAAACAATGGACTATATTATTTGGACAACATCCAAATATAAATATCGACATAGAATAACTGGTGTAATTCACTTGCAAAACAAACGACTTAAAGTTATGGGACATTAACTATTAGTACAGCATGCGTCTCAGATTTTTCTATACATACTAATATTATAAAGAGGAAAGATTGACTGTTTACTTGTTTGAAATGAATAAGCTCCAAAATTAGTGGACCGTTTTGAAAAAAAATTTCACTATTAGAATCATACATTATCCCTGACGGACATAAGCTATAGAATGTTTTTAAAAGTTAGGGATCTTTATGAAAACTTCGATAAGCCAAGGTGTTAAAAAATACCCAATAAAATCACTATTTTGCATACGCTGTGAAAACTATTGACAACAGCAAAGTGATGTACTTTTTCTTTAACTAAGGATAAGTATTAACACCTTAATATTATGTTTTATTCAAATAAATCACTTTATAGTCAAGTCTACCTATAGCATTACCTGTAAATTACTGTTTGAATAATTCAATTTGGCTAATGGTTCCTGTATGTATGTGTAATGATTTAAAAATTATCTTTATATAATACCATTTTTTTTTTGTTAAGCCCTAAAACGAAGTGTGAGGGTATTTATAAGTTTGAATTGATTTATGTTTATACACACATCTATCATAACTCCCAAATGGATGATTTTGAATGACTGTGTTGTCAAAAACAAACTTAATCGAGCGTTCTAAGCATGAAAAGTCTGCCTAGAGCGTATTTTAATTTACACAAATTTGAATTTTTATGTTAAATACCGATAAATTCCCGTGCGGAACCGGGCCGGGCGGCTAGTAAGAAATAAAGAGCTATAGAGGAACTCTAAACGTGAGTTATAATTTTGTTTAATAGATCTTTGCTATTAAAAATAAAATTATTTTTTTCTAGTAAATACAAATTAACAAGTACCTATAAAAACAGTCGAGTTAACCATATAGCTGACATGTATATTAGGTAAAGAAACTCGAAACTCAACGACACTTTTAAAATAAATATTTCAAAGTTTAATACGCGTTGCACCCGTCGTTTCGTAGCCCAGTCTATTTGAAAACTGCAACATTTTTTACCTCACTAGACCAATAAGGCAGTCAAATAAATAGCTAGTTCTGGTTTTAAAGTTATAAGCTTACCACACCGTGATTAAAAACAGTGCAAAGAATTCTCTACACTGACTAATACATAAATGTGTTTGTTTATTATCACAAGGCAATGTAGGTCATAAATTTATCTTTGAACTTACTAGAACAATAAATTTAATGATTAGGTACATGTGCGTATGTTTCTTGTCAATCATTATTAATTACAGAATGATAAATCCATGCCTACGTTTTCTTATTCCTTCGGTATTTTATATGAGAGGCAAAGGACTCGCACACCTTAGAGTGGCTAGTGGTAGTAACAAATAGTGCTCAGATTTTTCTGGAATATGGCAACTTATATACTAACGTATAAAACAAACACGACATGCGGTCTAATAGCTAGTAGCTCGGTATTACCAATGGTAGATAGGAATTACTTTATGAAAAAGCGCAGAATGGTGCAATTTATAAATTAGTCTTAGAAAACATCTACGATTTATTATCTACCAACCAATAATCCAAAACAAAACTACAACTTAGAACTTTTTATAATTTTTATAATACCTTTGTATAAATCTTAATTCGTATTAAGATTTACAAATGTATTAATTAAATTTGTGAGTTCTTTCTATTAGTAATAAAAATCGGCCAAGTGCGTGTCAGGCCACGCACAGGAAAGGTTTTCTCAGTAACCTACAATGGTACATGGATTTAAAATCGTATCTCATAGATAATTATTATGTTTACGTATTAATGTGTTAATTTTGTATGACGTTTTCCAAGAAAGCGCATTTTACAAGTTATGGTTCTATAACTAACTCTTCTAATCCGTTATAGTTTTCCTTTAAAGTTCATTGTATGGACCACCATTACGAATTTTTCCAGATTTTTGAACCAGCCCTTTAGCTTTTAGAGATGGGGGGACGACGCCCTGTTGTTACAAAAAAGTGCCCTACAAATTGAAATTGAAATTTCTCGCAAACGGTGTAACATCTTTTTTTTTAACCTTAATTCTGCGAGAGGATAACCAAGTATTCAGAATAGATTTTATGTGCCTATAGCGCCACCTTTGGCAAACCGTGACTTTTTCTCCTCTGTCTGCCAACTGCATGTTAGATTTGTTTTCACTAACGAAGCGAGAGGTGGCGTTCATGTCATTCGTTAAACAAGATTTGACCAAAAAGATTTTCAGGTCTATGGTACGTATTTAATCTGTGTTCTGGTTTGTCTTTGGAAATCGTATGATGTCATTTTATTTTGTAAGAGGGTGGGATTTTTATTCCAGAAGAGTCCTTGAAATAGAATATAAAAGCGAGTATTAGTTCCTCAAAGGACTATTCTGTGTCTCGCTGTGAACATATTGTGATCCTGCCCGTCGTAATAAATAGTTTTGAAGAAATCTCTGCTGATCTGCCCCGCTGTTGAAGTGGTGAGAATTTGAATTCTTTTTACTGTATTTCTTCAGTGTATTTGTTTGCGAGATTATTTGCTTAGGATGATTAACTTCTTTTCTAGGGTCCAAGGTTTTGACCAAGATTTTGTCAAAGGATTTGTTCAAATATCCTTCTAAGGATCTGTACTTCAGTTTCCTTGCCGGGCCTACAGTGTGACAAGTCTCGAGAGCCGCCAGTTCCGCGGTAGCATATCACCTGCCAAAGAGGACTTCTTGGACTCTGTGTGGGTGAACTAGCTCGCAGAGGCCTACGGCCTGTGGGAAGACCATCCGCACGTACCACGCTCATCCTTGACTTGCCACGGGATCACGTATGGTTTTTTTACAATTTAATTGACATACCTCTGGTTAATAACTTATTTTTTTTGTTCATCGGTTCTTCCGAGATCGGGCTGACGAACCTTTGCATCCGGCCTACTGGGTGTGAAGTTCTACTCTCACTACCACCTACGGAAGGGGCCAGCTTAAAATAACCTGGATCAAAAAGATCATCTTTTTGTTGAGCAACCCACCTACATAACTTTGTATACTTACTAAATTTTTAGATGTATTACTAATTGTATTTTGTATCTCATATGTGAATATATTTGTGTGAAACTGGAGAGTGGTTTTTCTTTGAATTCCCTGAATCACTGCAAGGCACACCAGGTCAATCTTCTGTGAGATCAAGGCGCCCATCTAATTCATGCTCTCTGACATTAGCTACCCGGGGAGTAACCTTTCTTAAGAGAAAGTGTTACAAAGTGGCGCACCAACGTTTGGCGACCTACCCGGACTTTAGTGTGTGCTTTGCTGGTGTTCAAGTGGGTTTTCAAAGAGACCATCCGTCCGATACGTCCCAGGACGTTAATTGGTTTTGCGTTTGCAGTACGCATATAATTAACATTTGTTTGCATTTTTTCAGCGCATCTTACCACCTCTTATGCGGCATGCAAACACTAAATTCAAAATTAAAATAAATTTTATTACTGCAAATTATTTGGTAAGTCTGGCTTTTTAATTTGGTACTTTGTGTTTTGTGTTTATGTGTTTTGTCTGTTTTGTCTTGTTCAGTTTCACACAATTATATATCTTTTGTGTCCCTTCTAGTGTGTTGAAGAAAAGTCACATAAGTGAGGGTAATTTTTTTTCACCACATTCTAGGTGTACCTACTTGTAGAAATAAGTTGTGCTAGCAGTGCACACCAAGTTATCACTTGGGTTATTATTTTAAAACTTAATTAGAACAAGGACATAGTTTCCTTATATCTAGACTTATATCTTTTCTATGGATATTGTTAATATCTGATGAAAACTTTTTTTTCATCACTTTTTTAGAGTACCTACTTACAAAATAAGTGAGTGTCCTGTGAGCTTGTTATCTATATAGCAAGCACTCAATTCAAATACAATATTACCTAGTTTTAATAAGGATATTGTATTCCTTATATTGTGTTGAACAACGTTAAATTCTTAATATATTGAATTTTTAACTATAAAACTTTGTAGCAATCAGTGAAACCTTTTATTACGATAGTACTTGATTATATTGGGTGTATTGTGTGCCTAATATCTTGTAAAATAATTTAAATTTATTTCAGAACTTAAATTCGAATAAAACTTACCCTTCTTTTGTTTATAAATAAGAATTTTCTAGAAAACTAAGAAACTTTGTTGTTAACTGCATAAAGAAGCAGGAATAAGTACCTGCAATTAATTTTAAACTTTAACATTAGCATTTAGAATCTCTTTGTGGAATTTAGAAACTTTATTGTAATCTGCATTATATAGCAGGAATAAATACCTGCAACTATTTTTTATTTTTGAAAATTAGCATTTTGAATCTTCTTTGAAGAACTTTAAACCAACTAATATAAATTAGTTTTATAGAATTGTTTTTGTAGAACATAGACTTGTGAATTACATTTAAACTCATTTACCAATATAAACACTTCCAACATATTGGTTACTTGTTTGTTTGAACTGTAATATCTGCACATAAATTAATATATACATTGTTGTAATCAACCTAGATTTTCTTTTGCAGGCTTAGGTTGTGTTCTTGACACTAAATAACCTTAGACTTTGAATTATAATTGTGAATCTTAACTTAGTATCTCAGCTTAGTATATCAACTTGGTATTTTAACTTTGTACCTTAACTTTGAAACAACATTATAATCTTATTAATTTGGAACGTTAACTTAGAACTTCAAATTTTTTTTTTTCTCTTCATCATGGCCCAGTTGAGTGGGTGTATTAATTACCTGAAGAGGGATGAACTCATTAATGAATTGTCTGCCATGGGGATTTCAGTTGGCGCGGATGACACTGTGGCAAGTCTAAGGAGTGAGTTGCGAACTGCTTTGCGGCTCAGCCGACGGGGCAGTCTAAAGCCCAGTATCGCCTCTTCTGCCTCTGCTGCTTCGGAACTGCCTCTATGCGAGCCTAAGGTCCAAGAACTGGAGGGTGTTCTTTCCTCAGGTGACTTTGTTTCCAATAAATCTATTCGCCGTAAAGTGACTCTCAGAGCTAATTATATACTAGCCAGGCTGGCGAGGTGTGGTCTTGACTGCCCTGAACTGGTTGGTATCCGGGATCGGTTAGTTAAGGTGCTGTCCGTGTCTGAAGCGGAAACTGACTCTGACTCGGATGGTTTGGAGGAGGAAGCAGCTCCAGCTAAAGTAGCTAATGAACAGCTCACCTCTCCCGAGAGGGTAGGAGACCGTTCGATGCAGCCCAAAGTAGCTGCTGACGACTCAGCCCCAACCTTACTGATCAAGGATAGACCCATCAACTTAAATTCTTTCAACTTAAAATTTGATGGCTCTTCTTGTGTGAGGGTTTTTATTGAGAGACTAGAGGAGCTTAGATGCGCTCGTGAGGTCACTAAGGAGAAAATCCTAATTGCATTCTCTGACCTGTTGGAGGGTCCAGCTCTGTCTTGGTTTCGTACCAACAAGGAGGATTTCACCTCTTATGAGTGCATGTTGGAGGAGTTGAGGGAGAACTTCGATCTCCCCGACTACGACTATCGTCTCCAAAAGGAAATCAGACAGCGTACGCAGGCCCGATCCGAAACGTTGGGAAACTACATCTCCACGATGCAGGCCATGTTTGCCAGACTCTCGTGCAGGATGCCTAGCGAGGAGCAGCTGGACATTCTGATGCACAACATCCGACCTGAGTATATGAAGGAATTAGCTCTGCATGACGTAAGGTCCATATTAGATCTAAAGCGATTAGGAAGGCGTCTTGAACTTGCTCGTACTAGGGCAGAGGCATTTGACGAACCGGCTCTGGACAAAATGAAAATCACCTCTGACTTACATCCGACTAAGAATAAATCCTCTCATAAATCTTTTCGACAGGTGTCTGCGGTTTCCGGTCCCTCCACCTCAAGCGAACCCAAGTGCTTTCGCTGCGGAGATTGCAGCCATCTTGCTGCACGCTGCACGCAGTCGAGAGAGGTGGTGTGCTTCCGATGTGGTCGAAAGGGAGTCAGAATCCCGGATTGTCCCCGATGTAACGTCTCGCCAAAAAACGAGTAAGTCAGGGCCTTGCAAGGAGCCTACCAGTCGGACTGTCCGTTCCTTCTCTGTTTGGTAATTACTCTGGTAAGGTCCTGTTTAATAAACGGGATAATGATATTAGACCGTATTTAGTGGTAAAGGTCCTGAACTTAAACGTTCTGGGCTTACTAGATTCAGGTGCGGCCTGCTCTGTGTTAGGCAAGGGTTCGCACCGCATCTTTTTGGAACTAGGGTTTGAGCTAGAAGGCATCAGCCCCACCTTTAGTTTATCTACAGCAGACGGCTCTAGTCTGTCGTGTATGGGTTGTATCTCACTTCCTGTTGAATATAATTCTGTTGTCAGAGTTATTAAATTCTATGTTGTCCCAGACATTACTACCGCCATGATATTTGGCGTTGACTTCTGGCATCAGTTTCATTTGGGAAACAGATTGACCACTCGGGATGTCAATCTATCCCACTTTAGTGATTGTAATCCTGTGGAATCACTGGCGCTTAACCATGGTCTGGAGGATTACGACAACTTGTCGGCTGATCAAAAGCGGATTATAAACAACATTATTGACAAATTCGAAACGATCAATACTGATAAAGTAGGTCTAGGCCGTACATCTCTTGTGCACCATGTTATTGATACGGGTGACAGCAAACCAATCAAGCAACGGTACTATCCGCTCTCTCCCTGTAAACAGAAAGCCCTGGAAGAAGAACTGGACCGGATGTTGGAGATGGGAGTAGTATCCCCGTCTCAGTCTGCGTGGAACTCGCCAGTGGTGATGGTGGAGAAAGCGAATGGTGACCTAAGACTCTGTCTTGATTCTAGGAAGCTGAATTCCGTGTCGAAAAGTGATGCATATCCCTTACCCTATATAAATCAAATCCTAGACCATCTCAATAATGCCAAATATCTATCATCTATAGATCTAAGTGCTGCCTATTGGCAAATCCCTTTTGACTCACCACAATCTGCTGAGAAGACTGCTTTTACTGTCCCTAGACGGGGTTTGTTTCAGTTCAATGTAATGTGTTTCGGGCTCGTCGGAGCTTCTGCTTCTATGCAGCGCCTCATGGACCGTCTATTCGGCCCAGAGTTTGACAACAGGGTCTTCGCCTTTCAAGACGACATCATCGTTGTGTCCAGCACCTTTGAGGAGCATGTGGATCTCCTACATAGAGTCCATCAGCGCCTCGGAGAGGCCGGCCTCACGATCAACATGAAAAAATCCCGTTTCTGCCGAAGCGAACTAAAATACCTCGGGTACTTTGTTGATAGACACGGCCTTCGGACTGACCCGGGTAAAGTTGATGTTATTCTCAACTATCCCACTCCTTCCAATCCTAAAGAGGTGAAGCGTTTCCTGGGCATGGCTGGGTGGTACCGACGTTTCATCAACAACTTCTCTAAGATTAGCAGACCTTTATGCAAATTAACTTCTAAAAATGTTTCTTTCATGTGGACACCCGAAGCGGAAGAGTCTTTCAACCTCTTGAAGTCCGCTTTGGTCTCTGCTCCTATTTTGAAAATGCCTAATTATTCTTTACCGTTCAGGATTCTTAGTGACGCATCCTCCTACTCGGTGGCGGCGGTCCTCACACAGACACATGAGGGTGTCGAACACCCGGTCGCGTATTGCAGTCGTTCTCTTAACAAGAGCGAGGTCAACTACAGCACCACTGAACGTGAGCTGCTAGCTGTGATCTTTGCATTAGAACAATTCAGACAATACGTGGAAGGTCAGAAATGCACCGTAGTCACGGACCACGCTTCCTTATTGTGGTTTCACAAGTTAAAGAATCCGACTGGTCGTCTCGCCCGCTGGAGCATGAGGTTGAGTCAGTTTGACTTTGACATAGAGCATAGGAAGGGTAAGGATCATGTTGTTCCCGATGCTCTGTCCCGAATACAGATTGGTGCATTGCATACCAGCGACACCAAAGATTCCTGGTATCTCCATACTTTTAACAGTGTGTTAAAAAACCCACGAAAATTGCCGAACTTCGACATTCGTAATGGTGCACTATATAGGTTGTCAAGAAATAAATTTTCCTTGACATCTGATTTCAGTTGGAAACTAGTGGTACCTCAAGAGGAAAGAGCCTCCCTGCTCACCAAGTACCATGACCACGTCATGAGTGCCCATGGAGGCGTTTGGAAGACCCACAAACGACTGGCTCTCAACTATTACTGGCCTAAGATGTATCAAAGCGTCAAGGAATACGTGGGCAAGTGTGAAATTTGTAAGCAGTATAAACCTGTGAACACTGCCCGTCCTGGTCTCATGGGAAATCCAAAACGGGTGTCGAAACCTTTCGAAGCCATCTCTTGTGACCTTTTGGGCCCATTCCCTGCCTCTAGCAAGGGAAATATACATTTAATCGTGGTCTCAGACTACTTCAGTAAATATGTCATGTTGTATCCTATACGGACTGCTACAGGCATAGCTGTTGCGAGATTCATCGAGAAGAATGTCTTCCTAGTACATGGTGTCTGCAAAACAATCTATATGGACAATGGCCCTCAGTTTGTGAGCAAACCATTCAAGGACCTCTTAGTGAAATATAGTGTGCCCAACGTCTACTATAATCCAAGATATCATGCGCAGACTAACCAGGCAGAGAGGGCCATACGCAACGTAGTTCAAGGGATCTCCTGCTATGTGAAGTCTCATCACAGGAAATGGGACGAAAACCTTGCTGAACTGCAGTGTGCCTTAAATACTGCAGTAAGCGAGGCAACTCGCTTCACTCCCTATTTTCTTGTTCATGGCAGGGAATTCATAGGAGACGGTATCCTCTACAGACAGGACGAGATTTCCGCTCATCCCAACTGTATTTCCGTCGATAGTCCTGAGCCTTTCGGAGAGAGGTTGCAGGAAATACATCGTATTTACGCCCAAGTGCGCAAACACTTGGATGTGGCTCACAGGCGAAATGAAAAATACTATAACCTCAGAAAAAGACATATAGATTTGAAGGTTGGACAATTGGTCTACAAGAGAACGCACTACTTATCTAACAAGGATAAAAACTTCACAGCCAAGTTAGCCCCGAAATTTATGAAATGCGTAGTAACGGCGAAACGTTCGCCTTTAGTCTACGAATTGTCTGATCTGGATGGTAGGAGTCTAGGTGCCTACCATATCAAGGATATTCTGAAGTACAGTGGGGAGGAGCCACTCTCTGTTCCTGATCCACCTTGTATTGCTTCTGTACTTGTGTCTCCTGCGTCACTATGAGGCTCGCTGCTTCACAAGGTGCGCTTTTCTTCACAGCTCACGCCTCTCTTCGGTTTGTCCTCCGTATAGTAAGGCGTGCAGTAACCTGAGTTTCTTCGGGTATTGAAATGGAATCTCTGTCTTATTGGGTGTTACTAGCTTAGCCATACTGTTTTGTAACTTTTTAGTTTTTTTTGTTCTTTTGTTGCATAGGCAATCTTTTAATTTCCTTCGCACCCTGCTCAGGAAATTTCACGGGGGAGGGGGTACTGTAACATCTTTTTTTTTAACCTTAATTCTGCGAGAGGATAACCAAGTATTCAGAATAGATTTTATGTGCCTATAGCGCCACCTTTGGCAAACCGTGACTTTTTCTCCTCTGTCTGCCAACTGCATGTTAGATTTGTTTTCACTAACGAAGCGAGAGGTGGCGTTCATGTCATTCGTTAAACAAGATTTGACCAAAAAGATTTTCAGGTCTATGGTACGTATTTAATCTGTGTTCTGGTTTGTCTTTGGAAATCGTATGATGTCATTTTATTTTGTAAGAGGGTGGGATTTTTATTCCAGAAGAGTCCTTGAAATAGAATATAAAAGCGAGTATTAGTTCCTCAAAGGACTATTCTGTGTCTCGCTGTGAACATATTGTGATCCTGCCCGTCGTAATAAATAGTTTTGAAGAAATCTCTGCTGATCTGCCCCGCTGTTGAAGTGGTGAGAATTTGAATTCTTTTTACTGTATTTCTTCAGTGTATTTGTTTGCGAGATTATTTGCTTAGGATGATTAACTTCTTTTCTAGGGTCCAAGGTTTTGACCAAGATTTTGTCAAAGGATTTGTTCAAATATCCTTCTAAGGATCTGTACTTCAGTTTCCTTGCCGGGCCTACAGTGTGACAAGTCTCGAGAGCCGCCAGTTCCGCGGTAGCATATCACCTGCCAAAGAGGACTTCTTGGACTCTGTGTGGGTGAACTAGCTCGCAGAGGCCTACGGCCTGTGGGAAGACCATCCGCACGTACCACGCTCATCCTTGACTTGCCACGGGATCACGTATGGTTTTTTTACAATTTAATTGACATACCTCTGGTTAATAACTTATTTTTTTTGTTCATCGGTTCTTCCGAGATCGGGCTGACGAACCTTTGCATCCGGCCTACTGGGTGTGAAGTTCTACTCTCACTACCACCTACGGAAGGGGCCAGCTTAAAATAACCTGGATCAAAAAGATCATCTTTTTGTTGAGCAACCCACCTACATAACTTTGTATACTTACTAAATTTTTAGATGTATTACTAATTGTATTTTGTATCTCATATGTGAATATATTTGTGTGAAACTGGAGAGTGGTTTTTCTTTGAATTCCCTGAATCACTGCAAGGCACACCAGGTCAATCTTCTGTGAGATCAAGGCGCCCATCTAATTCATGCTCTCTGACATTAGCTACCCGGGGAGTAACCTTTCTTAAGAGAAAGTGTTACAACGGATACCTAATTCAAAAAATAGTCTTAGAAACCCTTTATTGTTTTTAAAAGACCTACCTAATAATACCCCACAAGATGGGGTAGCCGCGAGAAAAATAAATCATCCCCACTTTACGTGTAGGGGAGGTACCCCAAATAAAAATATTTTTCATAATTTTATTGTTGTTTCGTAATTACAATACATATTCATGCAAAGTTACATCTTTCTAGCACTTACCGTTTAGACGGTAATTCGAGAACGGACGGACGGACGGACGGACATGACGAATCTATAAGGGTTCCTAGTCATAAACTTCGGAACTCTAAAAAGTGTGTAAACCTATTATATTTGTATTCATAGATGTGATGATGTCAGCATCCTTGAGACAGGTCGTTCAAGTGTGAGACGCCGTGATTGTTCTATATTAGACCCATTAGTTTCCTCTACAAGTCTACCAAAATTTCGGTGAACGTAATGTAAAAAAAATATGTAGCAGTGTTTTAGATTCTGATTAACGACATTTGTCATAAATTGAGTTCATATTCTTTTTAAGGGTTTGCCAATATTTTTATCTCCACGTAAATGTGAACATGTGCTCCTGTAATTCAAATTTACATATATTATTGCTCTATGTTTTGTACACGTATTAACAGCGTAAATCTTAGTACTAACCAAATTTTGCTATTATATTATACATTCTTGTTGCCTACATAAATAATATAATTTACCTACACAAAAATTGTAAATTTTGCTGTTTTCTTTAAAAGAGAACTATGGAGTTTCTAGCCGGTTCTTTTCCACAAGAATGACATTTTGGAACCGAGCAACTAGAGTCATGAATGTAAAGTTTCGAAAGTGCCTGAAAAGGCCCACTTGAAATAAATTTATTTTTATATATTAAACGAAATATTTTTACGAAACCGCTACAATGATCATTCAAGCATAAGAGGAGAGCACAAGACCAATCCAATTGCATCAAGGGGTAAGGCAGAATGACGTTAGATCTCTGAAACTATTTACCAATGCATTGGAAGACGTCTTGGAGACGTTCGATTGGAACAGACAGGGAATCAACATTAATGGTATATACCTCTCACACTTGCGATTTGCAGGCGACATGGTTATTCTGGCAGATTCTCTGCATTATTTGGAAGAATGTTCAATAGCCTGGATGATTCTTCATATCATGAATATCAAAAGACGAAAGTCATGCATAATCTCGAGCCACATGATCGATCGTGGCATTACTAACGGAGTTGTGCAAGAATATATCTGCCTTGATCAAACTATCCAAATTCGATTGAAAGCCGACAGAAGAATTCGTCTGGGTTGAGCGTCGTATAGGAAGTTATGTCATATCTTTGAGTCGGGGATACCCCAATCACTAAAGATCAAAGTTTTTAACTAGAGCTCCTACTCGTAATGACATATGGAATCAAGTCGTGGACACTTACCATCGGACTGATTCACAAGTTTAAAGTGGCTCAGCTTGCGACGCTTGGCAATAAATTCATAACCAGGTGTCTGTTATTATGGTTCTCTATCGAATACGATAGAGTACCATAGTAACAAACCCTAGCTGAACAGCTGAAGTAGACCGACCGACCACATAAACGAAGAAAGTGATTGGTGGTGGATGGATGTGGACTGCCCAAGACCGAATGGTTAGCGCTTTTTGGGGCACAATATTATTCAGCAGTAGACAGCGATAGATTGATTGATTTAGTAAGTTTTCTCCCTAATCCTAAATGAAGGCATACACAAAGAAAAAAAATTATGCTCAGTGGCCACAATAGTTCTGGGTGATGGAACAAAGAGTTTTAAGGGATCGCTTTGTTATCCATTTTTTATTCCTTAATCGTTTACTGAATATGTAAATAAATATGTACTTGAAACTGGTTGCTATCATTAACATTATTTTTATGTGGAGGAAGACCTTGAAAAAATTCAGATAATTCCTTGAGATAGCGATTAAGTCGCTAATTGTCGAAATGTTTTCAAAAGCTTAAATATAATAAACGTAATGTATGTAGGATGAATTACACATTATGTATTGTAATTTTTCGCAAAAATAGTTCCATAATAGTTTCAATGAATTCCAGTTTTAGTCGTTAACATTGCCAAAACAATCTTGATAAGAGTTCATACGAAGGTCACTTTAGTTGAATAAGTAATTTTATTCAGGGTACATAAAAGTAGACGGTCGTTGACATGTTTAACGGAATGAGGACATTCCAGTCCAAATTATTTACGTTCTAATGTCTCAAATCACTTTCAACATGTACGACATGTTGGGCTTTATTGTTGCTTAATACATATAAAGTCAATAACATAATACTTCTAATAAACGCAGAAAGATGTGAATAAATAGGAATACGTGTTACTAATAACTGTGTTTTTTTTCGTTGTTCGTAATCAAACACTTCCCACGATTTTCCATTGTTCATGGGAAAACATTTATGATGTATAAATACTACTAACTGTAGACTTCAGAAACTATAAGAAAACAGGTAAAGATACTTCTATTTCACATAATATTGGCGCAATAGATCATCATCAAAATACAGTTGTAAATCAATTAATAATCCAAGTATTGCACTAACCGAATGTATTATATTTTCAAGTCACGATGGTAACCAGACGTAGAACAGTTATTATTTCCTTATTTTAGTTCAGTCCTTTAACCGAGTAAAATAACTCATTAGGGTGTTGTAATTACCTGACTCATAATTTATCTGACATACACAATAATTTGCGTTCATTGGTTTCCATGAAACTGTTTACAAGGATAACTAATTACTCATTTATATTAATTGTACAATTACTCAGTTATGGTTTTATAAGTATTGATAGACTGCATTAAGTACACACACAATGGTCCAATCGCTAGGACTAAGTGCGGAAACCGCCCAGGCAAACTAAAATAGACTGCATTAAGTATTGATAGATGTTTAATTTTTATATCTCATGCAAATTTGGTGCATTGGCGGGCTAATACCAACGGTATTCACTACCAGCCAACCATTGGGTGATGCAGAGAAACCAGAATGAATAAACAAGTAAACAATATACCAAATTAACATAATTATATAATCCAATCATACACTCAAACTTATACGTATCATACACATAACCATAAATACATAGGTAAACTTAAAAGTATTGGCCATCCTGACTTCGAGTGGAAACTCGTTCCAAAAAAAACGGACCGTACGACAAAGGAGGAGCCAAACTCAGACGTATGAGAGAATTTCATAAATTATGAGATTAGCATGGTGGAAAGAGTTTTATTAACAAATATTATATAACTGGCCCATTGAACTTCGTATCACTTACATGTACTTGTGAATACAGATTTTCTTTTTCCGACAACCAACTGACACTATACCTAACACTTTTTAATAAAATTGAAAATGTGAAATAAAATTGTTTTGTAATGCAACTAAACAGAACAAGTAGATCGGACCTCATATTACAACTATGAAACTGTCAAATTATTGAACGCACAAATTTTGCGAAACACGCAGGCATAAAAAGGCTGTCGGAGCCTACTTGAAGATCTATCAGCGTTTTGTAATTCATATAAATAATATTAAAGGAATAAAATAATATAGGAAACTGAAATGTTAATAAAAGCAGTTCCCGGATACCTCGTTTTACAGGCTTTATTTTAGTTGGTAAGATTACGACACACCGTTCCTCCGTCGCTCTCGGTATGGTGACGGCTCGATGAGGTTTTCACACTTAAAAAGGAAGTAATTGACTTTATTTAAATAACTACAAGATGGCAAATGCATTGGAAAACGAGCAAAATGGTGGCTTAGAAACATATCGAACATAAGAGAGTGGACAGGGATTGCCAGCGTAGAAGAAGTATTACCGTCTTGCAAAAAACAAAAAGGAGTATGCAGCACACACTCCATTAGTAGAGAGGCACCATAAAAAGAATAAGAAGAAAGATGAAACCGTATACCGATTTACAGCCTAGATCTTGTAACCCATTAACGTCGACGCTATAAAGTACCTACTTAGCTATGCCGATTGTCCCACAGATATGGTTTTCTACTCCCATAGTGGAATATTGCGGAGGATTTCGAACATTTTGGTAAAACGTGACTTATTCGTATTCGACTTTGCGCTGATATTAGCAAGCTGACGTTGGCATAATGCCATAATTGTACCGTCGGGCCTCTACGCGCCCTACACTAAAGAGGAAACGTTCTCTCACAGAAACCAGACATTTTTATGGTCCCCAATGTATCATGTGTTAAACATATCTTGAAATGATTATAGTAGTTTTACAATAGAAATAAAATGACTTTACATATTTTAGTAGCAATTTACTTAGTAACCATGCATTTTTATACAACAAATCAATATAATCGATTTAAAACTGATAAAAATTTCAAAGTCTCAATGTAAGGTGAACCTTTACAGTGTTACAAATAATTCTTAAAATAATACAATAAGAGCTGTTTTATTATAACATTTATAACTTATAAGCTGTGGTATTTCATCATTTCAATTAATTTTAACGCGTTTGTAGACGCTGACCTGATCAAAACTACACAGTCGGCCTAAACTATAGTCGGATTTTTAATTAGACGATATCCACTGACGTTTACTGTGTTGTCAGTTTTTGATGAAATAAAAATAGTGTTGTGACAAAGTGAATGATTGAAAAAACTCCTGAATGAATAAAATTAATATAAATTAATAAAATTTAAATTAATTAATAAAATTAAAAAACAATCCTAAACACAAGTACACAATTAATTTTGTGCCATTACAACCAGTGGACTCCAAAGAGACCTCGGAGTTATCATCACACATAAACTGAAGTGGGATGAGCATATTACATTGATAACAAAGAAGGCAAACTCATTATTGTATATAATTAGAAAGGCATTCTATGTTATCAATAAAGAATTATTTCTCAGCATCTATTTAACGTACATTAGACCATTGCTGGAATTCGCCTTTCAAATATGGAATTCATATTTAAAAAAATATATTGTAATGTTCGAAATAGTACAACAAAGGGTAACTAAAATGGTCTTCTCTTTGAAAAACATGTCCTATGAAGAACGTCTGCTATAACTCAGTCTACCAACACTAGAACCTCTATTCTAAAAACATAAACATTTCTGATCATAAACAACAAAAAATACTTTTTTATTTATAATTATTTATTATAAAATAGTATTTTTTGTTGTTTATGAACTCTTTTGTATTTTCTATCAATACAAACTTATATGTCATGTTTTCATTGACATACATCAAAGCCGGAATTTTCCAATGAAAAAAAAAAAGTGGTATGGGGAAGGGGCCCGCCCTCGTAAGACTTTGGTTAAAACCGCATACCTAAACATTTCTTTTGGAGGAACGGGGGAGAAGCACCATGGAGCCGTCAAAGACCCATGTTGCCACTTTGCCTCAACAGGAATTAACCCAACCTGTTGAGGGATGTCAGTCTGGGCTCCGACCAGCTGACTTAATGCAAGGAGGACAAGAGGGTGCCAACCTCCTTGTTGGTATGTGAGTGGCAAATTATGAAGCTGTGCATAGCGCCTCAGCCATCAGATACGTAACAGAATATCCTTGGTATCCGATGACAGTAACTCTACATAAAATATTGGTTTGAGGTAAAGAGATCATAAGAAATTCGGCGCTTCCAATAGGCATGCTATCCGGACAGACTGGTGAATCTAGAAATAAATTTTAGAGATATGACCGGGAACACCATGTTAGAAAGTCAGGCCGCGAATAACACATGACAGATCTATTTAATGCAAATAAAGAGCAATTGTGTCGTCTGACCCCTACATTTCTGATGTAAGAGTGAAAAAGAGGCTACAAAAATTAGACCGTAAGCCACTACCAGTGAGGGCTTTAGAACTGATCCAACCATATCAAATACCAACATCAGATTTAAATGAACCAGATGATGTAAATGATCTCTTTGAAGATTGTGAGGATTTAATTTTTACATCCGACTTTCACAATTGATTTTTTTTTTAAATTTGTATAAATAGGCAAAATTTTCTGTCTGTCTGTCACTCAATTCGATTCGTTTATTTTTAACACAAGTGCAAGAAAGTACAATATACAAACAAACCAAAACAATAGAGCAAATCTATTGATGTTCAGTACCTTCAGTACCTTCCTGTTTGCTTTGCCTTTGCCCACAGACGAGTAATATCTCTATTATCAACCCTAAAACCAAAGAAAAAAGTACAAAAATCGAGAAGCTTGTAACTTAAAGATCCTGGATGATTAGGATTTGTTTTTTTGTATTACTGGTACTATTGCAGGCTAGTTAGTTATCAAGGTTTTGAATCCAACTAAGACAAGATATAGCTGTAAAAAATTATATCCTGAAATAACATTGTTTGTATTTCTCTCCGGTATTTTTCATGTTATGGTTTATATTTTTGTGTTATTTGTGTATGTTAAAGCCGCAAAGAAGGACATTAGTAGATTTACAGAAACTCATATGGGATCTAAGATTTTAATAAAAAATTTTTTTTTTAATATTTACAAAAAACAATCTTTTGATCAAAGCACATTTGAACATCATTCAGGAATTCTCGTCTTTCTTTTTAAATTAATTTTTCTATTTAATAAAAATATAATAAGAGGATGGTTGTTTTTTGGGTCAAAAAACATAATGCGCGGCGTTGAGCTGTCAAAAAACTGATTGTTGTTACATACTACTAGTATCTTATATCAGAGCACTTTTATACAATTTCATTCTTAAATAGATATAATATTCTTTTATAGTTTGAAATGATTAACTATTCACACTCATTGTTCATTCATCTGATTGAATGAGAACTGAACGCATCACTATTACTTTAAATATGGCAGCATTATTTTACTAAGTGACATTAGCTACTGTCAGGTAGCTTCGTCTAATTAAAAATCCGACTATAGTTATGTACTGTTAAACTAGAAAAGTATTTTGTTTTATTACAGCAATTTAATTCCAAATATATTTCTATGATTTATCGATAGGGAACAAACGAGGAGATAGGCCATTATATTTAATACATATTAATTACGACAAGCATTCACAATTTCAGGGTTATTTACTCGTATTAATTCTTATGGAGAATACAGAAATACGCTGCGTTACACTAGTATTGGAACTAAAAAAACCTATAAAACATGCTTTTCTTAGAGGACTTGTAATCTCGAGGCCGCAGTTTAATCACGTGTAAAGTATGAATTCTACTATTTTGTCAGACAATATCTTTAGTCTCATGTTTGCTTTTAGGGTTCCTTAGTTCATAACTCAAAACCCTTATAGTTTTGTTATGTCCGTCTGTCGTCCATCCTCGACTCACCGTCCAAACGGTTAGTGCTGGAAAGATGAAACTTTGCATGAATATGTAATTTTATCACGTCGAGAAAGTGCTAAAATAAAATTATGAAAAAACGGGCTAGCTCTCGTACACGTTAAGTGGGAATGTCTTTTATACTACACCTGATCGGAACAGTAGTCAATATTCCCTGAAAATGAAATGAGAAAGTTAGTCTTTTCCTTGACCTAAATAAGCGGGAGGAAAAAATGTATGAAAATCCATTTCTAACGTGTTTTAGCGGGAGAGAAAGTTGTATGAATTTTCATTTCTCATGTGTTATCTTATCTATGGCACGCGCCTGCCCAAAGAGTTTTCATATAATTTAAATATGGAATCTCCGTGCCACTGACATCCTTTTGTGAAGAATAAAAAAAAAACAAAAGAAGCGCGAAATATTTATAATTATTATGTCAAATTCTAAGCTAAATTGTGTTTTACATGGTGTCTTACGTTTTGATTTTATTTTATAAATACTTTAAATTTTCCTCACAGGTGTAGTATAAAGCACTGTGTAGCACTCGGGTGAAAGTCCCATTCCTACCTCGGGAGTATTGTGGCCCTAGGCTGCGCCTTCGGGCCCCAAACTCCCTCGCTAGTAATCAGTTCCTTTCCTCCCTCGGTGAACAATGTACTATTTTTCTTACCTTATTGTGTATCACTAAACAGCTCTTATAGAAACATTGAGAGGTCGTTTGCGATTTCTAACTTTTAAGCACATTTTTTTGTTAAAACAGGGGTGAAACTACCTACTTAAAGGGTGGCTAGGCGGCTAGCTCGAAAAATCTGAAAAATTCATGATTTTAATCCATGTGATATACTTAGGAAAAACTATAACGGCTTAGATAACTTTTTTCAGGAGTTATACAGGTCTAACTTATAAATTGCGTTGGTACTGCAATTTATACTGAAATTGTAGTACTTAGGTAGTTACTTAAGTACTACAATTTCAGTATAATCAGAAACAATTAATCAGAATTGTCCATCATTGCCATAGTCAATATACTACGATTTATTGTGCTTATCAATGCATATATTTATTTCTAGGCCATATTTTTATGTATTTCGTTAAAGGAGTAATTCAGATACAACATCGGTTCTCAGAACAAATAATAAAATTGATACATCTGTTTGCAACTTCTAATCAAAAAAATCATTTAAAAAAAAATGGCTGTAATATGTAATGTAATGGCTGCACCGATTTAGCGGGACTTTTACTATCACATGGCTGATGATATAAAGAGTAACTAAATCTAATTTTTTGCTCCACGTGTGGCGTTGCTCGAATTTACGACAGTAACCGCAAGTAAAATAGACAAAACAAGAAGGCACAAAACTTCGCGAAAGAACTCGTCGTGGTAGTCGAATCAGGTACATCTGTACCTATGTGCCAGTACAAAAATAAAAAGACTACTCGTTTGTTTACGTTGGATCGCAAACAGTTGCATTTAAAAAAAAGTTATCTAACCAGTATACGTGGTCACGTTGCCATGGAACGAGAGAAAAATATAATCAAGTAGATGTTTCTACAATTACAATCTATTTATAATATAGTTCTAAAATTCATTATAAGTTTTAAGAGTGCTAATTATCCATAAATACTAATATTAATAATTCGAAAGTAACTCTCTGTTTGTTCGGCTTTCACTGTGGAAACCTATGCACCGATTTAAAAAAAAATTGTAATGGTGATACTTTGAATATTAAAGAAGGACATAGGTTTCTCATAACTACGATAACTGTCATATACGCATTCGGAGTCATGGGCAAAAGTTAATTAGTAATTTATATTCCCTAAATCGACGAATTCACAATCCTGTAACACTTTTTAATGTTTCAAAGTTACCATAATAGAATGTTGCCATATAATGATTAAATATTGCTGCTTAGATAAACGCAAACTGCGATTGGCCATGAAAGTAATATCCCAATCGGAAGTTAATATACTTAACTGTTTTTAATACTAGCAAGGCAATCCGTTATTCAATTCGATGTCCGGAAATCCGCCTATCCAGATTAATTTATGGGTTCATTATTGTTTAAAAACTTTTGTGATTTAAAGTTTTGCTAAATAAATACTAGCCTAGCTTTGCTAAAATTAATTGTAATCCACCGACTTTTCTTAGAATATCATGGGCATAGACAGTAATAAGTTAGCAGTTCAATTACATATAAAGAGCAAAAAATGGCTGAATTTTTTTTTTTATTGAATAGATTACGAAAACCCTATTTTGTTTAAAAAATCCCCAAATTAACCTTGTCATTAGGCTTCCAGAAATTCTTAAATCATTGACAAGAAGTTGCTAATCAATTTATAATCATCTCAATGCAAATGATGAATGACCAGTAGCATTTAGTAGCAAAAAGATTTCAAGGTAAACATAACTAAAAATATAATAAGTAGTTAGGTTTTTCTGAAAAAATGCAACAATATCATTCCTACAAAATATATTTTAAAACACAATTCTATCACACTATGTTAAATGTTTTATGAGAAAAATAAAAATTTAATTATAACTGTGATCTAATAAGTTAAGTTGGTTTGCGTAAGTTTCCACTTCAAAAATATGTTTTGTCTGTTTTTTAGATTTTTTATTTCTAATTTCTGATCATCAATGAATAAAATATGAAAAAAAATCGGCCAAGTGCGTGTCAGGCCACGCACAGGAAAGGGTTCCTCAGTCACCTATAATGGTATGTGGATTTAAAATCGTATCCAATAGATAATTGTTATGTTTACGTATTAATACGTTAATTTTGTATGACGTTTTCCAAGTGAGCACATTTTACCATATAAGCCTTTATAACTCCTGAACTAAGAAAGTCATCTAATCGGTTATAGTTTTCCTTCAAAGTTCATTAAATGGACCACCATCACGATTTTTTTCAGATTTTTTGAGCCAGCCGTTTAGCTTTTAGAGGGGGGGGGACGCCCTGTTTTTACAAAAAAGTGCCCTTTAAAGTGAAATATCTCGCAAACGGATACCTAAATCAAAAAATCGTCTAGGAAACCCTTTATTGTTTTTAAAAGACCTATCTAATGATACCCCACACGATGGGGTAGCCTCGAGAAAAAAAAATCATCCCCACTTTACGTGTAGGGGAGGTACCCCAAATAAAATTATTTTTCATAATTTTATTGTAGCACTTTGTCGACGTAATTACAACACGTATTCATGCAAACTTTCATCTTTCTAGCACTTACCGTTTGGACGGTAAGTCGAGGACGGACGGACGGACGGACGGACGGACGGACGGACGGACGGACGGACGGACGGACAGACGGACATGACGAATCTATAAGGGTTCCGAGTTATGAACTTCGGAACCCTAAAAAACAGTATAGTGAGGCACAGTTAGTACAGTTTAATTAATAAATCTATCACAAGAAGTTAAGTAATGTTAACAGGAAACATGAGTGTACTGGTAATCTCATGACCTCATAAATGTATGAGCATAAGTTTCAGTATTTTAAACATCTTAACTCATATCAACATGTGTATGTAAACTCATGTAACATATACATAAACATATACATATATAGTATACAGCTAAGATAACAGCAGGATGTTGCAATTGCAATTGTCCTGCAAGAGTCTCGTTCAATTTCCTTGTTACATTCAATGGGTTACAATTGTATTATACTCAGGTTTACTAAGGTCAGATAACACGACGTATGAAAATTTTGTTTGAACCACATTTGAAGAATAGACATTAAGAATGGAAATTGAAACTGGAATAAATACCATATTTTGACACATAAAAAGTATTTGAATAAGTTTGTAAACTCGAATCATTTAAAATAAATAAGCTGCCAAGTGCGAGTGGGACTCGCCCATGAAGGGTTCCGTAGCATCATATAAAAGTTTTGTAGTTCGTTGTAACTTTCATCAATGTTTTAATAATAGTGTTTTGATTGAAATAAATGTAAATTGCGGTTTATGATTTAAGACGTATAAAAAAGAAACTACTTACTAGATCTCATTCAAACCAATTTTCATTGGAAGTTTGCATGGTAATGTACATCATATATTTTTTTAGTTTTATCACTCTCTTATTTTAGAAGTTACAGGGGGGGACCAACATTTTACCTCTTTAGAAAAAAGGTTTCAGTGTATTTATACTACACTGGCCAGACGGATTAGTATTAAATTGCAATGAAGTTGTCCTGAATAGCTTGGTTCCTTAGCCCTTCCTGGTTGATGAGTTTGCCAAAACTACCATGCCCTGACTGACTTTATCATATTAGCCTATGAATTGTACGATTATTAAATTCTTTATTTAATTAAAATAAATTGAAGCACAGGCTTAGCAGAAGTAGAGATTTATGTTTTTAAAACCAACAAACAGAACATCTTTACCATACAATTTTTTTAAGCATTGGTGGAAATTTATATGCTAAATATTTTTTGAAATAATTATTATCTTCCTGACTCTACACAGGCAAAATGTTTTCTTAAATAAAGCTCATAATAATTATTAGCTGTATTTTTGTAAAGCATATTCTATATTGCAAAATATAAGTAGAATAAGCTTTATTAGAGAATAAGTAATCAAGCTTATTACTAGCTTAAATATATATATTATATATTTAAGCTAGTAATAAATGATAGTTAATAAAATTTCAAAGATTTTTTTATTTTGAAATAAGAACATCATTCGGTGAAGTCCTCTAACAAGATTAGATTCAAAGAATAGACTGTCCATATCTAAGGTCAAAGCAATTTCATATAGCCACATAATTATGACGATACACAGGTTCAAATGCGTCATCGACTCTGTTACACGCTGTTTTTCTTTCTAAATCTTAAATCGGACTAGAGAAAACATTTTTCAGGATAGAACGGTACAGGATATTGATAAAAAATATATAATTAATCAAACATACCTTGAAACTAAGCACCTGAGGTCTTCAACACTTATTTGTTTATAGAACAAAAATAACTTGTACAATTATTTTTTATATCATACTACAAACAAACCAGTTCGCATACCAGTCCGTATATTTCGCGAACAAGGTCAACAATACTACATTGTACATTATTCACTTTGACGTAAGGAGATAGTTGACAACTTTGACATTTATCTCAAAAGTGAAACAATTTTGACGATTTTGCATGCATTAAAAAGAGAGAAAAAATAACTCTGATGCTGTCAATTACAGAGTTGTTTAAATGGACCGCACTTTGTATGTCAGAAATGACCCTTGTCAGTTGGGTTCTGTTCTACGGAGCAAACATATTGAATATTAAAATTTATCATGAATATAAATTTGAAACAAAAATCTTTGTATATCAATAATCTAAATATATCAAAAATAGAAAAATCAATATGAAAAGTATGTAAAGTATGTATGTATATGTAGAGTAAGTGTGCTTTATCTTGCTTATATATAATTATGATTCGTATGTGCATCTACCATGTTTGGCTCTGCATCGCCCTATGGTCGACTGGCAGAAAATGCCTACGGCATTAAGTCCGCCTTTGTACACTTGTACATAAAGAATAAAATAAATAAAAGTAATATTGTAAGACGTTGTTTTTTTTTCAATCCCTGTTTCGCAGTAGTCATTTTAGGTCTACACATATTAAAATGATTAAGTGAGCAAAGGAGTAGATGGGTGGAATTGACTACCGCCAATTATTGTGAAGGTCTGGAACTTGGAAGTTTGAAGTAGGAGTAGGTACTTCCTTTTTACCCGACTGCGTCAGAAGGACCTAACGTTTTTTTTAAAGGGGGCAAACGAGCCGACGGATCACTTGATGGTAGGTGATTGCCGCCGCCCATGGACACCTGAAACACCAAAGGAGTCACAGGTGCGTTGACGGCCTTTAAGAAAATACGCTCTTTTTTTGAAGGATTGAAAGGTCGTATTGGTCCGGAAACACCGCAGGCGACAGTTCATTCCACAGTTTAGATGTGCAAGGCAGGAAATTTCGAAAAAAAGGCACTGTTGTGGACTGCCAACCATCTAAGTGATGGGGATAGAAATGCTGTCGCGTGGGAGGATGACGGAAAGAAGCGGCAGGAATTAATTCGAACAAATCCTCAGAGCACTCTCCGTGGTTTATGCGATAGAAGATGCAGAGTGATGCTACATCTCTTCGCAGCGCTAAGGGATCAAGTCGATTTGAAATGTCCCGGCAATAGACGATTCGCGTCGCTCTCCGCTGAATGCGGTCCAGAGGGAGTAGCTGGTACTGTGGTGTCCCGGCGGCCCAGCCCGAAGATTTGAAGAGTATTCCACATGCGGACGAACCTGCGCCTTGTAAAGTAGAAGGCGGTGTGCCGGAGTGAAATACCGTCTCGCTCTATTGAGCACACCAAGCTTCTTTGAAGTTAATTTAGCTTTACCCTCCAAATGGTCACGGAACTGGACTTCGTTCGATATGCCGATACCTAGAATCCCGATATTGGCAGAGGCCGTTAGGGAGGTGCTCTCAAAACGAGGTGATACGACAAACGGCATTTTTTTAGCTGTGAACCGGCAAACCTGTGTCTTTGTGGGGTTTAATTGTACCAGGTTAAGTCGACCACATTCTGAGACTTTTTCGAGGGAAATCTCAATTTCAGACACAAGTCTATTTCGGCTCTCACTGACGTGTTCCCGAGAAATGTCGGCACGGCCGGTATAAAGGGCATCACTCGTGCTATCACCTGCTTATCAATGAATGCCACTTATTTGCAGCATATCATTGATATTGATATGCATCCTTTAGGGTGAATTTTACAAGTTATCTCTATAATCTAATAATCTAAACCGCCATAGTTTTCCTTGAAAGTTGCATATATGGGCAACGATCATGAGTTTTTTTTCGAATTTAGTCAGCCGTTTAGCTTTTAGGGCCACAGCACACTAGCTACTTTTAGCATCGGCGATCGGCGATTTGGCGACTGCATCGATGCTGCATCGCGTTTTAGCGACTTCCTGCGTTCGATCGCGGTATAGGAAAAGCGCGTTTTAGCGACTGTTGTGATGCCAAATCGATGCTACCGGCATCCGAATGTGTGCGGAGAGTAGCGTTCAGCTGCTGTGGCCCTTAGAGAGCGAGAGTGATTTCAAGTTGAATAACACATAAACGGATACCTAAATCGAAAAATGGTTTTAAGAAATCTCAACGTTTTTGAAAAACCTATCTAAAAAAATCATCCCCACATGCATTCCCCACAGCTTCATCTTTCTAGCACCAACCGTACATTATGAAGGCACAAACAATAAATAGCTTTAAAAATGATTCAGGAATTTTATACTGCATAACTGGATCGCTCACAAATTTGGATATTATGTGAACGTTTTTGTTATTATATAATTAATAGTTATTTATATGTTCAGTAATTGGTGACCCCGACGTGATCTATTGGTTTCTAGTGCTGATATAATACCGGGACGACCGGAACCCTATATGGTGTTCAGCAGTGAATCTAGAAAACAATAGCATTACGAAAGTATCACATCCCAAAAATGGCTCCAACAACAACTCCTTCAAGAGGCGACACGGGGTGCGATTCAGTTGCTGCTATCACGGTCACAGACAAACTACCGCAATTTTGGACAGACTCCCCACGTTTATGGTTCGCCCAGTTCGAAGCAATAATAGCACCACAAAAACAGGGCGAAGATTACAAATATAACATGGTAATATCCAAACTACCAAAAGAGGTCGTCCATCAAGTCAGTGACATATTAACTAACCCACCCAGCGAAAACAAGTACTCCACAATCAAGGAACGTCTGATAAACTGCTACGAAGAGAGCGAACACCGACGTTTCCACAGACTACTAGCAGAAATGGACCTGGGAGACCAGAAGCCTTCCCAGCTCCTGCGAAAAATGAAAGAAGCTGGATGTGGAAAAATAAACGACGACACTATTCGCCTGCTGTGGCTAAGGCAACTCCCCGCTTCGCTAACAGCGATATTATCGGTCACAAACAATATGTCGTTAGACAACTTGAGCGAATTAGCCGATAAAATTTACGAGAACTTGACCTACAACAAAAGAAATATTCAAGAAACAGCGGTTGACATTAACCTAGTTACAAACATAACGTCACAACTTGAAGCCATGCGAATAGAAATAAATGCATTACGCAGCATACGCGAGCATCAACCTAGGCAACGCAGCAAATACCAAACACGACATATGCCACATTCACGGTCAAGGTCGCGCCACAGAAACTCACATAATGGGTTATGTTATTTCCATAATCGGTTCAAGCAGGATTCATATAGATGCAATAGGCCTTGTGCATGGAATACAATTAAAAATAACAGGCCATCGGAAAACTAAAATTAGCACAGAATACGACGGGCCTCTGTGCTATCCACCCAACAAACCGTCTAACTATAACTGACTCAAACAGTGGTTATAGATTTTTAGTCGACACGGGTGCTAACATTTCGGTTATAAATAGCACAAATAAGAAGAGCCAAGCATGCGAATACCAATTATTCGCCGCAAACGGGACCCCTATAAATACATACGGGGAACGCACTTTAACGCTTAACCTAGGACTACGCCGAAGCTTTAAATGGACATTTACCATTGCCGACGTTAAGATGCCAATCCTGGGAGCTGATTTTTTGAATCATTATCAGTTATTAGTCGATATACACGGAAAAAAACTGATCGATAATAAAACAGGTCTGAAAACGCCTGCCAAAATAGTAAGAACAAAAATTGCATCAGTGCGTTCTATAAACGCTTCTCTACAGGAACCAATAAAGGGATTATTAGAGAAATATGAAGATATTACAAAGCCTAGATCAATGAATCTACAGACTAAGCACCAAGTACAGCATCAAATAATAACAAAAGGTTTCCCAGTATTTACGCGAGCACGTCCATTACCGCCTGACAAATACAGGATTGCAAAACAAGAGTTCCAAGATATGATGGACATGGGAATATGCCGTCCTTCAAGCAGTCAATGGGCATCGCCACTCCATTTAGTCAAGAAGAAGAATGGCGAATGGAGAGCATGCGGAGATTACCGCGCACTAAATAAAATAACAGTACCAGACAGGTACCCGCTGCCAAGGCTACTCGATTTCACGTATGTAGCAAGCGGAAAAGGAATATTCAGCAAGATAGACATAAAGAAAGCTTTTCACATACTGCCCGTTGCTGAACCAGAGAAAACAGCGATAATAACCCCTTTTGGACTTTTTGAATTCATCAGAATGCCATTCGGGTTACGAAATGCAGCACAGTCCTTCCAAAAATTTATGGACTCTATATTCAGAGACTTGGACTACGTATTTGTATATGTGGACGACATATTTATCGCTGACAAGAAAAATAACCTTAAGGAACATTATGAACACTTAGAGGAGGTGTTTAAGCGCCTACAAAAAAACGGCATAACAATAAATACAAGTAAATGTGAATTCGCCAAGTCGGAGATTGATTTCCTCGGTTATCATATAACGAGCCAAGGGTTGACTCCTACTATGGAAAAGATTCAAGCTATAAACAATTACCCTAAACCACAAACGGTAAATGAGTTACGACGTTTTTTGGGTATGATTAATTTCTACAGAAGCAGTATCCCACACGCAGCAAAGCATCAGGCACCGTTAAATAAATATTTAATTAATAGTAAGAAAAACGATAAGACGGTTATCCAGTGGAATACTGAATCAAACCACGCGTTTGAACGCTGCAAGCAGGACATTCGACAATTAACTACATTGGCATATCCGGACAGCAACGCACAAATAGCGTTAATGACAGATGCTAGTCTCAAATGCGCAGGCGCTGTACTACAGCAGCGAAGAAAAACAAAATGGGAACCAATAGCTTTTTTCTCCAAATCATTTAGTGAAGCCCAAACAAAATACTCTACCTATGATAGAGAGCTGCTAGGAATCTATATGGCTATAAAACACTTCAGAAGACTCATAGAAGGACGAGAATTTACAGTCTACACGGATCACAAACCACTAATGCATGCTTTCGACAAGAAGCCATCATTGGATGATACCCCTAGACGAATCAGATATCTGGATTATATATCACAATTCAGTACGGATATCCAGCACATCAGTGGCCACAAGAATGTGGTAGCCGATGCCTTATCTCGAGTTATCGAGACGATAACCTTACCCTCTGCAATCGATTGGCACGAGGTAGAAAAATATCAAAAGAATGATAGCGAGTTAAAACGACTAAAAGCCAATAAATCATTAAAAATAGAATTTATACACTTTCCAAATGAAAATATTAAGATTTATTGCGATATATCAACAGGAAAACAACGCCAGATAACAGAATCTTCACAAGCAGATAAGCAAACGGAAAAAAGGACACGTTCTGGTAGAGTCTCCCACCAGACGGTTAGATTCCAATTATAATATATAAACCAAAACTATACAACAAAAGTATATAATAGTAATGTAAGGATGTTTCTTCTCTTTAGAGGGGGAATATCTATGGGCAAAGCCATAGCAAAATAGTAGTTTTAGATCTTTGCACGGTTACGTGATTAAATAATTGTTTTACTAAAGTTAACGTACGTGCCCTCAAACAATAGTAATATTATAAATATTAATTAAGGAAGTATAAACAACATACTGTCAATTAAGCAATTCGATTAAGTAAATAATATCTCATAGTAGCCCCCACCTAAACTGTACACATATTACATTGTATATAAGCTTTAGTTTAAGTCAAATTAGTCGGAGTCTTACAGAGATAAGAGAGCCAGTAATAAAGCATTACAATCAACGTGTCGTCTAATTGACTCCCTGGGATAACACGCAATAATTGGTATATATATGTATGTATATCGTTGGTATGTATGTTTGTATGTATATGTATGTATGTATCTATTTGTATACGTATGGAGATACATATGCATTCCTAAGTTAGATTCATGAGCGAATTATAATTTTTCAAAACACATTGCACCGTCAACTACTGTCTTTTCAAAACATTTTATTCCATCACAAGGTTGCCTGGAAGAGATTGCTTTTAGCAATAAGCCCGCCCTTTGTACATTAAATGTAAGTTGACTGCCTTGTTGATCTAGTGGTTAGCGTATGCGGCTGCTGATCATGAGGTCTCGGGTTCAATTCCCGGGTCGGACCAAATTTATTTGTGTGATCCACAAATATTTGTTTCGGAGTCTGGGTGTTTTTCTATGTATAATATGTATGTATTTACAAAAAAAAGTATGTTTATGTGTTTATATCAGTTATCTAGTACCCATAATACAAGCTCTGCTTAGTTTGGGACTAGATGATGTTGTGTGTAAGATGTCCGAAATATTTATATTTTAGTGCTTTTTAAAGTTTTGTAGGGATACTTAACAACCGTTTACACAAATGAACAAAAAAGTTAATTAACTTTAAATTTATTATAATATGTTAGGATAGTTGTAATACTACTATACTAATAATAGTGGCAGCACCTTACCCCCATATCAGGTTTATAAACATTAAAACTATGTAAACATTGGCGATTTGAAAGGAGTGGCCGCGAGTTTTTATTGCCATGTTCTTTTCTCCGGCTCTACCTATTGTTTGCGAACATGGCATAAATGTACATGTAGAATCTTGACCTGTCACAAGAGATGTATTGCATCCTAAGTGAACAAAGAATTTTGAATTTGAATTTGAATACATAAAGTACTTTTAAAGTTAAGATAAACAGTAATACAGTTGTATAAATCATAAATTGCAATTTATCAACGAGTCCGACATATGTTAATATGTCATTATCAAGGCTTATTAAAACGCTATTTTACACCCAATCATCAAATTACTGAAGCTTTAATACCTATTTTAAACGAAACCGACGAAACCCATTAAGCGATATCAAATTAATTCCGCAATATTAATTTTGCGTTTTCATAAGCCGCACTCGAACAAACAAATTCCTGAAACTAAACTAATATTGTACATGCGATCTCCCCAACTGTTATCTGCCTTCTGAAAATATCGTACGTTACGTAATAGAAAAGTTACATAATAACAACAGCCATTTTATTTTAGTAGTACTTTTCGAATATGAATGTGACAAGGTGGGGTGCTTACCGTTTATAAAACATTTACGTATAGCTATCTCTTTTGTTTGTATTGTTGGCACACAACAAGTTGCTTTCTTATAAAATGGGTATTTCATATTGTCTTTTATACGTTGAAGTAGCAGTGGAAGGTATTGTTTCCCTCCAATGAACAACCGCAACTCAAGAACTTTTAATTAATATGAGCTCCTTCACTCTAAGAAGTGAGGGCAGAGGGTTTAGGGACTCTGGTTATCTCACCACTTGGTGAATAGCAAATATAATTGCCTAACGCTGGTTTTTTGTAATACCTGCTAGGTACACACGTAACGATAAATTGTAGTGATTATTTTAAACATACCTAATTCCTTCAATGATGATTAAGTCTTAACGTGTGTATGAGTAATTGTTGCAGAATTTCATTGATTGGTGATCGATAGATCCACATTACACATATCGACAATCTTGTGAGATATATCCAAATATTTTATTTGTTTTTCTTTTTCAACTTTCTGATTACGAGAAACGGCGATATCAGTTATTATTGCGCGGCACTTTATTCGATCTGTCACCACAAAATCATCGATTTATCGATAAGTGTGTTGAAGCTGTACTTAAAGATGCGATGAAGCGCTCATAGACTAGTGTCCTTAGGTGATTGGAATCAATCACCGTCGTTGCTTACACCGACGGCGCGGTAAGTACCCAGATGGGTGACCGTTTCTGGCTTTATGTGTTATTAGCGTTCGTTCGGATGTCACGTTAAACGGTCGTGAAGCTTAGTTGGAGACCTTCGGGCTGTTAAAAAATCTCAACGGCAAGATTATGTAGCCACAACGTATCTTGCCAGTCCCCAACGCACATTCAGCCAGAGTGGGGACGTATGGCCTTAACCTTTTCCTGAGAGGAAACCCGAGCCTAGTGGGACACTATGGGTTGTTGATGATGATGTGTGCAGCATGCATGAGGCCGTGATATGAAGCGTTAATGAAGCATGGTCTATTCATGTCTAAGTATAATAGTACTTAGCAAAAATACCATACACATACACACTAAAGGTAGTAGAGCTCTACTGATTACAGCACGAATAGGCCGGCTCAATCGTAGCAGTACTGCCCTCACACAGACAATTAACATAAAAATGACAGCATTCATGCTCTCTCATTTCGTTGGTGAGTGTGAGACCGAATGCCCAAACATTCTGCATCATTTTCCCGACCCCCGAGAGTGAGGTGAATGTTGCAGAAACATCTCACTTGGTCATTATGGTGTGGGTCATCATGCTGCATTGTCTGCACTCACAATGAGGATTCTGCTTTACAGCAGGTAGAATAGAGTCGTTTTGTTAGGCCTAAATATAAAAACTAAAAAAGGTATACCACGATATCAAACAATGCATGTCGGTCCATATAGTTGGCTGGTTTTTTCATTTAAGTTTTCTTACTTCCCATATGGGCTCTAATATGTATCTCAGGCCACTACTTTATACTTAATTAAAAAGTTATGCTGTCGTATTCACAAAATGTTCTTCAATTATTATTTTATAAATAAAGAATATTTACACCATATCAGGGGCTTTAACTATAGATGTGCAATGCAGCTGCTTCCTTGTTGTGTTCACCATTTATGATTCTTTTTATTTCTAGTCATCGCTTTCTATCTAGTACACAATGTATGTAAAGCGAAAGAACTGTATAAATTATTCAGATATCAATTATTTTAAAACTTGTCGATAATTTATTGAATAGCAGTGTAGTTTAGAACGACGTCTGTCCAAAAAAATGATTAAAAAGTTTTAACATTTTATGAAGCACATATGTACAAGGTCTCAAAAAGATACAACTGTCTTATTTTTCACGTTTTCTGATACTATGTTTAATATAATATCTTTTACTTTTATTTACGGTTTTGTTGAAAGGAAATTTTAATCATTAATACGAAGTGTTTAGGTAAATCAAGTAACTACAGAATTCATCTCTGTTTTTTCGTTTTTCTCGCTCTCGGCTCCCGAGACTCGGAATTAGGTAGAATAAAAAATAAAAGCTGCAACAGCTCTATCAAAGGAAAGGAAAAACATGGTCTATATGTTTGCATAGATGAGGTATTTTAATACCGACGTCCAATGTGTGAACTATGATTTACATGTATTGCATTGCATTTTTGTTTTTGCATGTAATAAATGCAATGGAATGAATGGGTTATTGAAATCAATAATATTTTAGTAAAAGTAGGCAAATTCCTGAAATAATTATTAGGTTTCTATTTTTAAATAGTTTTCATAAATAGGGAAATTGCAGGGATTCTTAATGCTAAATAAATAAAACACCTAGCTAAAACAAACCGCATCTTCTTTTTGTCTCGAGGGTTAAAAACATGTAAATAATACAAGCACATGATGTGCAAGGAAAGGAATGAAACATACAAATAAATCAGCGCAGCTTTTTTGAACTACTAGACTCAATAAGCATTAGTATGTGTCATTTCACTAATACTCATACCTGTGACCGTTTTAGTTACAGAGTATCTCCATACTGAATTTAAAGTTCAGCATTCCAGCGATCCTCTTACAAATTGTGTACGACGGACTTTTTTGAGGAAGGTAAGTGCACGGGCTTAAGAAAACTTGTACAATTCTCAACTCTTCCTTCTGCTTCCTTTGAGTGGGTAAACAAGTTAGTTGATGTAGGAAAGTTTCGTTTTATGTCAAGTCGAGCGTAGAATTTAAATTCGTGTATTCGTCTTTAAAGAATTCGACAGAATATTGTGATATTCAAAGTTAACTAATTTAACCACGCCAAACAATGAAAAAATATAAATTTATTATAAAATCTCTTTTAAAATAGTCAGGCGTTATAAGACTTTAATGTGCTTAATGGCTTGCTTTTTTCTATCCTTATTGAAATCCTGGTGGTTTCCAGAAGTCACTAATCTGTATCTTTCACTAATTTGACTTACACAGTTAGCTTAAGAGCTTATCAAATAATTTCATGAACTTAAGTCAAGCTTAAGTAACAAGAATCTTTTATGTGTTAGCTTTCTTTATTATATACCATAACATTTCAAAATTCTCCATTTGTAAATCTCAAACTATTTTATGTATTATCTGAGTAGAACTAAAACTTTGGTTGATAAATTGTGTATGGTATGCTTATCTCAGCAGGGATACAAGCGTGAATGTAGGTGTATGAAAGTGATGACGTGTAAAATATATAACTAGGACTATTATGTAAAAATTTGCTGTTGCACGAAGTTCCATACGCGTGTATATAGGTTATCGCAATTAATAGCAGATTTGTCTATCTTCAAGAATCAGAATTTATGTCAAATTTCATTGAAATCAGTAGATCGATTAATGCCCGCTACACACTTTCAAAGAATTGTTCCAACTTCAGATCATATAGATAAATCAACGCTCCTATGTACACAACTAACAATACACAGATATGTTGGCATTGTTTGTCGAAACGTATGAAGCGGGTGTTAGGCTCCACACGTTTGGAAAGCTCTCTGCTACAGGCTTAACAGGGAACAAAATTTTCCATTTACTATTCTGATGTCGAAGATTAAATGGCTAAGAGACAAATTAGGTTAAAGCGCTCATAACCAAGTGAGCTTAGGTGATTAGAAACAATCACTTTTTTTTACAAGTGGAAATACGTCACCCCGCCGGGGCTTGCGGCGGGATGGTGTGTCGGACTCGAACCGACTAAAACCACACGGTGTGACCTCTTTGCGGCTCTCTATTTTGGGAGGAGTCCAGGGAAGGGATTTCCTTCTGGACCCCTACCAGTCCCTGCCTGTACTGTTGCGGAAATAAGCACCGAGGGTAAGCATTGATGGTGTGGTCAGCACCAAGATTGGTGATGGTTTGTAGCATGATAGGCCATGAGTGTTTTCGTGATTTGAATGTCACGGATGTCACGTGAACCAGTCGGCCCTGGTTGTTATCATAAGATAACTGTCGTTAAGTTTAGTTGGAAGCCTTCGGGCAGTTTAAAAGCATTCAACGGCAAGATTACGTAGCGACAACGTGTCTTGCCAGTCCACAACCCGCATTCGACCAGTGTGGGGACTTATTGCCTTAATCCTCTCCAGTGAGGAGACCCGAGCCCAGCAGTGGGACAATGTGGAATGTTGATGTGATGATCCTGATATTAACCATAGAGCAGAAAAAACATAGATGTGCTAAGTATTTTAGCGGTATTCTATGAAAGGAATTATACAATTATTAAACTGCAATCCGTTCCAATTTTAAACTTTATGAATGTTATCTATTTCATGGCCTTTGCAACGACTTATTATGTGCTCTTTTCTAAATTATTAATATCAAAAAATATAGTAAGCTTTAAAAGATCTGGGATTTAAGTTAATGATTTATCATAGACACGAACACTAAATAAAACTAATTTACTGCACTCACTTCTTTACACAAAAGATAGACAGCAGAAAAAAACGTAAGCTATACAAATTACTGTACTCATACTTGTTCCTAGCAGTAGACAATTGAGAAATATAAAGCTTACGTCTTGAACCACGGATACGTATTTATTTATTTAGATTTATTTATGTTTTTGCAATAAATACACTTACAGGAATGGTACACCATATCAACAGCTATTAATAACCACTGCAGGACATAGGTCCCTCCTTGGAAAGGAGGTTTTGGTCTAATATACCACACTCGCCAGTCGGATTGCTATAGTATACGAGTACTATAGCATTGGCTTTGAATAACATTTACTAACACGTTATGAAAATAATCTCGTATATTACACCTAATATAATATAATATGTAGATATTCATATATATATAAAATAAGTGGGACTTAAACGTGAAAAGTATTTATTTAAAATAACTGTACAAAGTAAAATTAACTACATAGCTTTCATTATTTTAAAATTTTGTAGAACTTTTAGGTAGACCTTCTTGGTTTATACAAATGAAATTATTTTTAAGCGTATAAAATGAAACCAAGGAAACTTTACAAAAAGTTAGTTCTTAAGAAGTGTAGAAGCAAACTAACCTTAAATTTGCCTAGTGTTTTGCATATATTATGACACAGGCAAATAAAAAGCAGGCATAGAATAGGAATTCCAAACAACTTGAACGGAATCAGCGGGGAAGAGTTGGTGCTTGCTCTATTCTCATGAGAAATTACCTGTTCCATTAGTTTTAATTCACTCGACGCCCTCGCGGTTAGTTATTTTTGCTATATTCAGTATAAAAATGCTTTAAAACACCGCTATTGCTCTCAACTGTGAAATAAAAGTGGAAAACGCAGTGTGAAATTGTTAAAGTTTTGCTTAGAATATCTATGCTCCATAATAAATGTAAAGATTTATGCAAACTTTTATTACAACATATTCTTAAACAATAGCATTTTGGATTGTTGGGTTTTCCTTAGAAAATTGGGCTAATATAGCGTATTAAATTTTTGGGCTAGACGGTGTTTGGTATGACACCCGGATTTTTTTTATACGTCATCACACGTCAAACACGAACGAAATTTCTTGTGCCGTATTGGTAAAATAAGACGGTATTCCTATTTAAAAATCGGGAACACGCTTGAGACTCTTATAGTTAAAGGAAGATTATAATAATCACTCTTGATCAGATCACTCGTCTTTCATCATTTGCCCCTCTAAATTTAGAGGTTATAGTTTTTAAACTTTTATAATTATAAAAGTTTAAAAACTATAACCTCACCACATAAAAACGTAGATGAATATAGTCTATATCACCCAAGTCATTAATTTTTACGTCTCTATCTATTGACACCTCGTACATTAAAACCCATTCAGTAGTATAAGCGATGCTGTGAAACATATATACCTAAATAGACTCATAAAACCATTAAAATTGCGGCTTGACCAGAAATTGGCTAGAAATAGTAAGGCAGTACTTGAGTACCGATGTAGAACATTATATTATTAAAACAAATAGCACATACTGAGTGGACTGGCACTCAACGCTATAAAAATAACTTGCTTTGTGAGAGTATGTTCATGCAACTCAGAATATTGCCGCAGCACCTGCTGGTGGTTGCAGGGTTGTGGTTACATTGTTTTAGCACTGCGCCCGAAATGAGTTCATTCTCTTCTAACTACGTCGTAACATGGAAGCAGTTATATTATTATTATGTATGTACGAGTGTATTATGTATACATTTTTTAAATTTAGATACTAACGAACAGTTTGTTTTAATAATGTAAATGTCGCCGTCGGTAAATCTCTGTCTACTTTCCCATAGAGTCTTTAGAAAGCACTGGAATAATAGTATTTTGGACATCTGTCATAACTCCTAGTCTAGACCCAAACTAAGTAGAGCTTGTACTATGGGAATAGGGTTTGGATTCTGAGAACTCTATTATATTGTTAATATTGTCATCATTCTTTGATCTGATTATTTTTAAGATTTCACAAGTTAATACGCGTAATGAAAAACATAATAACAGAACACATTTCACATGATATCGCACGTTTCTAATAAATAAAAAATGTGCAATAATAAAAGAAAGCACACAAAAGGTGCAAAGTTTAAAGAGGCTATAGGCACCTATAACATGAGATACTTTAAAAGATTGTAGGACTCTTATAGTCCGAAAGATTTGAAATTCCGAAACATTGAAAATGGTAATAAACACGTCTATCTGCAATTTCCTTTTTAGACCTCCATTTGTTGATAAGTTTAAAAAATATTGCGGGCGTGTAACACACAATGCCCTCTAGCTTCAAACTAAACAGAGCTTGTACTATAAAGCTAAATTGACTGACAGAATATGTATATACTTTGTTTTTGGGGCATTTCACGTCAAGCGGACAACCAAAAAAAAGTGAGGTCATGAATTTTGTTTATATTCTGGTTAGTTATACTCCTAGTAGACGTGGATGTGTATACACAATATTTTTTTCGTATGATGCTTTATTGCTGAGTTTCGAGCTTTTAAAAATTCACTAAAAATGAATTCATGGTTTTTTAGATGCTTATTAACTGCATCAATTTATTTATTTTTTGAACTAAAAAGTATATTTACTTATAGTAAGAGAGTTGAAGTTTATAATTTTTTTGTCGAATTCTAAATTTGAATTTTTTTAGGTATAGTAAACCGGAAGTGAAAATTTCAAATCGTTTTTTGAGTAACTTCGACCCTTTTTATTTCTTTTTTTTTTAACTTAATTTACAGCTACAAATATACTAATTCTTCATAGAAAAAATTAGAACGTGATCGCCAATAGTTTAAGACTTAGAGCACATAGAGTACATACACATAGCTAAGAGTACACTCTAAGCAATTGGGTTTTTGCGCTAAAATGCCAAAATACTACGTTATTAATATTTTATTCCTTTGTCCTAACATGAAAAAATATAAAGTATACCAATGTTTTAAAAAAAATAATATAATGAACAATATAAATATATTTTTTATATTATAATGACTAGGTCATACAAAATAATAATTTCAAAACCTATGATACTATGGTGAAACACACCAGTAACGCCATCTCGTAGCTAAAAAAGTTTCACTAGGTAACAAAAATAATGCTTTAACGCTATCACCAAACCTATAAGATTATTTGAATGTGCCAAGTCATCATTGATGAGACTTCTATTTACTACTGCTCCAAGGAAAGTATTCAACAACAGCGAGATTTTCTACGAGTCCATTTCGCTTCTACTATTACCGTTCCAGGAACTAAACAACTGCATTCTTTTCTTCCAACCAACGGGAGCTTATGTGTATAGAGAATTAGTGCTAGTGTAAATAGTAAAATTGAAAAAATTACAAAATAAATGTATTTTCAATAAAACTTTTTCAAATCCCAATTAATAAAACCGCTCTAAGTCAAACTATTAGCGATCACGTTTTAATGTTCTTGTGAAGAATGAAAGAAGTCGTTAATTTTATATTTTTGCATGTTAGGACAAAGGAATAAAATATTAATAACGTAGTATTTTGGCATTTTAGCTCAAAAACCCAATTGCTTAGAATGTACTCTTAGCTATGTGTTTGTACTCTATGTGCTCTAAGTCTTAAACTATTGGCGATCACGTTCTAATTTTTTCTATGAAGAATTAGTATATTTGTAGCTGTAAATTAAGTTAAAAAAAATAGAAATAAAAAGGGTCGAAGTTACTCAAAAAACGATTTGAAATTTTCACTTCCGGTTTACTATACCTAAAAAAATTCAAATTTAGAATTCGACAAAAAAAATATAAACTGCAACTCTCCTACTATAAGTAACCATACTTTTTAGTTTTTATAAAAAAATATTTGATGCAGATAATAAGCATCTAAAAATCCATGAATTCATTTTTAGTGAATTTTTAAAAGCTCGTAACTCAGCAATAAAGCATCATACGAAAAAAATATTGTGTGTACACATCCACGTCTACTAGAGGTATAACTAACCAGAATATAAACAAAATTCATGACCTCACTTTTTTTTGGTTGTCCGCTTGACGTGAAATGCCCCTTTTGTAAATACCTACATACTATATAATAGATATATAGAAAACACCCAAAACTCCGAAGCAAATATTTGCACTCAAGCACTGCAGTGGCATACACTACCACTCCGCCACAAAAGCAGTCAACTCACTTAAGGAGATGGTTTGATCGTTTCTAATCTTCGTGTCAACAACGGCAAGATAATGCTAGATAGAACCATGATATATATTTAATGTCGAATAAGCAAAATTCTTCCCATCAATATGATCACAGATCAATAGCTTTTACTTTGTATTGCAAAAAATGTGTGATATGCAAAAATACGAAAATTTTCTATATTCCAATGCATAAAGATGCTGGATACGAGAAACCGAGGATCAAACTAAGTGGCGTGCAATTGGAGAGGCCTATGTCCAACAGTGGACTGCGATAGGCTAATGATGAATACATAAATTTACTTTGAAGTAACTCTTATATTTCTCATTATGATCATTAAAGCTATTTAATAATTGTAATGTAACTTCTTATCGGAACATTTATCGTACATTCCCAGTAGATAGCGTGTTTTATTTTATAATACCTTTTGCCCGCGGCTTCGCCAGCGGCGTGTAGGTCCGTCATGGTGGTAAATATTAGCCTATGTGTTATTCCGATATGTGAGCTATATTATTTGGAAGTTCCATTAAAATCCATTCAGTAGTTTTTGCGTGAAAAAGCAACAAAACATACATACATACTTACTCACAAACTTTTGCGTTTATGGTATTAATAGGATAGTTCCTTACTCTGTTGAATTCTAACTATCCTCCATCTTTTTAATAAGTTTTCATGACAGTAAAATCAGCTACCAAGAAGTAGTTATATAATGACATCACCTTTTCTTCTTAAACGCTCAGACCTTCCAAAATATGTAACCGATTTTATTACAGTTTTCACCAATAAAAATGATTCAAGAGAAAGTTCAAAACTAATATATAATTTATATTAAAGTAACTGAGAGTATTAAAGCTTTACGTGCGAAAGCGGAGCTCGTCACTGCATATAATAAAATAAAGTCCTCCGCTGCGTCTGTCTGTTTGTCTGTCAACAAAAACCAATGCACCGATAAAAAATTTTTTTTACCCTGGTAGTCTAAGGCTATTTTTTACCGCAATTATCGACATGGATGCGGGCGTAGTCGCGCGCGAAAGCTAGTACATAATCAAAAAAATAACATGGTGTAGAATATACTTATAAATACATTATAACTAGTAACAAACTAGATAGTAATCCTTTTACCATGAACAGATAGCAATAATTATATAAACAGTTCATCTGTAACTCGAAACAGGCAAGACAAAGAAAGATTAACAGCGGTGTTTTCAATTTCTATAATTAAAATAAAACATACTTAACATATGTTTATGATAGATTAAGAAGCTTTTAAAGTACTTTTCATCACGAAAAGAATATTAAAAACAGTTTAACAGTTTCGTAGTTTATCGACTGTAGTACTTACTTTTATGTTAGTACCAAATAGTTTGTATAATTAATAACCTCACTTCATAATAACAAGACAGAATTCACAATATAGTTACATGGTACCACTTATTGTACTACTCTATTAAATTTGTTCAGCTACTAATTTGTAGACGGAGCAGCTACTCTAAAACACAGTCATTAGGTTCAATGAATCTAGCTTCTAATTACCTACGCGTCTAATGCGAAACATGCTTAAGCGAGTTTTCTCATTTCATTAAATGTATAATTTTTCCTTCTAGCTCATTACTTCACCGGACGGACGTAACGGTTAACAAAGTCTAGTCGACCACCTCACCACGAGTTTACGACCACTGCAATATTGTGCGTAGCAAACTTAATGAAAAGGAAACACCGCTACTATTGGCTACACGGCAGAAAACCTAAACCTTTGGAACAATGTACGTTTGCCTGGATAATAAAGAAGGGGATGGATGTACAAAACTAATACGGTTAATGTACCTTTCTTTTGTTAAGATTTATTTGATTCATTACGTGGATGTATTTGACTTTCATTAGGTGATCCCATTATAATTAATGTGTGCAAACAATAGTAATCTTTTTACTATTGTCAAGAAATAATAGTAATGTGTGTAATGTTTTTTAGCAAGTAGTTATCTTATATTAACCGTAGCATTTGAAAATATCAGAGGAGCTTATAGTCCAATCGCCCTGGGTAATTAGAAACAAATACTGAGGGCAAGCAGCGACGGCGTGGTCTGTACCTGTGACTGGGTGACTGTTTCTTTTTTTATTATTCTTTATTCACATCTAAGTTACATTTTTTTACAATGTCTCTATTCGCCAAACTGTTCTAACAGTTTGTAGGCGTTCCGCTCAATATATAATAAACTTAATATGCACTTTAATGCTACTTTTTAAACTATTACTACAACGGTATACTAGCTAAAGATAAAATATATCTAAGAAACAAACAATACATAAATTTGTATAACCTCAGTATTTTTGAGTACATGCTTCCCTAATTAAGTACACGTTTTAACCTATTATCATATCCAAACATTTCTTTCAGTCTTAGTTTAAGTTTAAATTTACATTATATTTTTTATCCTCTCTCAGTATTTGAGATTTATTACATAACTTTGGTACTAGATACTTCCTTGTCCTTTCCCCATAATAATTATTTACTTTTAACTGCTCTAATTTTCCCTTCTTTATAAGTCTTACACTATAATTATACATTTTCTTTATCTTATATTCTTCGCTATGATATGATTCTAATGCTATTAAATATTTAACTTTTTCATTTACTGGCATGATGGCACATTCGGAAAATAACTTATTATAGTCATCTTTATTTTAGATCACATTAAGTACTCGGTCCCAGTTGTTATCATAGGATTGCAGTTGTGAAGCTGGAGGCCTACGGGCGGCTTAAAAACATCTTGCCAGTCCCCAAACCAGCATTCGGCTAGCGTGGAGACGTATGGCCTTACCCTCTCCTGAGAGGAGACCTGAGGCCAAAAGTAGGACTTTATGGGTTTTTGATGGCTTAGAAACATCCCAAATTGACTTGTTTCAGTCAAAATTTACCTCAATATTCCATCAGTATTTTATTATAAATCGGTTTTGTTCTAGTCAGTATATTTTGTTTTTCCTACACAGCGAATCGTACTTCTTACCATAGATGACATTGATATTTCGCATGTTGTTATTGATTCTTAGGCACGATTGCCTTCCTTTGTCTATCAAACATACTTATTTGTAGTTTAATTAATGTTACTGAAACCTACAAACCTAAAGAACATGCTTGAATGTCGTTTCATAGTATATCCTATATCAAGGCTTCTTGAAATGTTCATTATTACGAAGCTTATTATGTCAGACGTTATTACCATCTAACAGTATAGAAACTGAATTTTGATAGCAATTTTCTGATTCTATTACAAGATCTTCAAACACAAGTTTTTAAATTAACAGTAGTATTATCTCAACCTATCTTTTGAAATATTTTTTATATTTATATGCTTAAATAAGTGGTTTAACAGAAGGCCAACCTAAAATTACAGTATCCGTGCTATCGTGTTTCGTTTGTGAGTGAAAGATCGGAGGGCCAATAATGCTATAGGCCGCCATTGTGTGGGTCGCCATACTGCATTGTCTACATTCGCAATTGGTATGGTGACCTCTAATCCTGAATTTTACTCATGCTTTCTATCAGGCAGATTAGAGTCACTCTGGCAAACTGAAACATAAAAAATAATGATATTACTTTTCAGGATATGTTTACGAATAACAAACAAAGCTAATTAAAATCATCTAAAATTGTTTTCCAAAATTGGTTTGGAACATTGCTTTAATAACTATCTACTTACTAAAAAAGAAATCTTGAAGCATGAGTCAATATTTTTATTATTACTATAATAAATGAACAATATTTTTATTATTACTATGAAAAAACTTACTACAAGTTTTATTACACTTGATAAAATCAGAATTTCAAGTTCATTAGCTTACGAGTATTAATTTACATACGAAAATATTTTGTAACGCAATGATATTATAAGATAATTTTATAATATCATTGTTGTAACGTGCCTAATTTTATACGCGTACACAAAATTGTCCTTAGATATTTCAGTAATATTATTGAATTTGTTTTTCATATATGTACAATTCAAGATCCGTTAGCTGTTATTCACTCAGTACTTAATATCATTCACGAATAAAAAATAAAACAAAGATATTGTTGCGGATATCAATTAATAACAACGAGGCAGAAAAAATATTACGTTATTGATAAAAAATTCTTATTTATAATTAGTCTCTATTCCAAGTTATTTTAAGAAATATTATCTGTAATGGTGATTTTTCCGGAATAAAACGGATATCTGATAGTCCTGGTTACGTACCAACCCTAAAATAGAATGACTTCACCTACTTATTATGTATACGCAAAGAAATAGGTTAATTTTACGCCTGTCGATCAAACATATCGTCGTCTAATTTTGCAATAAGTTCTGTTTACTTAAATAAAAATGAAAAAGGAAATTTAAAAGCGATGATAAAATAAACAGAAATCTTCTAATGGCAAAATCGGTTTATAAAATATGTCCAATAATTCAACACTTCGTCGCTTCTTACTCGCAAAAGGGGCGAAAAATATAAAATGGAGAAAAATGTTCCTAATTCAGTTTGCTCTCGACGTACAGTGTACCCGGCAGCCACTAGGTCTTTACACCGAGTGGAAGAGGAAATAATATCTGTCGATGGATAAGCGCTCCCTATAGTTAGCTTTCAAAACTACGACTTTGCTTACTCAACTTAATCGTAGTGATCGTAGCGCTTTATATAAAACTAGAAAAGAATTTTTGTCTAACATTTGATGGTGCTATTCATGTTTGCAGATTCTCTCCAGAATATTGAATTTAGTCTCAAACTGATGTACATTTGTAGTTTGTTACTATTTATACATTTGTAGTATCGCTGATGTAAATGGTGTCTGATGTAAATCGTGAGTCAGAGGGTTACCGCAGCCTTGCGATCACTGTATAGGCTTAAGAACTTTCTCCCACCTACTACCAAGTTGATGCTTGTACAGGCCCTGATCTTCCCAATCATTGATTACTGTGATGTTTGCTACCTCGATCTGAATGCAGATCTACTCAACAAACTTGACCGACTTCTCAATAACTGCATTCGGTTCATCTTCAATCTGCGCAAGTACGATCATGTCACCAGCTATCGAACCCAGCTGTCATGGTTACCTATACGTCAGCGGCGTAGCTTGCGGGCCCTGACTACCCTTCATTCTCTACTTAACAATCCTACAGCCCCTACTTACCTTACTTCACAGCTTAAATTGCTATGTTCCAACCATGACAGAGAACTTCGCTCCACTAATAATCTTCTACTCTTATGCCCAAAACACTCTTCTTCTCTTGTCCATTCCTCTTTCGTAGTTGAGTCCATTTTGTTATGGAATGCGCTCCCACTGGAGATCAGGAAAATAACTAACCGTATTACATTTAAGGCTAAAGTCAGGGAAATTTATTTAAAACAGTTGGCCGAAATATCTTCGTAATCTTATTATCCGTATATATCTCAGATATAACTTTGTATATTTACTATGTATGCATATATGTATATATGTATGTTATGTATATGTATTTATATAATTATTATATATGTTAAGTATTATATAAATCTATATTATATCCTTTTATAAATATAGTCTTGGCACCCGTTTTTGAGAAGACACCTGCCATGTCCTTACTGCACCATCCAAAGGTTGGCTGGTAGAGAATGCCATATGGCATTAAGTCCGCCTCATGCAAATGTAATGCAGAAAGTGTTAAAAATAAAATAAAAAAATAAATTTGTAGTTAATAGAGGTTTACTGCATTTTATATTATTTTTTTCCTATTTTTACATAAGATAGTGAATTTTACAGAATATATAAATGGTAATAAGCCAAGTTACAAAATAATCAATATTAATAAGATATTAATCATATTTACGAAATTAATTTATGGTTAATTATTATGATTATAATGGTATGGTTATATGGTATGGTTAATTATATCTAGATATTACTCCAGCAGTGTGCAACCGTAAAAACGGGAACCCTAGTCCCGTGGGTTAACCTGAACGAAGAATTGGAGTTCATAAAACGCAAGATATAGCTAGTTACGAATCAATGCATGGCGTCTGGCGTCTTAAGACAAACTAGCCACTGGACTAGCTTACAAGACATTGTATGCATTATATCCGCAGCAACATTCTCCGGCTAGTTAACTTGTTGTTTACAGTGGAAACTTCAAACTTGTCTAAGTCACCTTCAGAGAGGCGGGTCGGATATAGGAGTAGCTTGTATACATCCATCGCTACGCAAATTGCAGCCCAATGCCATGCTTCTAGACTGATTGCAAATACTAATTTATATATCTATATATATATAATGCGTACTCCGGAGTCGTGTCCGTACCCCCGGGAAAGTGAATGGTCTTGGCGCTTTTCGCAGTATACAAGGTGGGCTCCTCAATAAATAAATCTATGTTAATTGAATGCAAATGTATTCTATCAACTTTTACAATTTATTTTATATTAAAATATTGAATATAATTCGTAGTAACTCTGTCAGTCACAGTTGTGTGTAAGTTTCTTAAGTACTTATTTGGTGTCTGTCGGTACTTGGAAGATACCTATATATACACAGATACTTGTCCCCCTTCTTTCTTCCTCTATAGGATAATACGTGCTGCACTTGGAAGTCCACCACTTTGGAGTGGCAGGCATACGCTCTCGAAATCAAGGTTTTGGCTCTACCTCCTCACCGGTAAGTGCTAGAAAGATGAAACTTTGCATGAATATGTGTTACAATTACGTCGACAAAATGCTACAATAAAATTATGAAAAAATAATTTTGTATGGGGTATTAAGTGGGGATGTTTTTTTTTCGCATCTACCCCATCGTGTGGGGTATTTGGGTTTGAGTATTAGGGTTTTGTAAGACGATTTTTTGATTTAGGAATCCGTTTGTGAGAAATTCCACTATAAAGGGCACTTTTTTATAAAAACAGGGCGTCTCCCCCTCTAATAGCTGAGCGGCTGATTAAAAAATCTAGAAAAAATCGTGATGGTGGTCTATATAATGAACTGTAAAGGAAAACTATAACGGATTAGATGACTTTGTTAGTTCAGGGATTATAGAGGCTTAACTTGTAAAATGCGCTTACTTCGCAAACTTAAAAACGTCATCTAAAATTAACGCATTAACACGTAAACGTTAACATAACAATTATCTATTGGATACGACTTTAAATCCACGTACCGTTATGGGTATCTGAGGAACCTGTGCGGGGTGTGACACGCACTTGGCTGATTTTTATTTTCCGTTTACTTTTCTGTCTAAAATAAAATATACATGTACAACAAGCGTAATCTGTATAGCCTCAGACACCAATCGATCTGCATGTAGCCACTTCATTATAGAGCTCGTAATTGAAGGGGTGCTCAAGTAACAATTTTGCTATTAACCTCGCTAAGCAAAGTAAAGTCCGTGTTAGGCGTTCACAATAGACCGTAGAGAAAGTTTTAAGCTCATTTTCTCATAATCTCTAGTTTCGTAGGATCGAGGCCCGAGGAGATTATACTTGCCAAACTTTATATTTTACGCAACAGATATATTATTGTTTGGAAATTGTTGTTCAAGTTTAATACAAAGAGTCGATAAAGTTTTTTTTTTATAATATTATTATGTGTTATCTTTATATATATAATTCTTCTGTGAGTGTGTATGTCACTGAACTTCTCTAAAACGACTGGACCGATTTTGATGAAATTTTTTGTGTGTGTTCAAGGGGATCTGGGAATGGTTTAGATTCGCAATTGGACGGTGGCGCTGCGATCAAGTTCTGGAATTTTAAAGTTGGGCGGTACGAAGTTCGCTGGGTCAACTAGTATACTATAATTTTGTTTACTTTTGTTGGTATGTCATTATTACGAATGTTTTTCATAAATATTTATTGTATGGCAATGAATATAATAGATGATGTGTATATTAATACCAAGCACTCATACCTTACATATCTTACAAGTCGATGATATAAGTACTTAGAATAAGGTTACTTAAATAATATTCGTCAATCAAAATTTTTACTATCTTACATTTTTTCAATAGTGATAATTTTCATTCAGTTGAAAAAAAATCTTTAAGAAACAACTTTAGTCGATGAAAACAGAATGATCTGAATAGCAAATGTATAAACTGGAAAAAAGCAATAATAATTGTTAGATAATGGATGCTTCTTTTTACAGAAAAGCCTTGTTTTTACAGCCACAAAGTGTTCTAAAGAGTATCGAGTAAACTTTTAACCAACTTCATAGAGGCTATCTCTAAAGACCAGCTGTTCTAACATTATCAAATAAGATACACATCTAGATAAATAAATAAAGAAAAAGGTATAAAATTCTGATCAGAAACCTGTAGTGATTTTAAAAGCACTATAGAGTTACAATACTGATGTGTATGTATACATCAAATCTCTAAATCTATACTAAAAAATGAATCTCAAGTGTCTGTAAAAGCATAAAAACCGTTTTTTACATAATGCATGTAAAAGTGTGTAAAGTACTCACATCAAAAAGGGAATTCATGGAATTTCGGTCTCTCTGTCTGCTTATTGCGGCTCTGGAACGGCTGGACCAATTTTGACAACATTTTCACTGGCAGTTAGCTGATGACATAAGAAGTAACTTAAGCTCTTTTTTACTAGCTTTGCTCCGTGGCGATTTACAACAGTAATCGCGGGCGACACCGCGGAACTCAACTTGTTATGTATAATTCTCGTAACATATTGTTGCTTATGATGAACTCGGGATATCTAACCGATTTAAATCAAAAGGAGCCGAGCAAGTTTGAAAAGAGACGCAGACGAAGTTAGTAGTCTTAAAAATTTAACAAAAAAAACCTTTTTTAAAGACAAGGATTCATTATTTATTAATAAACTGAACTAAAAAGTAAAAAATAAATTAACTGTAATAAGAAATATAACACTTTATAAGTTCATTGCTTCTACGTCAACGAAAAAATATTTGCTTAATGTACGTACATCTTCTAATATATAAAATTCTTGTGTCACAGTGTTCGTTCCGTTCCCATACTCCTCCGAAACGGCTTGATCGATCTTTATGAAATTTTATATGCATATTCAGTAGGTCTGAGAATCGGCCAACATCTATTTTTTATATTCCTAGGGCGCGAGCGGAGCCGCGGGCATCAGCTAGTATTTATATATTATTAACACTAAAACTTTACAACTTTACAACTTAATTATCAAATCTTCTTGTTTTACAATCCCAATTTTATAAATAAAAGCGTGTTACATGCACGTAAAATTTCAGCTCAATCGGCAACCGGGAAGTGGATCAAATTTAAATTACAAGATTTGATTATAATCAGACAACAGGCCAGGTGAAACTAAATAAAAGCTTGTAAAATAGACTCACAACAACCTTACATCTCACAACGTTACTTGGTCTATTGCTTGAATTTTCATCAACTCGAATAAAAGTCAACGCAAAGCCGACAGAAAAAGGTATAATTTCATAAATTTGAGCTCTTCTGGTCTTTTAAATGAATAAAATATTTCACACTTAAGATGATATAAGATCTCGCAATGAACAACTCTTGTCTGAAATTAAAGTATAAAATACGTACGAATAAAACTCATGAAACATAAATAAAACATGCAATGCTTACACTAGAACTGTAAAGACTGTCATCCAATTCCACTAGAGTAAATAGGTACTAGCACACACTTATTTTTAAATTTTAAATTTATTATATTTAACACTCAATAGTATATTTTGTATCAGGTGAGTGAGACATCAAGTGTAACCGCGGGTTACTAAAAATAGTAGCTTAATGTATGGACAACGAGAAGCGATAAAAAAGTTAATTTACCCTAAAAGCGACTGTGGTGTTGACAATCTATTATCTATCTTTTTCCATCTTTTGTATTTGTCGCAATGTCTCGATCTCCTGAAAAAAAAATGATTTAGACGTGATCGCCAACATTCGGGCGGCCAGTTCAGTAATAATAGTGATTTATTCATAGCACGAGCACTCTGACCCATGAACTTGCGTCTATAACCCAAACGGTTCAAAAAGTAATTAAAATTGACAGCAAAGGAAACATAGACGCAACATACTGCTCCACAATTCTAATGAAGTTATCAAAGAATTTACATAGTTCTCTCAGTGATGTAGCCGCTGCGTTTAGGTTATATTTAGGTTTACACAAAGTTAGTTTTAGTTTCCATTCCAGTTGGTCCCGTAGTGTCCTGTTCGGAGTTATTCCTCTTAATTTTAAATAACTTTTGTAATATTTATAACTAGTTTGTGGTTAATTGTGTTTGTACACTCGAATTGTTTGCGAGCACAATTCATTTAACTTTAAGCTCTTTATTGAAATTAATTAAAGTGTTTGTTTCATATTAAAATTTTGTTGTATTTAATGTTAATACGGTTAAAGATTGAAGCAAATAAAAGAAACGTGATTCTTACTTTTACTTAAATATATATTGAATAAATCTTAAACATAACAAAGTAGGTAGATAAGTTCTTATGTAAGAAAATACATACGTAGTTCCCCAGTCCCCCACTCTTGCTAGTGACCCCGGACTGGTTAACACGGAAGTCTTTTAAAATCTCAGATTCCTCTACTATAATATTTGTGCAAGCTTTATAACCCATTTTATAACCCAATGAATAGACAGCGGAAGCGTCTTTACTTTAGACAATGTAAAATAAATATTTATGGTATATTATTTAATTATATATAGTGAATTCACATCAAAAGTATAAGTCGCAACGTAAAAATGCTGCATTATAGGAAAACTGAAGTCAGATGCAGGATACGACTAGGTTTCTTTTTTTTCTTTTGTTTAAAAAAAAGACAACTTCCGCATTAAGCCAACCATGCAGTCATACTAGCAGTAGTATTTGGAGTGTCACTAGTAATGCGCAGCATATTTTACGTTAAAAGAATCAAGTCTCTGTGACGGATATCAGACATAACCACCAGCCAGTCGTATCCACACTATCATTTGACCTGTCTGTTCGTTTTTTAATTCCAAACTTCATTTAACTATTTTATGTGTTATAACGTTATTTTATCATTCCTAATATGCAAATTTGTGAGCGCTCTGTGTGCTCTACATAATATTCAAGTATGAACACTTGTTGCGTAAACCACACAAATTGTAACTTTGCGGTCAAATTACTTTGTTTGGGTTTAGACCTAGATCAACAGTAGCAAATAAGCGGATGGTACCGATATTCAAATATCACTGTTGTTTGTAGTAATATTTTACGTTCTCTACTTTACTTCATAGATCAACACAATTACAAGAAAATGACCATAAATTAACAGAGTCACGTTGATTTTGCCACGAATGGACAGGCTTAACCAACCATCCTTAAAAACGTACATCCATCCTCGTATTTTCTTGGTGAGTGCGAGACCGGAGGCCCAATGATGTAGAATTATCTCACTAGGCCGTCATCATCATCATCACCATCAACAGCCTTTAACAGTCCACTGCTGGACATAGGCCTCTCCAATGAAAGGAGTGTGCAAAAATAAAACTGATTTGTAAACGGACAAATAAAGAACAGGACAAGTTTCAAATGGCGTCGCGAAAAATCCGTACAATCCTTTTTTTTAAGCGGGGAATGCTTTTTGCACCATACCGTTCTTGGGGACAACGAAGGGTGTGTGTGGAACTCCCGGGCAACCGGTCTACCCACTAAACACCGCGACTCACCTTTCTGATTCCGATTCTGTTCAGATACTCACCGAAGCAACCGTGTCCGGTGAGTATCTGAGTCAATCGGTAAGTGATACAGTCGGTACTCTTTATCCAAGCTTCGAAACTCGGCAGAACGGCTCTGACAGCGCCGAGCCTGGCAATCCCGCAGAGCTTGTGCATGTGTGTTCCGGCGTAGCATTTCGGGCTCATGGTCGGGGGCCGTCCCCTCGCCATTCCGACCGACAGAACGAATTTGGTCGTAGACGTGTGGTTGGTAGTAAATTTCTAAATGGTGATATATTTTAATTGAATTGAGATTAAGAAACTATTTATTTTAAAGGGGCAAACGTCTGCGGATTCGTGGAATTCGTTTAAAATTTTATAATCCGATGGGACTGCTACCCGACACGACCTTGTAATAATGTAAAATTTAACGAAACTTAACTGTATTGTCAGTTCAAACTTACAAAGTTTTGTATGTTTCTGCAGAAATGCTTTGCACAGCATTGTTCCTTCAATGTATATACAGCCTTAATATAACAAACCTTGTTCCAACGGTGGATGCAGATAAATAACTCTGTAGTGTTCTTGTTGAGTTGTTTATTGACTTGCTAAAAGGCTGAATAGCCAGACTATCGCCATAGAGTTCTTGCTATCAATAAGACTTACGTCGAAATAAATTTTTGTCTTTGATTTGAAACACTAACGGTGTAAGGTAAATAATAAAATGATTTTAAAAAGTCTGTCTGTCTGTCTGTAATAAATAAAACAAGTCAAGCGTTGCTAAAGTGTTATGTGTACGTTTCTGTGTAACGTGTGACTACGGCTTTTCAAACTTGAATATGTGTATCTCTGTACACTGATAATTATGTCGATTGTTTTGCTTCTTCAGTAACTTTTTTTAATTTAGTGTGAAAATCCTGAAACGATATCGGTGTAATTTTTTGTCGTAGTTAGGTTCTAATTTTTTATTTTTATATAATATATTTAACGGTAGCCACGCTGATTTTAGCCCGAATGAGCCGGTTCAACCGGGGCCTACCCTCACACAGAAGACCAACCTAAAAATGACAGCATTCATGTCGTATTTCGTTGATTAATGTGAGACCGGAGGCCCAATAATGCAGTTGCATCACACTAGGTCGACATAGCGAGGGTCACAATGACGACGTCAGTTTTTAACAGTCCACTGCTGGACATAGACTTCTCCATGAAAATGAGGTTTCGGCTTATTATCCCACTCTGGTCAGACGGGTTGGTTTTTGAACATATTTAGAATGATATATTCATTATCTACCAGATCTCTTAATTAGGCACACCATAAACAAATATGTAGTTTAACTTAAACTTTTATTACAATCGTTCCAATAAATAAATACTAGCTACTCGTATTATTGGTTGGGATTGTAAAGTAAAGATGCTGTTTATGGCTCCCAAATTTATTTCAAAATGTTCAATTATTATCTGTTTCACGGTGATATAGTGCCACGATTTGGCAAGCTCCTTTGTCTCTTTACAAGTACACAGTTACTTGGTTTTAAGATTCAACATTGAACTCCTTTTCGAAGTGTTATAAGTAAATTTATATGAATCGACAAAAACAGTTTAAGTACGTATGTATTTGTGTATACAAGTACGAGGTACCTGGTGTACGAGTATATTCATTATCAAAATAATAATTCGACGGGTGCAAAGTAAATAAAGTTATCTACAAAATGCTGATTTTTAGTTTATTGTACAATCGTTTTAAGAAAACAATTCTTTACAATATGACATTTTTTTTTTTGCAAATATCACATTATTTCAATCAATTTTCGTACGTAAAAAAAGCCAACTACGTATGTTCTTTCAAACACTACGAAGTAAATGCGACCAAGTAACGTTGGCCGCATTTACACGGGGCCGCGGGACTTTCCCCGTGCATACGCAAAAGGACATCAGTCAGTTGACATGCGCTACGTCGGCTTGATTAGATTTTTGTTATTATTTATGTTAAATGAGGTTTTGTGTCTGATATCTGTGATATTTCGAGGGTTTGTTGTAGTCTTCATTTTAATTAGTAAAATCAATAAAGAACGACGGCAACTGTTGAAGCAATTATGTAGAACAGGAAAATAAGTTACTATCATGAAAACAGAAGATCTAATAAAACTCACAAAATTAATAGAATAGAATAGAATAGAATAGAAACTCTTTATTTGCACACTTTGTTACAGAGTTATAGTACATTAAATGACATATATATGTAGTGTACAAAGGGCGGCCTTATTGCCATAGGCAATTTCTTCCAGGCAACCTTAGGATGGATCAATATGTATCGGAGAGACGGTGGTAGTCGACTGTGCATTGAGTTCTGTAGTAAATAAAATATATATATATATCCCTCATTATACAGACCTACATGCATACATACACACACAATACTTAAACATACATATATATATATATATACATACACACACATACACATATATACATATACATACATACATACATACATACATACATACATAAATATAACTAGTTAATTAAATGAAATTCTAGAAACAAAACCATAAATTACATATCCTTGATCGTGATTACCTAAGTTATGATGCATAGTATTCGTGAACCATTTTTTTAAATTTAGTTAGTGTTTGCGCTTTCTTAATATTTGTCGGCAGTGCATTCCATAATCGTATTGCTTCAACAGTAAACGAATGATTATAAAATTTGGTGGAATGCAGAGGCATCTCCAGTCTCAGATTTTCGGATGACCGCAGACATTTTGCATGTGTGTCATTGAGGAACTTGAAACGTTCTTTGAGATAGAAAGGAGCTCTGGGATTAAACAATATGTTATAGAGAAGAGTTAGAATATGAGTATTCCGGCGAGAGCGAATTGGAAGCCACTTGAGCATTCGACGGAATTTAGTTGAAAATTAAGTGATAATCGTGAAACTGCTGGTGTGAATTAATTTTGTTTAGTAAATATTCAAAGTTGTAAATGTGAAATTCTTAGATTTGTTGTTTGTAGAATAATAAATCTATATGAGAGGTCATAACTAACTGGCAAACTAACTAACTAACTGGCTATGTAATAATCTTTTGTCTCTCAATACTGATAAAACAAAGTTCCTCTGTTTCCATAAGACCGGTGCTTCTTCTCCTATATCCTTTCCGAATATCAAAATCCATGATTATAATCTACACCACGCTACCACAAACAAAACCTGTAACTGCAGTGAAATAATGCGAACTAAATCCATAAAATATCTTGGCGTTGTCATTGACGAGAAACTATCTTTCCATGAACACATAGCTTCTCTATCGGCGAGATGCAGAAAACTCATTTACGTAATGAAAGGACTTAGAGATGTCGCCAATATTGAATTACTTAAAACCGTTTATATATCACTCTGCCAGCCAATTCTGACATATTGTTTGAGTGTTTGGGGAGGAACAGCTTCAACGCACCTTATACAGTTGGAGAGAGCCCAGAGATCAATACTCAAAGTAATGCTCAAAAAACCAACTAGGTTCCCTACAGTGGATGTCTATAAGGCTATTGGTTTCTTGAGTATTCGACAGCTGTATATATTAAATGCAGTTATCTACACGCATAACTTAGTACTGGGCTCCGTTAACTATGATTCAATGGTGAACGCAAGGGTTTTTAAGATCAATACTACAAAATTCAAAACTAGTTTTGCAAAAAGGTTTCCTAAATATATGTTTCCCTTTTTATATAACAAATTGGCGAAGACGTGTGACCTGCGGCACTGCACAAAGTACCAAGCTAAAACTAAAATTAAAGAATTTATCTCCGGTTTGAATTACAGGGATACAGAACTACTTTTAAAACATATAAGCTGATGTGTTATACACTCACTCACACATACATACACTTACACACTTGCACACCCACACACCCACACACACACACACACACTCATACGCACACACACACTTGCACTGAGAATTTTAAATAGATGTATTATTAGTATTAACAAGTAGATATAAGTCCTAGGCATAAGATAATCTTATCGTTTGATAGCCACAACACAGGCTCCGCCTAGTGTGGCTGTCACAGTAAATGTTAACATTTTTGTATCGCATTCTTGAAATAAACAACATTATTAAACAACATTATTATTATTATATTTTAAAATACCGACGCATAAACGACCATCTGCCACCTGAAACATTTTACTTCGCTATCATCGTAGATGTTACAATTTACTTCGGTTAATTTTGTGGAAAATGAAGTACCTACCTATTTGTAAGGTGTTTTTTAAGATTGTTAGGGTTAAATAGTCCTTACAAAGAACCCTTATAGTTTCACCATATCAGTTTGTCTATCCGCAGGTTAGCTTAGAGACGTTTGTTCCGACAAATGTCTGGAACAGCGAGAACGATTTTGATGGGACTTTCACTGATAGGTAGCTGATGATATAAGGAGTAATTTAGACTACTTTTTTAGACTAACTTCGTCCCGAGGCGTTATCCGCAGTACGACAATAACCACGGGTAACACCGCGGAGTTAAGCTAGTATAAAATATAAAAAGAAAACATAACTACACGCAAAGTGGAGATGATTTTGTTTCTCGTTTAGGCTATATTATATCGTTGGAGAGGTATTTCAAAAATGTACAGAGAAGTTATAGGACATTCTTTTATTCAGTGCTCCGTTTACGAAATATTAAACTTTAAAGTGCAAATATTTGTACAGTCAAAAACTATCACGGCTAAGTTACTTGAGAGGCCGACTTGTGCTTAACCACTGAAAGAGAATGACCACTGAAAATGATTCAAAACGCAACTTCAGTGTATTATACACTGCCCGTTGGCTTAAGACAAATCTAGCCCTAGAAGTGTAAAAGTTTGCAAAACAATCATTTGTCGATCCATTGTCCACAACAACGAATTCGTCCATCAGTCACCAATTTATATAGAGCGCTTTGGATAAATATGATTAAAATACTGGGAACCGTTCAAAGGAGTTAAGATAACAAAAATAAGATAAACACAGCGGCTGTAATCGAAGGTGTCTGTAATCACGTAAAATCTTTTCAGCCTGTGGAGTCCCGTTATATAAGAAAAAACTCAAATAAATTTTACTTATCCGGTGGCTAGAACTTCTCAATTATATTCAAATTATATCAAGCATGTACAGAGGAAAATAATGTTTCAAAAGGGTTTAATCAACACATGAAAAATAAAGATGTTGCAAGGTCTCTAAAGAAACAGGATAAAAATAAAGCAACTGCACATCCTGACAGTGTAACTTCAGCTACTTTCGCCTTTCAATTTTTTTTATCTACGCCTCAGGGAGAAACAAATTTATTTTATTTCCCCTGTTAGCCGTAGTTTCAGGCCACATGTAACATATTCCTTTTTTAAAACCAATGGGTCTTAAAGCTCTTTACATGTTATGCACTTTTTATGTTTGAAATGTTATACACTGTAAAATTAAAGAAAGTTTATAATAAAATGAACTTGCTTCTCCCTGAGGCGTAGATAAAATAAATTGAAAGTCGAAAGTAGCTGAAGTTACACTGTCAGGATGTGCAGTTGCTTGGATTTTATCCTGTTTCTTTAGAGACCTTGCAATATCTTTATTTTTCATGTGTTGATTAAACCCTTTTGAAACATTATTTTCCTCTGTCCATGCTTGATATAATTTGAATATAATTGAGAAGTTCAAGCCACCGGATAAGTAAAGTTTATTTGAGTCTTTTCTTATATAACGAGACTCCACAGGCTGAAAAAATTTTACGTGATTACAGACACCTTCGATTACAGCCTTAATTCCTTTGAACGGTTCCAAGTATTTTTATCATATTTATCCAAAGCGCTCTATCTAAATTGGTTACTGATGGACAAATTTATTGTTGTGGACAATGGATGGACAAATGATTGTTTTGCAAACTTTTACACTTCTAGGGCTAGATTTGTCTCAAGCCAACGGGCAGTGTATAAGTTACACTGAAGTTGCGTTTTGAATCATTTTCAGTGGTCATTCTCTTTCAGTGGTTAAGCACAAGTCGGCCTCGCAAGTAACTTAGCTGTGATAGCTTTTGACTCTACAAACATTTGCACTTGAAATGCAATTGCAACTGATGATGATGGATTCTTAATACAACGATTTGATAAAGCTTTGAGAGCAAAATTTAATACTTCCTAGGTATCACGAATTTTCTTATAAGAATCACGAAACTATAGAGAACGAGATTAATTTACTGTTACTTTTTTAATTATGTATCGATAAAAATATATAATTAAATAGCTACGTAAGTTTAAATGTTGATTCAGGTTTTGGTTAATCATCACATAAAAAGAGTTATATATTTTGTTTCTGTGATTATTGTTTGACAGGCTAAAGTAAGTAAAATATGTGTATTTTTTTTTTATCTAAATGTTATTACTTAATTTCTATTATTTTCAAACGTAATGGGAAAAAAAATCCTAAAAAAAAAATATAACCAAGTTTTAATATTTCATTTGACCGCATTGTGTGTCATTTATTACTTTAGAAATACGACGCATAAAAAGCTATCTACATTATTATGTTCTGTAATAGATCTATTATTAATTAAAGGATGTTGGGTAGTATTTATCATTAAAATTAAATGTTTCAATAAAATCTTAATACAGTAAATTAAATCAAATTCAATTTATACACGAAATTTAAAGTCCCTCGTATATACGACCAACTGGCAGTTGACACAATTAGTATTATTTATAATACAATGTAGATGCGAACAACTGCAAAATTTCGTGAAATAACAAGAAATTCCTGAAATAAATATCATATATAAATGTGTAAGAGTGTAAAGATGTATTAATAAAATTTACAGAAAAATCGATTCATTAATTTAAAAAAAAACACACTTTTTAGATCTTTTCGCTCTCCTGTAAAGTAGCTATTTTGCAGATAACTCTTTTTACTTTGCACCCGTCGAATTGTTCATAAAATTTTGGTCCATCCTAAGGTTGACAGGAAGAGATTGCTTAGCATTAAGGCCGCCCTTTGTACATTAAATGTAATTCAGGATTAGTAGTCATTCCGTGTAGGGCGTTATTCTATAGTTCGGCGTATCTTAGATAGATAGATAGTATGTTTTTTGTTGAGTTGTATGTGGAAGTCGCTACAAAAATATCCTAGTTTTTACACGCTAAACCTAGTTCCCTTGCTGTATCCATTTTTCACTCTACTTTATATATTTCTTTTTGTGCTGTCTGAAACTAAAACATTCCTAAGGTCAATCGGTGCTAATCAGGTGGTCAGCCATAAATGAAGCCAATCAAATCCTTTTTCAAATTAAGTCACTGTACTATAGAAATTAATATAGTATCTACTACTGATACATTCATCAATATAATACCACACGCGTATCATAATTATCAATCTACTCATGTGGATCAGGTGAGCTGCTACCATTCACAAGTATATCAGGAAAACGAGTGAGTGGTAAAATATGTATAACAATTTTCCTATATGCGTTGCGGCTGCGGTCAGTTCGTGGCCAAGTTGAAAGCCGCTAATCCATTTGCCTTTTATCTCCACTATGGAAAACTCACCAAAATATTTTCATGTTGGTAAAATGCTCAAGGGTAACTCTTAGCTTAGAATATTTTTGGACGTTGTTGGAAAAATTAAAATGTATCTTTGTTTTATGTATTTCTTTTTTTGATTTAATAGAAGTAAGTTTTTTTCTTCTTTTGTATTTTTTCAACAATATTAGTACTTTTAAGTACGTTCATTTTTGCAATGTATAAACGCCTAATATGTTCTTAATTGCTTTAAGTAAATAGAGCATTGTCGTTTCAACGTGGACTGCTTATGCACGGCCTGTGTTAAATTAATAATTTCTATTTAATTAACACTGCAAATATAATATCTCTATAATACGCACTAATGTGAATAGGTTCATACTAAAATTATACTTGAAGACTTTAACTCGTAGATTACGATATAAGTAAAAAAGCGGCCAAGTGCGAGTCGGAATCGCCCATGAAGGGTTCCGTAGCAGCAAGTAACATCATATATTATTAAAGTTTTTGTAGTTCGTGATAACTTTCATCGATGTTTTAATAATAGTGTTTTGATTGAAAGAAATGTAAATTGCGGTATATGATTTATGACGTATTAAAAAAAAACTACTTACTAGATCTCGTTCAAACCAATTTTCGTTGGAAGTTTTCATAGTAATGTATATTATGTATTTTTTTAGTTTTATCATTCTCTTATATTAGAAGTTACAGGGGGGGGAGGGGGGGAGACCAACATTTTACATCTTTGGAAGTGTCTCTCGCGCAAACTATTCAGTTTAGAAAAAAATGATATTAGAAACCTCAATATCATTTTTGGAGACCTATCCATAGATACCCCACGTATGGTTTTGATGAAAAAATAATTTTTGAGTTTCAGTTCTAAGTATGGGGACCCCCAAAATTTATAGGTTTTTTTCTATTTTTGTGAAAAAATATTAATGCGGTTCAAAGAATACATTTACTGACCAAGTTTCAACAGTATAGCTCTTATAGTTTCGGAATAAAGTGGCTGTGACATACGGACGGACAGACAGACAGACATGACGAATCTATAAGGGTTCCGTTTTTTGTCAGGAAAAATATTGTAAATACGCGATTAAATCGAAGTTCTCGTCAAATCCATTGAGACCTAGTATTTATTACGTAGTGGTACAACATCCATGTCGCATAAGCCGTACAAATTGGAACCAACTTTTAGTCCTCCACTGCTGAACTAAGAGATCAAATACTTATACATTTTTGTGTAGAGCAAATAAAGGTAATTTAATGCGTAAATTAAATCGCTTTAATAATGACAAGGAACATTTTTTTTTTAAGATCGAATTACAAGCGACGTATTCAGTGGAGTTCAGTCTTGACTATAATAAGTTTTATACTCAATTTCGTTAATTCTGAGATTAAGTCTGGGTTTACACATTAATATTATGACTTATGTAATTACTGTTTGCTGTGAACCCCTTTCCATAAATATACAATTGAATAAATAGCTTTTGATGGTATTTTCTGTTACTTAAAATAATATTTTCTAAAATCTTCTTCAAATGCGCTTGTATTTGTTCCTTATTAAATCTGTAATATTCGTCATAAACACAAAATAAAAGAAATCACATTGCTCTTTACAAATTTTAAAGATTCAATATAAACCTCTTATAAAATAATGTTTTTAACAGATTGTTAATATAACTTCAATTTATTTTAATCCAACTTAAGTAATAAGTATTTTCTAAGTGTTATCATTCAACGTCTTGAATTCCCAAAGCGATACCCTCGAAAGAATAATCGATCATCAAGAAAATGTATGAAATTAAATTTAAAAAATCCATTATCGAGTTTCTTTTTCTAAGTAAGGTAAATATAAAAAGAATCAATACTGAGTGTTTTAATTATTCGAAGTAACTTTTCATATTGAACCCAGCGAACGATGTGGACCGAGGACGGCCACAAAATATAAGATAATACCACGAAATTGTAGACGAATTATTGACCTTATGAAGTAAAGTGAAACTTAGAACTTGTGATAAAAACTTACTAAATAGAAGATCTATTTCAGAGTAAATTAGTTTATGTAAGTAAATAATAGATAAATATATTTAGAGAGGTGTAAAGGCCATAGGAAGTAACCAAATGCATGCGTCCCCTGGTCAAAGTATAAAACCAAATTGGCTTTTGCATTATTATTATGACACATAATGTGTTTATGTAAGTGTGAAATTGTGAAAGTTTTGTTTTATACTTTGTCTATTCCTTTATTACCTTTTTGACAGTTCAAGAAATTTTGAAATTAGTCTCGCCCTCACACGTCGCTGATTCGATTTGAAATCAAAATCAATTTTATTTAAGAATAACTTTCAATCGATTTCATTAAAGACTTAGTTTAAATATTAATTATTAGTTAATTGGTTTTTTAATTATACCTATATTAAATAAATGAAAGTAGAAATGATAAATCACTAAATTAGACTTATATGTATATAGATATTTTATACATGAATGGATGGATTGTAATAATTTTATATTATATGATTCATTTGTTACCAGTTAATTAAGTAGTATGTCTTTTGGGAACGCTTTCAAGCGTTAGTAAGCGATGATGCGGGAGAATTCTTTTTTATGCTTGTATTAACATATTATGTACTTAAATTGTAAATATTCTTTAAGTCAATATTGTAAATAAATAAAATATGCACTATTATGATATATAATTGACCCAGAACAAAGAAAGCTTCTTAACACAGTCACTTAAGGTCTGTTTAGTAAGTAGTATGTGAATTTTCAAGCGTATTTGCTCATAACTCTGGATTTAAACTTTATTTTGACGTTATTTACCACGCGTTTCAAAGTTAAATTTTACTAACGCGTGCATAGTTATATTTTAAGGCAGTCGTCCAAAAATAACTTAATTAATGCACAGAGTTATTGTTCTTTACTCTTAGTTTGAACTTAAATTCTTCCAAGATTTCGACTTGATTCCTTGTAAATAATCAATCTTGAAGTCATATTTATTTTAATTTACTTTTATTTTATTAAATTTACAGAAACAATACTTAAATGAAATCAAATTATATTGATCATGGTAGATTATTTTATTCGTTTATTCGATATATCGTATTTCAAAAACTGTTTTATAGTCTGTGGTTGTTAGTTATGCACAGGGCACTTCACTACCCGTCCATAAAGTACGACATTACTGTAGTACATTATTCCCTTATATTCCGAAGAAAAAAATGGTAATTTATAGGCGTGACCTGTCAAAAAGACAATAAACGAATGGACAAAGTATAATTGCTATGTGTGAGTTGGCAGTGACAGATAGTTCTTTTCGTATGTCAATTTTAAATGTGTATGTGTGGCGATTTTTCCCCGCCGCAAAAAAAAACACTTTTTGTATCAGGAACACACTACCCTTTATAGTCCCTGTTCTTCACCCGGTTGGAGATCCTAGGTAAAGGACGGGTCAATCCCTCACATATTAAGTTATTTACTGAAAATACGTAGATATATTGAAAAAAACAGAAGAAGAAGTCAGTTTTACATTTATAATTTTTAAATTAATAGCGCTTTCACACGCTCATGGCTCGAAGATCCCGAAGAAGGTTTGTTATCGGTCCCGGTTGTCATGATAATCTATTACAATCATTATTGGGATTTCAGTGACCTCAAAAATACTGAAAACTATTTCAACCTTCGAACGCAGATCGCCTCAACTCGAAAATATTTGCCCTAAAACCTTTTGCTTTACTTTCGTTTTTGCAACTTTGAACAAAAAAAATATCTTCTTTAACAAATGAGTTTTCATGTTTAAATAAACAACATTCGAAATTTAAACATTCATGAGTGACGCAAAACTTTCAGTGTGAACAATGTATAGTCCCAATACAGTTCGGCTACCACTCAAGTAAGGACATTTAAAAAATAAAAGAAAACATTTCATATTACATCCACGTCAGTGGTAATAAAACATAAAAGTTGATCGAGTGTATAACGTTGGGCCTTTTGTAAACACCGAGGTCGTCCTTGGATTTTAGGCTTCTCTACCTCTATCTAAAAACTTATATTATTAAGTTTTGTAATATTCACATCACATCATTCTAAGCTTTTATATTGCTCGACTTAACGAAGTAATTAATTTTGAGCCAAGACGTTTAACCAATTACTGAAAATCTCTCATTCTTTTTTTAATGAATTTAGGCCGCTGTACTTACAAAGTATATAGAAAAATATTACATACTAACACAGTTTAGAACTCGTTAAACAAGGCTTTGACTTGCTTTTACCCGCAGCAGTCCGTTATTGCAGTAAAAAGTAGCCTATGTCCTATTCCAAGAATTCATCTTCATCTTCATTCCAAATTTTATTAAAATTGGTGCTGCGATTAAGCTGTAAAAGCCTAACAAACAGATAGTCAGACAAAGTTGCTTTCGAATTTGTAATATCAAGTATAGATATAATGAATACTTGCATGATCAGCGACGACTACGCGATCTCTCGTATACGACCTAAGCATGTGAATATTATCTGTACAATATCACAGGAAATAAGTTTCAACTTTTATTAAAATTACTAAAATTCTTAACCAATAAAATGCGACACTACTACTTAAACAAAATCAAACTACTTACGCTATATAACCTAATTCTACAAAACTATGAAGTACTGCAAACAATTTAATCGCAGATAGTCACTTAGGATACATACATTCTATACGTTTCCAAGGTAAAGATCGTGTAGTCCTTGCTATCACTGTTCCCCGTAAGTATTTGTACGGCAATATGCATCAACATAAATGGGGCACAGATGGCCAGTCACTTTTATGTGCTCTCCGTCGTGGACACTTGGACTTTTATTGAAGTCATAGTGAACTCGAAGCCGATGCAATTTATTACATCCACAGTACGAGAACGATATACGGCGTGTTGTAAAAATATCTGCATTTTAGTGCCCCGTGTAAACATTGGAATTCGATGACGTGTGGATTTATGAACCTCGAGCATAAATATGAGGCTTGTAAATTGTAAGTGCCGGCTTTCACAAATTTATCTGTTAAATTTTGTTATATTTGGTATAGGTAAGTTAATAAATGAGAAATCGAATATGTATCATCTCATGGTGAGACCTACTACACAACTTAATCTCAAGTCAAAAAAATTACTTTATATTTTAAATTGTTGATTCTTTTTATTCTCGCATCTATCCTACAGTGTGGGGTCAATCTTGGTCTTCGTAAAGTATCCACTTGCAAACTGTTCAACTTTCTTTCTTTCTTTCAAAGGTTCTTCTACATTTCTAAATGTTAAACGGTTGACTTGAAAAACCTGATAAAATTTCAATAGTAAATGTGATGAATTTTCAAGTAAAACTGTAACGGCTTAAAAAAAAAGTTAGTTCAGGAGTTAAAGAATAGAGTCCTAACTTGTGAAATGCGCTTACTTGAAAAACTTGGTACTAAAATAACAAAAAAAAAAAAACATGTAAAGTATTGTAAATGAAAACATAAAAATCATTTATCGGGTACGATTTTAAATTCACGTGCAAATTCTATTCGTGATTTCTATATTAAATATCTATTTTAAAAACTTGAACCTGTGACCTCTTGATCAGCAGCCGCATACGCTAACCACTAGACCAACAAGGCAGTCAATATAAAATATACATATTCAAGTCAATATACATACTATTTGTTTGTATTTATCTGCCAAGAGACTTACAGAACAAATTTCTATAGTTCGGGATTATGGCAATATAGTAATAATGAGTTATAGTTGTTCATGTACCTTACTATCAAGTGTCCCATCTGGCCTCCCACAATAACATGAAAATCATCTCCCTATTTCGTGCACTGCTAAATCACTCTCAATGCTGAATGCATCCGGCTGACAAATGGCTCCTGTAACAGTTGAGCTTACTCGTTGACGCGGTCAGTTAACCGACGATATTCAAACAATTAGTGCGTACATAAATTACGGATATGTGTCCAATTCGCAATTTTCTCATTGCTTGAATTTTCAATTGTTTCTTGTAAAAAAATCACATCTATACTTCAAAAACAGTCCCATTTTTCATTTAAATACAGATATTATATGTTGAAAAGGGTTTTAAAAATTACTTTCATTGGACTTAATTCGTAAATTAAGCCATATCTCTCGTGAGCTACTCTGTTTTTGTTGCAAGAACAAATTTTATATATTCTTAAATAAGCAATAAAAAGGTTCAAAATTTGTAAGTACGTATTTCGGCGTCTCGCTTGAAATTGCCTGAATAGTCTTCCTGGTCCTATAAGCGGGGCGTGAAAAGAATCTCACTGCCGCTACAGTGTGGGTCACCATACTTCCTGCATTAACAGTGGGTATGGCGACCCCCACTTTTGGATTCGACTCATGTTTTTCATCAGGCATAGTGGAGTCAACTTGGCAGGCATAAAATAATAAAAAAAAACTTTAAGAAAGCTTTTCACAAAGTATGGCATGCAAAACAAACTATGCTTTTGAATGTGGCAAAGCCTAGCTTCATCAAAATTATAGGTCTTAAATGGGATGGTTCATCATCTTCCTAGCCTTTATTCCCAAGTTTATTTTGGGTCGGCTTATGGTTACCAATCTTTAGAGAATTGTTTAAGTTTGTTAGTCATTGGTGTACCGGGTGGCTTATTCTGGATAGTAAAGAGGTCTAAAGTACATAGTTAATGGTTTCTAGCCACACTGATACACTCTTTCTATCTCTGTTTCTGAACTTGTGCACAACTGATGAAAGTAACTTTAACTATGAAAATTTAGACTCCACAAGCCAGTGGTGCGATAGGGGCTAAGACATCATCCATAAAAATTATTGATCCTGAAAATATAAAACTGTTCCAAAAAGCTAGAATTTTTTTTTTTTTTTATTTTTTTTTTATAAAAGACAACTCCCGCATTAGGAATATAAATTCCTGTGTCGCGGGGGACTTAACAAACATACATGAAACGGACACAAAGAACACCCAGACTCAGAACAACAAATTGTGAATCACACAAAGTGTTGTCCTACGTGGGATTTGAACCCACGACACTTGGCGTAGTAGGAAGCGGCGTGGCGACCGCTTAAGCCACTAGGCCAACCGTGCAGTCAGTTTATTACCAGCATAAAGTCGTTTATAAATCTATACAAATATATAAAATTAAAGTGTCTGTTTTTAATATCAAATGAACAGTTTCTAAATATAAATGGACGTATATTCGGAATTCAGAAGCATTTTTTGTCTGTCCGTTTGTTCGGGCTTATCCCTGTAACGGCTTGAGCGATTTTGATGAGACTTTTTAACTGGCTTTCACTGATGAGATAAGGACTCAGTTCGGTTAATTTTTTTAACTAGCTTCGCGGACACCAACTCAACTAGTACTCCAATAGGCATAATCTACAACTGGTGCTTTCGTGGTCTATGTTAAAACTATTTTCAAACTTTTACCTTTCTATTAGCAATCCTCAATTAAATGTCTATCTCTACATCAAAACTTTAAATCGTTTTTCTCTGGTCAATAGTTTATGAGTAGATTTAATAATATAGATGACCAGTATAAATTTTAGTTATAATTTAACATAAAACACATATGTACTCAAACTCTATGTTTCACTTTTATCCTAAAACACTCTAAAACATAAAACTGGATATATGTATATTCTGCGGCGTTTTACCAGAAAACCTAAACATCGACATAAGCTCAAATATATTGTCAACTTGAGAAAAGAATTCAAAGTAGGTACTGAGTGGAAATTTGTACAGGAAAAAACATGTTGAACAAAATACAACCTTTCTTTTAAAGAGGAGGCCATAAAAACAGGAGGTACGGAACTCATCTAGATTCCAGATTTCTAGAGAATAAACTTTTTCGGGTCACATTTATACTTGTGTATAAAATTGAATGAGGAAAATAATTTTATTAGTTGAGACGACAGAATATCCACTCAAGTTCACCAGTATATTAACCTAATCAATGTCCCACTGCGGGCAGATCTCGTCATAAAATATATCGACAGAAAAGATAATTTATTTTGTCGAGAGGACCATTGTCTGACATATTAAGTTACTTTCGTATCTCTTGTGTGGGTTAAAACGTGCTTAATCTCGATACTAACCTTTATTACATGGATGCTTACAACTTTATTTGGAATTTTATTACTAATTACCTGAGTCCCGCGGTGTTACCTATTGTTGTTGTTACTATAACAACAGCAACCAAGGGTAATGTCACGAGAAAAATAGTCCAAGTTACTCCTTAACCATCAGCTACCTATCTGTGAATGTCCCGTCACAATCATGTGGAGGCACGGGTATCCTGTTCCTCACAAAGGGAGGATCCTCCGACCAGGCGAGTTGATCTTGCTTGGCAGGCCAATGCACAACGTTTGATGTTGGGCAGTTGTGTACATGCTCAAGAGATTAGCCGGAGGAAACAGACAAAAAATTTAATAAAATTTAATATGAAGGTATTTAGTGAAAAGTATTTCATCATCATCAATAGCCTATAACAGTCCACTGCTGGATATAGGCCTCTCCTTGAAAAGGAGGTATTGGCCTACTATACCACGCTGGCCAGACGGGTTGGTTTCAAGTTTTTCTTCTCTTTGCATTGATGTTGTCTTGCGTAGTTTATCCCTTAGTCGCCTTTTACGACACCCACGTGGGTTGAATAGGGGTGGTGACACTCTGTATCCTTAATCCGTCACCACACGGACACTAAAAGCTTTTAATTTAATATAACAATTAGACACTTAAATTATATTTATTTGAATACAGAAAAAGATCAGGTAAGACCACACCGATTTGAGAAATTATGTACTATTAATTATTTCAAAGGTTTATGACTGAAACTAGTTATATAGCACAGTCATATACTAAGTAATGGCATCCTCACAGAAGTAGTAGTAGCAAAGTTGAACTTAAGAGTACATTTTCAACTATTTTAGCAAGCTGAAATAGAACTGTAAGGTTCATCACGAGAGCCAAACTTTCCAACAAGTTTTCCTTCTCTTTGCTTTGATATTGTACTGCATAGTCTACGTTTTACACTTTATCCTTAACGAAAGAATTTAAATATATTGCGCTAAGAAATAACTCTTTTGAATTATAGGTTACAGAAAATAGTGTTACATTCAAATGATATTACACGAATTAAGAATATGGAGTGTGACTCAATTCATATAAAGTATATCGTAATATCCTTGGTATGAATAAGAGACAGAATCGGTTTTGCTTACCCCAGCCTATTTTGGTTCTTTTACTGTATTCCCTTGCGTTTAATAAATTAATTGGCTAACTAAAAATAATTACTTCAATATTATAAATGGGAGTTTGTGGGTTGTAAGAATATTTGCTACTCTTTGACGGAATAATAATAAATTAATTTAGACGAACTATTTCGGTAATGGTTATTAGTTAATCTATCAGATTAAAGCTCTGCTAGAGCGAAGCATACTCACCGATTGACCAGCAAGCGGACATCAAGTCTAAAAACTACCTTACGACTCGTTGTTCTCACTTCAGTCGCCTACGAGTTATTAAAGATCATTTATAAATAAACTATTCTTTTCTATTCGAGAAACTCCACGCAGCCCACATTATATGTATTCCGGAGAAATTAACCGCCACGACAAAAATCCTTAGCCGACATAAATATATGTCGATGAAAGAAATATCTTTTACTCAAAAACTAAATTAAAATAAAAAAGCGTTGATGAATATATGTACATAGTTCTTTCTCCCTCTAGGATACTTACTAATATTCATTACTACAATATTATATTATATACTACAATACAATGTGCACTGACAACAAATTTATATTTAACTTTGGATAAAATTACAAAGTGTCACAGAATTCATTACTGAAAGATAAAACATTACTATAACAGCGACCAAATAATAAATTCATACAAAATGGAGCCGCAAAAGATTTCGAAATATTCTTAATTTATCGACAAGTCAAAACAAAGTTGAAAGGAGCTGTCAATGCTAAACTGTATAACACTTATCCACGCCATCCATTGTTTATTTCGTGGCACTTATTGAATTAAGGGGAAGTTTGTGAGAAATTACATTAACAGGGAAGAGGACGGGCGACGAACGTTTTAACTTAATGGCCATTGCTCGGACTCTATCGCTGTCACTTAGCTACCAGCTCTATAAAAGAAACTACGAGATCACACACATGCACACAGCCAAAAGTTTAAGTGAACTACTATTGTCAAATAAAGTTTTTATTGTCTCCAAACGTTTTCGTCAATATTTCTAGTAAGTGTCTTAGAAAGAATATGTTTTACTTGTGAACTTTTATCTATAAATTGGGTACACAGAAAACAAAAAATGACATAACAGGGTTTATAATATACTCAATATTTCGAAGACGGTTATAGTACTTTTAATAACATTGATTAATTTATTAAAATATCCAAATGTTGTAAAATTGCACAGCTCTTCTAAAGTTTAAATTCTGAAAGCTAACTTTACAGAAAGATCTCCCAAATACCTTTTGTAAGTAAGCCCACGTAAGCTTCCCATCAGATTTTGTATTAAATATTTTATATACATTAAATTACGCTTGCCCATGTACTTATGTTATATTTATGAGCCTGGCAAAGTGATACTACTTTACCTGGTAGAAAACATGAGCAGAATCCAAGAGAATCACCAGCCACGTAATATAGCCACGTAAGACTACTGTTCTTCTCCTACTAATTTAATCTCAGATACACTTTCAACCGATATTTCTAGATCCACTACACAAATAAGACAGAGCTAAGTGATCCTTATTCCTTTTATCTAGGTTTACTTTTCAATTTATTAACACAATTTAGTTACTGTGACAACATCTGAGACCACTATGTTACTTCAAACATGTTCTAATCGTCATTAAAGAGAGAGCCTGAGTGTCCATAATATAAGTTTAATCTTAGTAGGGATGATAGTGGTTTATAACTCAATTTAAAGCAGGCTCCGGATAGTTTGTACTGAATAGTGCGTACTTAGAACATATTACACTATGAATTTTAAAATGTATTGTATAGCAATACAAATTATCAAGCTAACTAAATAAATAAACTTTTCAGCTCAGCTTTGTGTTGATATGAATGATAAAATAATTGTAAAGTATTTTTTTAGCACATTCGAAATCAAGAGCAACATACGACTTCAAGTAATTCAAGTGTATTTATTTTCAAAATAATACATATAAGATGAGATTAGATTACTCAATGTAGTAACTTACATAACAGTTATCGAAATTCCTAGTGGGATTTGTTTCTTAACAAGTTTCTAAGAATTGTAAGTTGTTTTCAAACAGTCAATATAATTTTTTTATTCAATACAATAAATACCAGCTATTAGAATTCCACTTAAAGTACAAGATTTTAAGATACTTAAACGAATCCGTTTATTCTTTCACTATATACATAAACATTTTCATAATCATTCAGCCTTTGAGACGCCTTGAAGACGTAAAAGGCACGTATTATAACTGAATAAAAAAAAAAGTCGTTTGGCACTCGGGGACTGCCGCGGTAAAGCTATTGCATAGCATTTTTTATCAACTTATTTTTTATTTATGTAGTATTTTTTTTTCATGAAATTAATTCAAGTTTACAAAACAATATACACTGTCTTTTTACCAACATACATTCAACAATATTAGTGCCAAACAATATAATCATCCTATTAATATGTCAACTAAACAGAGGACATAATAGTTTAATTAGCATATCAATGGAATATAAAAACGAAATACAAAAAAGAAGAAGAATCTAGAATGACTGTGTTGTCAAGGCAATGGATAACGGCCGGTGGCGGCAGCACGCATGCGCACGTAGGCGCCACATTCTTGTCGCACTGCAGTTACAATCATATTCACTATCCTTTTTTATAGTGTTAGGTTTTTCATTACGAAATTTCTTGATTCGGTGGCCACGCTCAAAGCCCGCGACAAAAGCTTAAATAGCTTAAAACTTAGTTCTATAATCTAACAATTGAAAAGCGTGTAATTTACGGTTAAACACCTGAACAATACAAATCACCTTTACAAAAAAATAACCAGGACTGGATGAAATCACGCATTGCGGGTTCGTAACGGTTCTATGCAAATCGTTGCATAAACATCAGTTGATACTATTGATAACAATAGTAATGAGGATGCTTATAACGGTTAGGTACACGATTATTGAGAGGTAGTTATAAATATTCATTGTCCAGATGGTAGGTATCTTTCGGTTGTTCAAAAGTTCGGACATGAATGCTTTGAAAGCCTGAGTATCCCATGAATCAATGTTAGGTAAGACCGTCTTTACGGTGCCGACAATAGTTTAGGGTGACGTGTGTTAGAGCCGTGCGTGTCGGTTACATGTACTGTTTACGGTTGAATAGTGAATCTGGGTCAATATTCAATAAGTACGTGACATGACAATCACACACAAATAAGCTCGACTTAAAACATTTAATTAGAATATCTTCTTTTTCTTAGCCTTATTCCCAATATTATTTTGGTGGTCGGCTACTAGTTCAACCGGTTTTACCTGAATATCAGTTTTTTATAATGTAAAGAAATATAATTGTATCGTGCAAATTTTGCTCTTTATCAGTTACCGAATTCAACGTAGTAATTACATTTTAATTTAATTATATTTGCATTTGCTGAAATGCAACATGCAAATATTGCATTCTATGAATCGTTATTTACATTACGTCTACATTATTTTCTATTCAATACTATTCCGTACGCTTTTCTAATTAAAAACATACTTGCACAAAGGCACAGTTTTCAGTGTTCGTTTTTTTATAGTTTAGTTTAGTTTGATTTTTTATAGTTTAGTTTGATACCAATATATATTACAGAGAATACTTATTGTCAACTTAGTAAAGAACGTTTCTGCTATTGAGAAATATCCTCGAAGTAGAAGGGAACTGGAGTTAATTTAAATGATGCAATTTAATTTCGATTTTGCTTCTGTGCGCTATGATCAGCAGCAGTGATCCACGAATACACCGAGTTATGGCACATGGGCACGGGGATCTTATCCTCGTTTCTCGGCGAGCACGCAAAGCCGTCGGTCCTGTGCCTGGCGTCTCTCCCCAGGCGTGTCAGATAGCCGTCCCATCGAGTTGTGAGATTGAGGGTACAGAGAGTGCACCACCTTGTACCTACACTTCTGGACTAAAATTTATTCTGTATAGTATAGGTCTCTGTTAAGATTCTCGACCGTGGCCTACAAGAACATTATCATCTTAACAAAAACTAAGTTTAAACCGAATAACTATAAAGACAATGTTTGTTAACTGTTTCTATTGAAATTTATAGTTCAATTTACTCAAAGAGCTTGGTAATATTTACAAGAGACAAAGCCAGTAGTTCTAACAAGTAAAGCTTCCTCTCTCCACCACGGGCCAAATTAACGCGCCAGAAATGTTCCTAGTTCAGATTTCTCAACCGTTGCCATTTAATAGCCGGGAAGTGCATTTCATGCGATAGAATACGTGCCCCAAAAAGATTTATTACCCTAGAGCTAATTTAGAGAGTCTTTGGTCTGCCTGCGAAATTAATGTAGTCTAGTTAGACATTTCTTATGGATGAGTACATTTTGTGGAAATGTGGTGTTCCTGTGCTAAAACCAACACTACACTTCACAACAATTTCAAGTATTCTTGGTATTAAAGAATAATTATACTGCCTAGCAAGAAATATGCAAAAAGCAAAAATATTGAAGAAAATACTATCGGCATTTTTCTTTAAGTCAAAATCACTTTGTGTCTAGTAGATACGACTTTTAAATTGAACCCTTTAATTGGCATTTATAACATCAACTAGATATGATTTTCTAAAGCGTACTCCTACTCATTGAATTAAATGAGATTAGATGCTTTTACATATAGCTTAACATTCAAATAACAAATACTGTTACTAACGTCTAATTTCATTTTCCATTTCTAGTCCTCAAGAGAAGATCACTGTGATGTTAAAAAGCTATTACGCGTAAGTTTGTCTATTGTCCACAACAAGTGGGTTCACATACATATCAATACTCATATCCATTTTACAATCGACAAAGCAATTTTATATCGAAGGGCTAAAGTCACGTCTTGGGTCTATTGTGGTGTGGGATAAAGAAAGGCCTAAAGGGATACTGGGAAGATGCGTCTTTCACACAAAGACTCGCAGTTATTTTCAATACTAATACAGTTTAGGTGTGGTGAATAGGTCCCATATCAAAGGACATACATTGCATTCATACGGCTTCGATTATTTACTGCCCTTCCAACATATTTGGAAATAAACAGAAATGAAACGAGTGAAATAAAAAGAAACAAAATTGATAGAATAATAATTCACTTACGAAATTTCAGCATTATCATTTTGTATGAATATGCTTTTTTATGAACATACTAACTTAGCCCCGCGGTTTTGTTGTTCTTCTATCAGATATTATTCACTATTTCATTGGTTTCAATTTTGTTATCGCTTAACCCTCTTTTTAATAGAAGTATCTTAAGTTACTCATTATAACATTAGTATTATTCCAAAACAAAAATTTTAATAATTGTTTTTTTAATGAAGATATTACATATTCCTACTTCCACATGCATTGCATTTTATATCAAAATTATAAAAAGACACTTGGATTTCACTGATTTTTATGGATAGTACATACTTATTAAACATTAATACACACTCTTACTAAGCGAGTCAAGAGAATTCATATAAGTTGCACAACACTCTATTTTTCGATTAAGTTTTATTATCCATTTAGGACCAAGTTGAACCACATACTTATTAGAATTATTTATGTATATTTAGGTGAAATAAAATATAAATGTGTTAACAAATGTCATATCAATATGAATATTATATCTTTATATATATAATTCTTCTGTGAGTGTGTATGTCACTGAACTTCTCTCAAACAACTGGACCGATTTTGATGAATTTTTTTGTGTGTGTTCAAGGGGATCTGAGAATGGTTTAGATTCGCAATTGGACCCGGTAGGTGGCGCTGCGATCAAGTTCTGGAATTTTAAAGTTGGGCGGTACGAAGTTCGCTGGGTCAACTAATATATATATATATATATACATATCAATATCAAAATGTCATGTCATATCACGCCGTTTATAAATGTCATATAGATATTATTCCGTTAATAACATGTTTAAAACGAGACGAAATAAAGTCAATGTCTAAAACGAAGTTATATAAAGTAATTTCGTATCGTCACTTATCGTTATAACTTAATTATAATTAACTCTTCATCTAAGGCCTTTGATCTTTATTACAAACTGTATTTTGTGTCCGTTAATTGCATGTTACAAGGGACCTCCCCAGAGACACGTTAATACTTGTCTGGGTGGGAGTTTTCTCTTTGACAAAATTGTGTGCAGTTCATAAAGATATCCTAGGCTTGTAATATATGTTCATATTTTGTATCTAGAGATTTTGAGTATTTCCATGTCCTACCCAAACCCACTACTGTCGATAGTGTCGTGCTTCGGGTTATTATTCTTGACTAATCCTAGTTAGGTGAATCGATGGCTAGCGTTCATATGCTGACTTGGATTGATAGGCTTAATCAAAACTATAGCCTTTTCTTCAAAAGACAAAGCCAGAGCCTTACCTTATTCGCATACTTTATTAGTTTATCATTGTTCGCGTACTTTCAAATTCAGAAGAAGAAGAAATCGAGAAACCAACCAAAGATACGTCGTCTTTGGTTGGTTTCGCGATTTTTTCCCAGAGTAGTCTTAGGCAATTCCGGCGCATTCTAGTGTAAAGCCCAACGTATAAAAATAACTATAATAAATTACTTACAAAAATAAAAGTCATCTTTATTTCTCATTTCCTTCTGTCTCGGATCTTTATTTATAAGTTTACACAGTGTTAAAAAAAAAAACTATCGTGCGAACTACATCAGACTAGGTTAGAACTACAAGCCACAATACTATTTACCAACTAGAAAGCTTGAGGCCTTAATCACAGTTTTCGTTAGAAAGAACCGTGAAGTTATAAAGCGGTAAAGAGAAAAACAAACAACATTGCTTGCAAATATTGCACATAAATTAAACATAATTAAATACTGGCCAATATTGAACCATTGCAGGCAAATATATATATTACCTTATAATTTGGGTTCATGTAACAAATTACACCTCTTCTCACTAATTGGTAACGCCTAATTGGTAGTCACTACAGAAAAATTACTTTCATCAACGAGCGAAGAGTTTCATAATTACTGCAATTAGGAGCATTGCGGCGTTTTGTTCAGACGAGACGGCGAGGATGGTGCGGACGTGTCGCGTATACAAATTTATCATTTTTGTGGCCATTCACAACCGTTTTGAAATTATTTGGCACCCACGCGCCATTCAAATAACACCACGCATATTTTCGGTGTGATCTATCGCCATTCGTAAGGACAAAAGATTTATAATTATCAACGCAATCATGCTCCTACTCTCCCACATAATGAATGATTTATTCTAGTTAAATTAATATTCCTAATATGTGTATAATGTGTTTTCTATCTTTTTTCTTTTAAAAAAAGACAACTACCGCATTAGGAATATAAATCCTGTGTCGCGGGGGACTTAATAAAACAAAAATGAAACGGACACCAAGAACATACAGACTCAGAACAACAATTTACGGATCACACAAAGTTTTGTCCCAAAGTTTTGATTCGAACCCACGACACTTGGTGAAGTAGAAAGCAGCGTGGCGACCGCTTAAACCACTAGGCCAACCGTGCAGCCAATGTGATCTTTAAAAACAAAATGCGATTAAAAGAATATCTTGTAATATACAATATCTTAAGAATTATATAAATTCAGGTTCTTCATTTAATGTAAATCTTACTTACTCTGCTTTGTCGGATTTCATGTGGGGCCTTGTGTTTAACCTATTGGAACAATAAATAATTATTATCATTTGCTAATAAATTCAACCTTTTTATCAGATAATTCAAGGAACCTATTCAAACAGTTTGAAAATATGGTGTAGTATAAAATAACACACTAGAGTATAAAGGCAGCTATGAGAGATTAGTGAAGCTGAAAATGCTATGTTTAATATCTGTCCCTTGCAATTACAGACTTGGAAACAGGTGTAGCTAATAATCCGTTTATGTAATTTAATCACACTCTTCTTCATAGTCTTTATTTACAAGATTATTTGAGGTCGGCTGCTAGTTCAACCAGTTTTACAGGAATTTCAATTTTTCCACGGAGCGACAGTAATTCAATAGCACACTATTGCAATTAAATTAATATAAAAAAAAGCGGCCAAGTGCGAGTCGGACTCGCCCATGAAGGGTTCCGTATCAGCAGGTAACATCATATAAAATTTCTTGTAGTTAGTTGTAACTTTGATCGATGTTTTAATAATAGTGTTTTGATCAATTATAGTAAAAAATCGGCCAAGTGTGTGATAATTGTTATGTTTACGTATTAATGTGTTGATTTTGTATGACTTTTCCAATTGAGCGCATTGTAAAAGTTAAGCCTCTATAACTCCTGAACTAACAAAGTCATCTAATTCGTTATAGTTTTCATTTAAAGTTCATTATATGGACCACTATCACAAATTTTTCGGCGGGCGGGACGGCCTGTTTTTACAAAAAGTTTGCCTTTAAAGTGGAATTTCTCGCAAACGGATACCTAAATCAAAAAATCGTCTTAACAAACCTGTAATGTTTTTAAAAGACCTATATAATGATATCCTACATGATGGGGTAGCCGTGAGAAAAAAAAACATCCCCACTTTACGTGTAGGGGAGGTACCCTAAATAAAAATATATTTCATAATTTTATTGTAGCACTTTGTCGACGTAATTACAGATAGACAGACGGACATGACATATCTATAAGGGTTCGAAGTCATAAACTTCGGAACCCTAAAAAGTTGTAGATCTTTTAATTACCTACAACTTTGCCATTTAACCATTTTCCTTGTAGTTTTGCTGGAAGTCGAGATAAACCGTTTTTTACCCTTTGTTGTATATATTTAGCCATCCAATCTGACTCTACCCTGCCTGATGGAAAGCATGAGCAGAATCCAAGGGTCGGGGCTACCACACTTGCTGCGAATGCGGACAATAATGTATGGCGGCCCACACTATGGCGGCTTAGTGAGATGCTTTTTCACGCCCCGGTTAAAGGACTCGAAAACCTCCCTCCCTACCCCTTCCCGACCTCAGATCGCCCGTAAATTATTTTTCCTTTCATTTTTATAATATTCTCCTCCTTTTCCAATAGGTTTCATCCTACTATAATTTTATTTGTTTTCAAAAATTATCTACTCTGGTCTACTGGTCTATATGTCATTTACAAACTATCATTATGGTTGCCATGCAAGTGTGTTATTCCTAGCAACCTGTGAAGTTTTGACAGGAGGTAAACAGTGATACATTTTGACATCTTCGATTTATGTATTTTTATAATCACCTAGCTTTGGTCTTTGTGTCTCGATTATTGCAGTAAAAAGTAGCCTATGTCCTTTCCCAAGTTCAGTTCTATCATCATACCGAATTTCATCAAAATCGATAGAGTGGTTTAGGCGTGAAAGCGTAACAGACAGACAGACAGAGGTACTTTCGCATTTATAATATTAAGTAGGGATTAAAAAAAAAACTACTCAGTAGATCTCGTTCAAACCAATTTTCGTTGGTAGTTTGCATGTTAATGTTCAACATATATTTTTTTTAGTTTTATCACTCTCTTATTTTAGAAGTTAGAGGGGGGGGGACACACATTTTTCCACTTTGGAAGTGTCTCTCGCGCAAACTATTCAGTTTAGAAAAAAATGATATTAGAAACCTCAACATCATTTTTGAACACCTATCCATAGATACCCCACACGTATAGGTTTGATGAAAAAAAAAATTTTGAGTTTCAGTTCCAAGTATGGAGACCCCCAAAATGTATTGTTTTTTTTTCCTTTTTTATGTAAAAATCTTAATGCGGTTCACAGAATACATCGACTGATCAAATTTCAACAGTATAGCTCTTATAGTTTCGGAAATAATTGGCTGTGACATACGGACGGACAGACAGACAGACAGACAGACAGACAGACAGACAGACAGACAGACAGACAGACTTGACGAATCTATAAGGGTTCCGTTTTTTGCCATTTGGCTACGGAACCCTAAAAATCTGCTGAGAGTCTGACATAAACGTTTCTTCTTGTTACAGTAAAACATAATAATAAATACCAACACACTATCTAACTTAAATATGAGTATTACTAACAAAAGTTTCAATTCTAATAAAACTATTATATGTACCCAAAAGTTCCACATAACAAATTAGCGAAAGGTAAGTCTCTTGGATATCGTCCAAAGGAGTTCATTTAAAACTAAGTTTAATCTATTTAGCTACTTTCAAAGACAAACTACTAAGCTTAATCTATATTTTAAGACAACTTGAAAAACTTTGTATTTTAAATCTTTGAAACTGTATTTCGAATACAGTAACAAACGTCGTGATATATGACGTCCTTTTTTTTTATGTGTGGAATATCATCATGGACGACGGTCCATGATGATATTCCGTGCGGTGACGACCCCACGGGGGTTACGGCGGGGTGGTGTGTCGAGTCCAGAAGGAAATCCCCTCCCTGGACTCCTTCCAATACAAAGGCGCAGAGAGGGTCACACCGTGTGGTTTTAGTCGGTTCGAGTCCGACACACCACCCCGCCGTAACCCCCGACGGGGTGACGGTCCGCGGGGATTTCCACACGTAAAAAAAAAAAAAAAAAAAGGGGTGGTGTGTCGGACTTGAACCGACTAAAAACCACACAGTGTGCCCTCTCCGCGCTTCTCCGTTTAGGAGGAGGAGAAGTCCAGGGTGGGATCTCTCACATAGTGCGGGTGGAGGGAAAACCCGTCCCGTCCACCCGCGGCCACACTCAAGGCGGCATGAGGCGTTAACATTTCATGTAATAAATGTCAATAAAGGTAAATTAATTTGAAAGTTAACATAAACGAATATGTATTAAGTCAACAAGAATAGTACTTTCAATCTAATTTCCATTTCATTATATGTATTCACTTTTGTCATGTGAACTCTCTATCTTCAATACATACAAAGTACCTAACGTATAATATATTGTACTGTATAACATTCTGTCCGCCCTTTCTAGTTGACATGATTATATCCTCGGGGCCATTAACACTACTCAAATAAGCGTATTTGTTTAATTAACTGTCGTGTGTGAACTGTTTAATTACACATAGAAAATTACTCGATAACGAGTAGGGGAAGATGTCTGGAGTACTTATTACTAAAATAATTAATGTTAGTGTTCAATCTAACTGAAAGTAATATGTATTATGTCATCTCCTTGTATTATGATTGAAGACTAAGCTAATCTTTGTTCGTTAGATTAAAGTATAACAGCTGTAGCTGTATTAGGGTGTAAGAGAATTTTTGGGAATTAATACTGATGTAGTAAGTGACCTTTATATTTATAAAGGTCACTAACTACATCAGCAGTATTATATTATTGTAATTAACAATTTGCAATTGTTAATTTAGATTTTATTTACCTATGCAGTTTTATTTTATTTTATTATTTAACACAGGTTTTTACACAGCTAGTGTATAAAAATACATAACATTATGCGACAATTAATTATAATACTAAACCCTTATACACTTGCCAATTACGGGCTAATCAACATTCATCATATCATTACACATGTACTTTAAACATACTTATATTTTACTGCCTCGGTGGCGCATGTGGGAATGTATGCGACTGCTGTGCTTCAGGGTCTCGGGTTCGATTCCCGGCTCGGGCCAAATGTTTGTGTGATCCGCAAATGTTTGTTTCAAAGTTTGGGTGTTTACAAATGTATAATATGCTTGAATTTACAAAAAAAATATGTTTATGTATTTATATCAGTTGTCTAGTACCCACAATACAAACTTTCCATAGTTTGGGACTAGATGGCGTTATGTGTATGATGTCTGAAATATTAATTTTTGTATACTGAGCCATATAACACTTTAAGTAAAAACTAAACACAACACCGTAATGTAGTAATAATAAAACGTGGATTCAGAAGTTTTCGAAGGATAATCTCTAATTAACTTATGAGATTAATGGTTCTAACCATAGTGCGTATATTCAAAAGATTCGCCTTACTTTTGATCCGTTGATGCTATCCTGGTAGCATCAAATAAAATAGACATACTAGTAGGAAGTGCTAATCCTTTTCAGATTCTTCTTCTACTTCGAGATTTGTGGTTTTACCCTGGTGCTTTTCTCCCTATTTACCCTCTTTTTCGGTCCCGCCTGTAAAAGTTTGAAAGGAGTGTTAATGTTAGGCATATGGCTATCAACAAATGTACCAAAACCTTTTAAATTAATCCCATAAAAATCATGACTTAGACATTTGTTCTTTGTTTTATTCTTTAAAGATTTATTTTTTACGTAGTCTGACCATGTACAAACAAAAATCGTCCTTCTTTCAAACTTTTATATTCCAGTTAATCTATCTAGTGGATGGAGTTTTGTATATTTCACAATGAATGTAAACAGTGTGTATACGTAGTGTACATTTAGGTCAGATTGACAAAGAAAATAATTCTTAGAAAAGAACTTTCTTTGTGAGTTTTTTGTTATAAGAATACATATTTTTGTTACAAAAAGCGCGTATCCTTTGGTTGATGGCCATGAAAGTTTAATGTTTAGCCTTCTCTGGAGAGTGAGTCATTAGGCTCATCGATTATGTTGTCTTTGAATTTAAGATATTTTATTAAACTCGTAATAATTGTACAAAATTGTCGTAACGCGGTGTTTGTTCAACAGCCTTTTCAACATCATCATCAACAGCCTTTAACAGTCCACTGCTGTACATAGGTCTCTCCTTGAAAAGGAGGTATTGGCCTACTATACCACGCTGGCCAGACGGGTTGGTATAGGATTGGTTTCAAGTTTTCCTACTCTTTGCATTGATGTTGTCTTGCGTAGTTTATCCCTTAGTCGCCTTTTACGACACCCACGTGGGATGAATAGGGGTGGTGACACTCTGTATTCTTAATCCGTCACCACACGGACAAAATCTTACTAAAACAATATATTGGTGTTGTGCGATTACAAACTTCTGATCTTAACAGTGACTATTATTAAAGCGCTACATATTAAGCTCTAGATGCTCATCGGACCGTGAATAAAAATGTTGTTGTAGTGTAGTGGTATTACATTTTCAGCAACTATCAACAACTACATTAGTAACTAATGTAACATTAAGGTAATTTAAAATCATGTATATTTGTAAAGGATTATATAAAGTACGAAATTCTAAAGCACGAGTTTTTCTGTTTTTTTTTATCCAAGGCCCTTAAATTGGGGCCTGAAAAGACAGCTCAGAAGGCCGATGTGATTCACCATGCTGCATTATCTGCATTTACACCAAGAATGGTGACTACCACTTTTAGATTCCACTCATGCTTTCCATCAATCTAGAGTAAGTTTGGCAGCTAATTTATATAAAAAAGAAAATATATATGTCGACATTGACTGGCTAAACACTTGCCAGTGGCAGAGTCATGCTTTTACAAAAACGTCCAATATATTGTGTAAATATAAAATTTGTTACAAAAAACGAATCAAATCAACGATGTTTTTATGATACCAACATGATAATCGTCATAATACAAACAGTGTTAAAGTACGGTGACGGAAACAAGTGGTTTATTTGCTGAGCCGTCGAAACTCATTCATATGCAATGAAACGTATAAAGTAGCTGATCCCTTCAGAGCACTTACAAGGTTCGAAGATATTATTGACACGTACTCAAACATATCCAGTTCCGGCTCTGATATTAACGTGTTCAGTGACAAATATTGATGATGTTTCGTAACTATGAGAAATATTCTGACAAAGAGTAATGTAGGACTCGCACAAATATGTTTTCTAAATGATTTCAGATTTATACAGTGGTTATACAAATTCAGGAATTTGTTTGATAACTTGTGAAGTTAACTTTATAAGGATGTTATATTTGTAAGTGAATTGATTTTGTATACAGTAGTTCAATTGACGTGTGAGACAATGGAAATAAAATGATTTGCTGTTATTGATTGTTTCGTCTACTTTATGGTCGACAGAAAATTTGTTTACATTTTTTTAATAAGGTTTTTAATTTCATTTAAAAAGCATTGTAACATTTTACTCTAAGCTGTTACTTTTACTCTTGGAAAAAATGGTAGCATTTATGGAGATAGGTAATTGTTACTTATAAGGATTTACTAAAAAAACCATGAGGGCGAGAATCAATAAACTCTTTGAAGGCGGCTTGGACTGCCGCATCGGAGTTGAATTTTTTCCTTGTAAGAAGTCGTCCAAATTCCGAAAAAAAAAGTAATCTAATGGATCAAGGTCCGGGGGTACGGTGGACGTCTACAGAATTTGTACCTCATCTAACTTAGTGGTTGTTTGTTGTGCAGTGTGAGGTCTTGCGTTGTCATGAAGCAGCAGTGGCCTAGAGCGATTTACCAATCTCGGTTGTTTAGCAGCCAGTTCTTCCTTCATGGTTTGCAGTTGCTGACAATAGATATCTGCCGTAATTGTTTGGCCAGTTTTAGAAAGCTGTGGTGAACGACACCGGTGCTAGTACATCAAATACTCACAAGTAACTTTTTCTGAGTATTTTTTTATTTAGAGCAGGATTTGGCTGGGTCTCCAGGGTTCAGCCATTGCGACGAGCGCTTCCGATTATCGTACAATATCCACTTTTCATCACAAGTAATAATTCGATTTAAAATTCCTTCGTTATGGTGTCGTTTGAGCAAAGTAACACAGCAGTCGACGTGTGTTTTTGCAAGTTCAATTTACTGAACTCATGAAGTACCCATTGTTCAAGTAAATATGTTTGTTTAAAATATATCTACTATTTTGCTACTTTCTTTGGAACCACCGCCAATACTAGAAATATTTCTTTATGGAGGAATTTACAAACATTCATAAAATTTTGGAACATTAATTTGTGGATTACATAAAATATTGTCCCATGTGGGGTTTGAACCCACAATATCCACTAAAGAAAGTGTTAAGTCACCGGCCAAACTACTTTGCTTTGTAGTGCAGTGTTTATTAGCTAAATTCAATATTTGATTTGAAACAATCACGAAATTGAAATGTTAATTATTCATATGGCACTATCAGTTTATTCATCTCCCAGTTGGGATAGCGATTGATTTATGGAGCTATTATGCAATATTGGTTCACTCAATGGCAACGTATTGTCAGATTCCATCTCGTTATTGGCAGTGTAGTGGGTGATGAACTCTATCTATAAACCCATCGCATAATAGTACTGCACGGTTGGCCTAGAGGTTTAAATAGTCGAAACGCCACTTTCTACTGTGCCACGTATTGTGGTTTCAAATCCCACAACAGTGTGTGTGATCCACAATTGTTGTTCTGAGTCTGGGTGTTCTTTATGCAAGTTTCATATATGTAAAGTCCCTCGCGACACAGGAATATTCCTGATGAATGAGTTGTACAGGTTGTGCTTTCTAAAAAAGTTCAGTACGAGTTTTTGTAGATACAGAAAGAACACTTACCAACTTCGATTTTACTAAATACTTATGACATTTCTTAAAGCGAGGTTAAAGCTTAGTGAGTTAGAAAATGTGAAATTTTAAATATATCTGAAAAATAATAAGTAATATTTTAATAAAGCATATTAATAATATATCAGATCACTACATATTGTAAAATAAAGTCTTTCGTACGTGTCTGCCTCTCTGTTCGCGATAAACTCAAAAACCCCTGCACCGATTTAAATGAAATTTTGTACTCAGATAGTTTGTACCAGAAACCTTAGAAAAGACATAGGCTATTTATTTACTTGTTACCTTCAAAAAAACAGTGTTCAAAATTTGAAACGTAATAATAGCGTTGTAACCAACGGTATAGTTTCAAAGTTAAATACTCGTATTTTAAAAATACGTGCCTTGCACACCTGCCTTTTTCATTCCCGTGAGCGTGCGTTCGGAATACTGTAGGTATTCGGGTATTACCGGGAACTTAATATGTTCCTTTGTGTTCAAATATAATACAGCCATATATACTATAATGTTACTTGTGTATCAAAATAATATAACCTAGAAATATTTAATATAATGTCTTGTATATATAGTTATAATTAGCTACTTAAATACCTCATTGTTTTTGTAGATGATTTTATATCACGGTTCCTAAAGGTAAAGCAGATATGGACTGCACTTTTTAGGGTTCCGTAGACATTCGGCAAAAAGGGAACCCTTTAGGATTCTTCATGACTGTCTGTCCGTTCGTATGTTATAGTCCCTTTTTTCCGAAACTATAATAACTATAGGTACTGTAGAATCTTGGTAAATAGATGTAAGTAGATGTTAAGGTTCCGTAGTTCAGGACACGACTTACCGTCCAAACCGTTATCTCATGCTAGAACGATGAGACTTTGCATATGTAAATAGACTCTTTGAAAACACATTTGAAATTAAATTGTATAAATCCATTTCAGTAATGGTAGACAATAAATCAAGGTTATAATACTCTTAATGGGAACCAATCATGGGTTATATAATCTCACCCGTCACCGAATCTGCTTAAGTATGATTGGATTCTTCCTAAGAGTTTATTTTAAATGATATTTGAATTGTGTCGAATTGTGCTCGATAAATTGATTGCGGAAGTTCTGATGGTTTTGTGAACACATATTTGAAATATGAGGGTATAGGCAATTAACTGAATTTAAATGATTAAAATTTTAAAATTAGCAAAGTCATCATGATTGGTATGGTTGTGTTGCTCGCTTTGTCTTATGCAAAATCTCTTAAGAAAACAAACAACACACACAAGGAATATTAAAATTAATCAAACTGTAGTTGGACAAAATATTATTATTCTCTATTGAAGTTTAACCTAGTTATAAAACGTCTATCGAATGCTACATCTAGAGTCTAATTGCATCCTATCTCTAAGTGTAACTTTAATGCATCACACATATACGATGCGAACTGTGTTGTATACTGATCGATGCTACTCCTCGTAATGAAATGCAAACGCACACAGGCTTCCTCATTGGGTCTCATTAATCTTTGGTTTCTTCACTTTTTCAACGGCTCCGACAATTTGTCTGAGCATTTGTCATGATTCCCTGTTTTTCCTTGTTTGTTAGGTCTCTTTATTGTTTGTTTTGTGATGTGGGCAAATTAAGTTTAGTATTGTTTCAGGATTGTTAATGTTTTATTAGCAAGCCACTAAATATTTAATCATCATAGAACAATAAGGTTTTATTTATGGTATAAATATACAACAAACGAAAAACTTGCGGCACCTACTAGTCATGAGTTTTGCAATAACAAGAATAGTTTACAACATTTAAACTCCATTGAGATCGTCTTTAAAGGAATGTGTGCGCATAAATCGAGGTTTATAAAAGGCATCAATCAGGAAATGAGTCTCCACTTGCGAACGTCGGCGAGTGTAGTAGAAATTGCGCAAGAAGGCTACGGAACCTTTGTTAGGTTGTGTTCGACACTCTGTTGGCTGGTTTCCAATTTTAACAGAACATAGTAAATTTACTAAGAAACCTCAATTTTAACTTAAGTTTTTATCGTCTTAATATAGAAACATTTTTAAATTTTGTGTTAAGAGCGGTTAAAATAGCTCTAAACTATATATTTTGTAAGTTATTGTAATTTGAAAAAAAAAAGGACTGACAATATGAACTTCCAATAAATTAAACGAAAGCGAGAAAGAAGTGGTGTACTTGTAAAAATATTTCTATATATGTTCATAGTATTTCACTAGAAATTCAGTAAGTTAATGAAACGGTTGGTTTTTCGCTAAGCCGTGAAATTTAAATTGAATGTTTTGTACAGAAATGTTTTACACATTTCAGACTATTTACCTTTTGTTGAAAGTTCTTATTGGGCGTAAAATATGGTTTCATTACAGAATGGGCGCATTAACAAGGTACATAGCTGTCTCAAAACCAGACGAAGGTATTTTATTGCCACATACCTTACGTATCAACGTCCGTAGGTAAAGCAGGTATGTTAAAGATAAATTCTCCTTGAATTTTGCTATGGTATTTAATTGTGGATATTTAGGGTCGAGGTGATTACAGTTTATTTCGAAACAGGAATTAGATATCCTTTCCTGAAGGAGGTAGAAGGTGTTACATTTATTTAAGGAGTTTCTTAGCTATAGTTTAAAGATTAAAAAAAATAGCTCTTGTCTTTATGTCCATAAAACCGTATTCGGACTGTTGTTGAGTTTTTCTTACAAGAAACTTATAATAAAATAGATTGTAGTATGAAAAATTACAGTGAGTCACGCCCGTGTCTTGGAGAGTAATTAAACCGTCTGCGTCGATCCTGATTGACATAAAACTTTATGCCAATCGTTACTGGGAATTCAACGCCGTCAAATATACGTCTTAGTCTGCTAAATCGGACGAGACCTGTACCAGTCAGGTGAGGAGGGCTGGGACGCAGTGGTCTTTTTCTGTGAAGCTGTAATCCAGAAAGTGACCACTGAAAGCAATCGGGAGAGGATGGCGACCTATTTGAAAAACGGCCCCAAAATATGACTATTGAGCCCATAAGCCTCTCTGGCTTCTCTCGGGATAGAGCCTGGGTAGGCACGGCGTCGATCCTGGTAGTGGACCTGAATTAATATTGTTCGGGTGCTACTCAGAGCAGGGTGCATGAGATCAGGGTAGGTTTTAGATAGACCATCACATACTTTTGAATCCCCGAGGAGCCCGAGATACAAAGGAATTTCCCACCCCGTCAACAAAAAAACAGGTAGATATTCCCATAATTTTGACTATGAACAATTATTAGTAAAAGAAGGATTTTATTTTTTAAAGAATTGTCTATTTTTTTATTGATTTATTAACTTTTGCCGATATTAAATTGAAATCTGTAATTTATATAGTTTCTTAAATTATACAATACCAAGATACAATGTGACTTTATTGTAAGCTTAATACTTTGAACTTAATAGTTGGATAATATTCAAAAGAGTGTCCAACTAAACCCATTAAGTCACAAGAAATTAATTATAATTGCAAAGTTCACGAGTCTTCAGAGAACTAGCCAATTTTAATTATTTAGTGTGCTAGAAATAACTTTTTTTTTATTAAAGCCTTGCTTTATAATTATAACATCCAAATCACATATATATGATTGCTATATACGTATTCTAAAGGAAAATGTGACATAAACCAATGGCAATAAACAACTAAAAAAAATTTAATTAAAATTTCATTGTAAAAAACTCTGCCGTGTGTTTTCAGGCTACATGGGAGTGACACGTACTGTCTGTGTGTCATAGAGGTTTGATAAATGAACTATTTGGATGCTGTGGGTGTGATATAGACATAATGCATATGAGTATGGTTTTGTGGATAAAAAAGAGTGCATGTTCTGCTTTACTTAAAACTTATGAATATTAGTAGTTATGATATATTTTACTGCTTTGCATAAACCTGGATTCAAACATTTATAAAATATTTAAACTGCAAGAGACTCTATTTAAGTGCTATTACTAGACAAAATTAGTTTGGTGTAAATTAAGAACATTTTTATATTAATAATTATTAAATAAAAAAATCTAATTTCACAGTGACACGTGAACTTAATGTTTGTTGATGGTCTCTATTATGTTATGTAAATGTGCAAGAGATTTTTTTTAAACGAGAAAGCCCAAGTGAATTGTACTACGTTTGTTTTTTATTTATATCGCCTGCCAAAGTGACTCCACTATGCCTGATAGCAAGCATGAGTAGAATCCAAAAGTGGGAGTCGCATACTCACTGAGTGTGCAGGCAGAATGGCGACCCACTCTATGGCTGCCTAGCGAGATGCTTCTGTATCATTAGACCTGCGGTCTCACACTCATCATCGAAACGTTAAGTTGGTCTTCTGTGATTAGTATTATCAATAGTAGTAATCAATAGTAAGCCTAAGCATAAGTACCACTAATTAAAAGTAAGGACAACATTGTTTTACCCAAATTTTAACACAATGCATGCCTCTGATTTAGTATGTGTAAAATTATTGATTTAGTATATCAGTATATATATGTAACAGGACTCCATTCCTACTTCAGGAACTCCATCTAACCAAATATTCACTTTGTAATCATTATCACAGCAGATCTATTCATTCTGGATGGATGCCCTTCAATATTACAATGGTTTCGTATCTCTGTGTATTGTCTTGAATATTGTCAAAATGATTCGTGGAGCAACAGTTCTACGTTTCTGCAAGTACATGTTTTTAATATAGAATACTAGCTTTCGCCTGCGGCTCTCACCCTCGTGATGTCGGTTATCGAGGTAAAAGTAGTCTATATCCTTTATCAGACTCTGCACTATCTGTGTACCAATATTATTTAATTTTATTTAAATCGATTTAGTACTTTTGCTGTTATAGCGCGACGTGATAGACAGAGAGAGTTACTTTCTTATTTCTAACATCAGTAAGGAAGTAAGGATTAGACACCAGTGTTGAAGCAATATTTTTTTTTCTTTTTTTTTTAAAAGAACTAATAAAAATACATTAGTATTTATATTAGTTCGTCTACATTTCAAATGATGATTTAAAAGAAATTAGATATGTGAGATAAAAATTGTTTATTTATTATTAAAAGTATACAAATGGTAATTTTATTTTTTTAAAACTACATATTCCATATGTGGTCCTTGACTATTCTGACACTATGTCAACCTGGAGCGTAAATTTTTAATGACGGGGTCACAAGTGTTTCAGGAAATGTTTTGCATTTTCTCCCGATTTTTTTTTAAATTCCTCTAGGGACTCTAGGTTACTGTTGAATAGTTTGTTTTTCAGGTATCGCCAAAGGAAGAAGTCCGTTGGCCTTAGCCCGTACGGCTTCGAGGTGACCAGTAAATGAAAACTCTTTTGGACTCTCTAATATTTCGTTTGCAAATTGGAGCCTGTGAGCTCGATCTTGAGGCTTTGATTCCTGTACCATTTAAATTTTTACGGATATAAAAGTAAAAACTTTATGAAGAATACGAATCAAAGATGTTCACGCCTAAGGCGTTAGACCGCTTCCAAGAAGAGAGTCCAGAATTTTCACGAATAGACACTTTTACACGCTCGACGTTTTCAGGATCTCTTGATGTTCTTGATCAGCCAGATTGTGGTTGATTCATTGTTAAACCTGTCTCCTCAAACTTCTGTATCAATTTACTGTTTAATCGAATCGATGAAACTACATTTTTACGCTGTATGTCGTAATGTGCGTAAAATTTTCGCTGCGCTAGAGTAAAAGAATAGTTGTTGTGATAGTACACAGAACGCACGTTGTTTATCACTAAACGACGCCTTGGTACTGAATTCCCATTGGCTGCTTTTACGCTTCGTAGCCCTTCCACCCTACCCCCCGATTTACTGTTCATCGAAGCTACCGATTCAAATTTAAATGAACTTTTGGTCCACCCTGTATTATCATTTGTATAATACTAATTTATGAAAAATAAATAAATGTATCGGAAATCTTACACACAACGCCATCTAGTCCCTAACTAAGCAGAGCTGTACTATGGTTGGTATGTTTGTATCTATGCAACTTGATGTAAATACACAAATATATTTTTTACATAGGAAGCACCCAAACTCGGTCCGACTCGGGAATGGAACTCGACACCTCAAGCACGACATTTGTATACGCTACCACTTCGCCACCAAGGCAATCAATCAAATCAAATAAATTATATGGTTATGATTATCGCTTCTAAATGTTATACCTATATTCATTTAAATATATATGTTTAAATACCTACATGATTTTGTGACGGTTGTAAGGAAAACAAAGAAAGAACTAGAGTCAGTAGATTGTATATAGAGAGATTTATCTGTTTTACAAGATGTATTGATGTCATTAATATCAACTCTCTATTAAGAAAACATATCACTGCTCTTTGTCAATCTGTTAATTTGGTAGCTGGTGGACATTTTTTGTGCACTATTGACTTCAACTGTCGGAATGAATCATTTTCCTAACTTTTATTATCCCCAAGATTATTTGGGGTTAGGTAGTTCTACTTGTTTTACCTGAATATCGGTTTCCCTATAGAGTGACTGTCATCGGACCTCTGCATCCCTGAGGGCAATCACAGCTGTAAAGTTAATAAGCAAAACAACAAACTGTAAAAAATATAAGCATAAAATTTAAAAGCGTGATCCGTATTTCATCCCCTATTTGCAGAAAATACACGTAATAAACAAGTGTTATCCGTAACTGTTAACTCGATAAACGTATGTTTTTTACAATATAAAAGTGAGCAGTTAAACGAGTGGCTACTTTACATGCCGACCGAGGACGTCGTTGGAAGGGAAACAAATTGAATAATTATTCAGGGCTATTGTCCGGACTGTATCGATAATCGCGTGCTGACCCGACGCTTTTGTGGGCACTTCCGTAAAATAGCCGAGGAAAAGCAGACGAGAGATTTGTTGTGGGCTTTCCTATTTGTAGTTTGAATTTGAAATTAGACTTGTTGAACTTAACTAGTTTTAAATTAAAAGTATATTTTTGTTTACTCATGTCTTCGTATATTAAGATTTTAAGAAATGAATTATTTATTAAACGATTATGATTTTATATGATACAATTCATCAACAGCCTTTTACAGTCCACTGCTGGACATAGGCCTCTCCTTGAAAAGGAAGTATTGGCCTACTATACTGTCCGTGTGGTGACGGATTAAGAATACAGAGTGTCACCACCCCTATTCATCCCACGTGGGTGTCGTAAAGAAGAAAAACTTGATACAATTAACAACAGTAAAAAAATAAAATACTATGAACACCTATGCCTAGAAAAGTTTCCATGATATATGCTTTATTATGTTGTTAAATATTTTATTGTACTAGCCTATACAGCGGCTAGTTGTTTTGTGTGTTATTTTGTAGCGCTATCCTATTGAATTGAATTGAATGAAAACTCTTTATTTGCCCACTTTGTTACAGAGTTACAATACATTAAATGACATATATATGTAGTGTACAAAGAGCGGCCTTATTGCCAAAGGCAATCTCTTCCAGACAACCTTAACCTATGTAGTTTTAAGGAAGTCAAATGGTTTCAAGTTAAAATGGATTGCAAATATTACTTCGAAGAACGATGAGTCTCTATTTCTTAGAATGGTTACCTTAAAACTAGCCTATTAAAGAACGCCAAATTCCACCTCAAAATTCTGCTACTGATGTAGAATTTATATTGTAATTCCAGATGGCTACAGTATTTCAGCAAAAAACTAGTAACAATAACTATTTATTTTCACTGTTCACTGCCTTAGGAATCCTAATATCATATTTTGAATATGAGTGTTGCTCGTCTGCAGAGAGTTTGAGTTGAGAGATGTCAAGCACCGATCTAGTGACCCTTGACTCAAATTGAATGGGTGCTATTTATTTATTGAAAAACACTACGCTAACGTCGCACACTCATTCGATGTAGACGTAGACGGTTTTTATTCCATAGGGGGTTAGCAATTGTTCTAAAATATTAAATGGATGGAAATCAGACAACAAATGTATTCAGTAATATTTTAGATATGGATTAACTATCAACGGTTATACCTATATTACGATATATTTTTGTGAGGATGATGAATCAATAAAATTCATAAAAATCATAATGATAAGACTTATTCAGATTTTCAGCAATTCTCTAAATATGTGTAATCAAATATGATTGAAATATTATAAGGTGCGTCGAAAACAATTGAAATAAATGAGAATGCCGGGTATGAGAAAGAACAGTATATTTAAACACGAGCACATAAACACTGTAATTTATTTCTTCACATAACATAACTTTTGTGGAGTATTTTTACCAGAAAGTACTTACCTAAGTTTTTGCGCTCAAGAATTGTACTTATGTATTATGTATGAGAGTGAGCAAAAGTAAGCGAAGTTCTCAATTTTGTTCCACATTCTTTCGCCCTTTTACCACCAACAATTGGGATTAAATGTTTTGGTAATGTTGTAAAAATGATATAATCAATAAAACGTGGCCGTGATTTTCTTATAGTATTCTTTTCACTAGAGTTAAATCTTATATATACAATTCTCGTGTCACGGTGTTTGTAATTAAACACCTCCGAAATGGCTCTACCGATTCCCATGAAATTTTGTGTGCATATCGGCTAGGTCTGCGAATCGGTCGACATCTATTATTCATACCCCTAGGACGCGAGAGGAACCATAGGCATCAACTACTTTTGTATATTAAAGTGAAACGGAATGTCTAGAAGATACTACAAGTGAAATAATAAATTAATTTACATAGTAGTAGTACTGTTCAGTTATATGTAGGGCGCACATTTAGAAAGACCTGCAATGGACAAGTGGAATAACTGTGTTCAAGATATGGAAAATCGCATGCTAATTCGACTGCCAGGAGCACACAACGCATTCTATGAATACTTTTCATTACACCAATCTCATCGGAGCATCTTTTGGCTGCTGGTGAAACTTTTAAAAAGATAATATTCAATTGTATTCTACGTGTATTTTATTTAGCATTAGAGGAATTTTGTTAAAATTTATAAAATTGCTGTTGAGTGAGACGGTAAACATTATTGTTTATCTGCTTATATGTATGTAAAAGCTCAACATCCACTAGAAACGTCAGTAGGCCTCATATTAATAATAATTGAGGGTAGGCGTGAGTTTTCGGGCAAGGAGAATATTCTCGTACAATTACTTTATTGTAACTATCGATCACGAAATACACTTAGGACATTGAATAGCAGCCCATTTAAATAAGACACTCCACCGAACACGTGGTGCTCACACGAGAAGATCCACAATAATTTTATTATGCTCGCCGTACGACCACGTTCCATTTTAAAGGAACTCACGAATCGAATGAACGAACAATAATCATCTAGGGAAGGGATAAAACCATTGTCACCCGTGATCCTTGTCTATAACTTATGACATGAAAGTAATCAACTAAAATCAATCATTCAATCGCGTTTTTATTATTTTAAAGTGTCAATGATTCCCATCCCTGCGGTCACCGGTCGCACGCGCCAGTGCCAGGTGTTGCGTCAGTGTCTTACCTTTAGACACTTAACAGTGTTGCCAGCTAAAATAACCGATGCGCCTACATGTATAAATTAACAATACCAACCGTGTTTATTACTTTTGTGTGCTCTTGTATTTTCTGATGTCTCTTTCTGTGAAGTGACATGGTTAACATTTTACGCCTGTATTTGTCAAATATCTGTTAAACTAGAATTCCATTACCAGCGTGTCTTTACGTGTGTAAATATCACTAAAGACTTACGAAAATAAGTAAGTTGACTGATTCGGTGGTGCAATGAAGGCGACGCGACTGCTGCACTGGAGGTCTTGGGTTTGGTTCCGGGCCAGACTAAATGTTTGTGCGATCTGCAAATATTTGTTTTGGAGTTAGGTTGTCTATGTGTAATATTGGCATAATTAATAATAAAAAAGATAATGCATTCATATGAGTCATCTAGTACCCATAGTACAAGAATTATTTGAGACCAGATGGCATTGGTGTCTGATATCCGAAATATTTATTATAAGTCAAAATTATTATTCATTACCATGAAAAATTATTGCGGTTTTTATACTTTAAAAAAGTCAATCAGAAAGAATCTGATTCATTAAAAACTTTACTAGAACTGTATATTGCTCCGTAAATGTGAAGTGAATCTTTCAAATTGAACTTATAAGATTTTAAAACGACAAAATTTTAGATGCATTCAGAAACAGTTACTTATAGAATAGTACCAGATTCTCGCTGAAACCAACTGCAATTTATCAGTTGTCTTTGTTTCAAATGTATACGCTTGAACTTCAATCATCTGAAACCCATTGCCAGAAACAATGGGATTGGGATGACTGAATTATTATCACAATCTGTTGAAGAGACTGATAGAAATTGTATGTCATAAAGAGAAAAATATAAGCTTTAATTTTATATATAAATAATATTAAATTTAAAGTAAGAGCGTATAAATGTAAAACAAACATACCTGTGTCCACCTACGAAGAGGTGTGGCCAAATGTGCAACGGCAACCGTAATTTTTAAGAGTTTTTATATACGAGTATATTGCAGTAAAGTGGACGATATTTTATGATGAATGATTTTTTTCCATAAAATCAATCAATTATAATTTTGATAGGCAGTGTCGTCGAAGGCGATTAAGGGAATGTGTGTAAACCCATTGACTCCTTGTGACTTTTACACCAGTATACATTACATCTGTCCGAGTTCTTCTCCATTCGTAGCGGATACCGTTCCACTGGGTCAGGAAGAGCAAGGATGAGTCTGTGCATCTGTGTCTCTCGCGCAAGGACTTCGATCGCAGTAATGGTTTCCCACCTGCATTGTGCCCGAAAATTTTCCAATAAGATCGGCTATATTAGCCATATGCGAGCACACGAAAGACAGTGTGAACGGGGTTGAAGAGGTAGCCGTGGCCGAAACCGGCCGAGGAAGTTATTATTATTATTAACCCGTAAACATTTATATTTTATAGAACAGTGATATGTGTACCTACTTAGAACGTTGTAATAAAATTGCACCTGTAATAAAAATGGGCTATGAACTGCTAAAGTTCGGAAAAATAAATTGTAGTAATAGCTGGTTACATGAAGGCCTAGATATTTTATTACGAGAACGGTTATTTTGATAAATTGGTGTGGCGCATGTGACTGCTGGGTATATTTGTATTTTGTGTCCGTAAAAGCCATGTCTCTAAATCCACGTGACCCGGATTTATCCCAATTACCAACATCGTTGTTTAGGAGAAAGAACAGATGTGTATTATAGTTTATATTCAATAAATTTATATGCTACAAAATATTGAGATGAATACCATAACAGATTTGGTACTATTTTAAAAATATTTTGATTTCAATATTGGTGTGATTATATAATTGATTATATAATTGATAAATTTACTTTTATCATAGATACTATTGGGTACTGATGAAATGCCACTTTTAGTTGCATTTTACTATTGGTTCATATGATTAAATAAATATATCAATATATTTTTTAAATTTGTACTAATGGTCGCCCATCGCTTGAAATACGACAATATATTTTTCTTCTTTTCTGCAATTCTCAAATAAATTTTGTAAAAAAGGGTACAAAGTTTTTGCTTCAATTTCTGCGTTTTTTCTAAATTAAATTGTTAGTTTTTCTTTTTTTCTTAAATTGCTAGTCTATGTATATGGGTTTCTAAATATCTGTTTTAAATTAAAATAACTGGTTGTAAGTACTAATAATACATATAATCCATCGCGACAAACTTGCTCCACTTGATTATCATTTCCGTCACCCTTCAATCATAATCTAGTTACGCATTACAGTCACGTCTTAGTCGTGCTTCAGAAGCTCTTCCGCGATGTTTCAATATGTATATAGTCATATTTCTGTCAATTTATTTCCACTTACTGCTGTCATATCACAATAACCTTGTACTACTTTCTAGTAAACCTAGTAATGATAACTAGTTCAATCCTCAATAGAACTTTTTGAGGAAGGAATATGATGATGTTTTTCTTTATCTTTATATATATAATTCTTCTGTGAGTGTGTATGTCACTGAACTTCTCTCAAACGACTGGACCGATTTTGATGAATTTTTTTGTGTGTGTTCAAGGGGATCTGGGAATGGTTTAGATTTGCAATTGGACTCGGTAGGTGGCGCTGCGATCAAGTTCTGGAATTTTAAAGTTGGGCGGTACGAAGTTCGCTGGGTCAACTAGTCATAAATATAAAATTCTCGTGTCACAATGTTCGTTCCCATACTCCTCCGAAACGGCTTCACAGAGTCATATGAAATTTTTTATGCATATTCAGTAGGTCTGAGAATCGACCACCATCTATTTTTTATACCCATAGGACGCGAGCGAAGCCGCGGGCAACAGCTAATATATATATATTTAATGCTGCCTGCCTGATGGAAAGAATGAGTAGAATCCAAGAGTTCTGTTCACCATCTTCATTGCGAATGCAAGCAATAGTGAGTCACCATGCTGCACATGTTGACCCACTATTGCGACCTAGTGAGATTTTTCTCATCTTTCATAATACTCATCGCATCATTGTGTCTCGAACGAAACACGACAGCACGATTGCTGTCATTTTAGATTGCTCTTCTGTGTGAGGGCTATACTATTGTAGAAAACCGGGTGTCGTATTCCTCCAACATAAAGGGAGAATCCTCCGACCAGGCGAGGTGATCGTGCCTGGCCGGCTACTGCCCAATACTTGATGTTGGGATGTTGTGTATGTATGCTAAACGGCGAGAGAATATCTCTTTCGCGATTCACAATTAATAGTAGTTACTCCGTATAGTTCATTCCGTGCTTTTCTTAGTAGTTTCGTGTTTATTCGGTAAATAGCGCTGTCGTAAGTTTTCGTCGCGCTATATGTGGAAGATGGTACACTATTTTGTAATATAGTGAATAGTTACTTAAAATAACTCATATAATCCACCTGTTGTCAGTACTGTGTCACAATCATTTCTAAAACATTACCTGTGACGAGAATTGTTTTTTGTAATCAAATTCTATACACAAGCTTCCCAAAACAAATTACAACTTGACAACCGATATTCTAGCTTTTATGTAATAATGGAGAATATTGTAATATTGATTGAATAACACTTCATATTGTTAGGTATTTACCTAACCTTGATAAAGAAAAGGTAAATATCCTTACAGCATAAAATATTATTATTAATTTTGTTAGGTTCATTCTTTGAATAGCTGGTTGAGTGACGTAGATGTGAAGATTAGATTAAACGCACGCCCCTCAGCCTTCAAATCAACGGCTGGCTCTTTGAAAACACAAGTAATAAGGTAAGAAAAATACCTTGTAGGTCGTAAAATTACAGAAGGCAGGTTTATTAAATTTCGTTAGCTAGGATGTGTGTTAATATAGCATTACGCTAAGGTCAATAACCGAAAAATTGCAAGAAAACATCTTGTTACTACTAATATCGTAAAGCCGAACAGAATTTATACTTCAGATAGTCCAAATTACGTAGAATTTATTAATGAAAATTACTATTAGTACATTATGTATTTATCGCAATATTTTATAGTAAAAATACTTATTTTTCACTAATCACACTACCAGGCTCCGCCATCATCATCATCTCAGCCAAGAGACGTCCACTGTTCTCATATAAGAAATAACGTTAACAATGCTATTAAAAATGTCAATAATGCAGTTATATAAATCCACGATAACTAAATCACAGCTTTAAAATTTACCTTGATGACGTACCATTATTATAACAAGCAGTACTAAGCGTATTCTCATCGGGATAAAAATTGCCGTGTTTATTACGCGTTCATGACTTGAATTTTCTGCCAAATGTTCGTAAGAAGTGAAGACACTCGACCCAGAGCTTGTAAAATGTAGAACTCCACAACTTCACTCATAAAACGCACGAAACTCACATTGAAGCTTAAAAATGCCTGAGAAAAAAGATTTTTTAGGTCGGACTCGCCGAAATCTTACACGTAATGTTGTGGAATGAAATTTCTTACAATTCTGGGAACTAAGGTCCACTTTTTAGGTTGAATCTCTGCGTATTGAAAACATAAGTAGGTAGTGCAAATAGAATGAAATGGCAATGTGATTTCGGAGCATTGCGTAAGGATTTAGGTTTAGGTTCTGTAACGATAACGATATACAGTATTTGTGTCATAGATGTGCCTTTAGTGTATTAGCTTCAATGGCTTTTTACGAGTTGGTTTGTCAGAATAAAATGATTTTTTTTTAGTAAAGCATAGCTTTACTTTATTTTAGAGACCATATAGAAACCTTTTAGAGGGCTTATTTTAGACACCAGCCAGCCTATCAAAAGTTACTGGTTTCATTTTATTTCGTTTCGGTTAAAGTATAATAGAAGTTAAAAAAATTAAAAAGTCTTGCAACGTACTACTCTGATACTACATGTACTCGTAATTCATGATGAAAATATTAGATTTTTATACAGGTAGATCTTATTTAGGGACCTCTTTCACTTATTGTAGATTTTTTTGTATTAATATGTTGAAGGCCAAGACACACTAATTTGAGTTTTTGAGTTAGTTGAGACTAATATTAGTAGTAGTATATTTTTACAAAATTGCAACGTTTTTTACGGCGTCGATATTTATAACAAAAATGTTTTACTTAACATTTTAATCTTGAATACCATAAAAAAGTTAAACTTATGCGACTAGCAGTCGCATACGCTAACCACTATACCAACGAGGCAGTTCAAATCCATTCATCAAGAGGTCTCGGGTTCAAATCCCGGGTCGGGCCACAAAGTGTTTTTGGGTTTTTCTTAGAAAATTCCTAATAGCAGCCCGGAGTTTAGAAGTTTGGCGGTGATTCACGCCCGTGCTTCGGAGAGCACGTAAAGCCGTCGGTTCCGCTTGTCATGAACATCTATGGCAATCGTTATTGGGAAGTCAGTGCCCTCAAATATACTCACCAGTTCAATCTTCGAATTTCAGATCTCCTTTAGGGTTGCGGAGGTCCGATGCCAGTCTCTCCGTGGAAAAACTGAAATTCAGGTAAAACCGGTTGAACTAGTAGCCGACCCCAAATAAACTTGGGAATAAAGGCTAGGATGATGAATATCATAAAAAATCCTTAGAGTAAAAACATTGTTTTCCTTTTTACTAGGCGTACCGCTATCATTTCCGATCAATGTACACGCCTTGATGGTGATATAAATAAAAATTATATCAAATCAATCACAAATTTGCGGCAAAAAATATTTCTTTACTGGCGTCAGATCGTCGTAGACGGAAGTGGGAAGCGGGAGACGAGAGATGGCTGTTTCTTATGGTATAAAAGTATGATGAATTATGAGACTGAAATACGCTCCGTGTAATACAGAAACAGACGCTTGGAAACAGTACTAGCAACATGAGTTCTTTTAGAACGATATCAAAATTACACGGCCAACAGAGTTAGAATTAGTTGGTTTATATAACATATTTGAATTTCGGTTAAACGACTTTTTACTTATATGACTTACACTGTTCTTTATTTGATAGGTAGAGTTTTACAGTTTACGTACATAACCACTAACTTAACATTACTACTTACATTTACACTAATACTTGTACACCCTTGATTCAGTTTATAAATATGGTGTAACTGCGGATCTGTGCCTAAGTAAAGACATTACAATACTTCATTTTCGTTATTTCGTTCATTTCGTCTTTATTTTTGGGGATTATCAAGATTTTTGAGGATCAGGTACTAGTTTTGGTCGGTTTTAACGGAATATCAGTTTTTACATGGAACGACTGGCATCGGAGATCCTTAAAGCCTGAGGGTAATCTGAATACAAAGGTGGACGTCCTTGTCAGTGAAATTGAGGGCACTGACTTCCCAGTTAACGATTGCCATAGAAATTTGAATAAATATATTTTTCGGACATTTAAGTAGTAGTGTTTTCTATATATAATATGTATGTATTTACAAAAAAAAGTATGCTTAGGTATTTATATAGTTGTCAAAGACCCGTAGTACAAGCTCTGCATAGTTTGGGATGAGGTGGCGTTGTGTGTAAGACATCCGAAATATTTATTTATTAATGATCAGTACTCTCAATTTTTACAATGACCGCAAAACTTTCAGCTAGATACCAATAGTTATAAGTCGTGTAGACAGTTAGTGACAATAATCCAGTTTTTTTGTTTTGCTACATGGTTTACACTGCATGTTGATCATATGCATCTTGATATTTCGATCTCATGAAATTGTTTCGGACAAACATGTGTTTAAAATCGCAATAGTGTATAACATATTCAAAATAGTAATTATTCAAATAACATCGATAAAATAGTATGAGTATAATATACTCACTGAAATACATCTCTTTAAGGGTTCCACAGTGAGTTTGAACAATGCGGCAAATCGGTAACGTACCACTCATATATCTCAACATGGAATAATTTACAAGTGTATGGACTAGTATTGTGTCAACGTATATCTAAATTTAAATTTTTATAATGAACTCACCATGGCTTCAGTAGAGCATATTTCATATGCTTAATATGCATTGATATTATATTGTTATTATTGTGTGTGTGTTATTATTAACTTCTGTAAAGTTTTTATTTTTAACAGACTTCAAAAAAAAGGAGGAGGTTCTCAATTCGTCGGAATCTTTTTTTATTTTTTTTATGTATGTTCAGCGATAATTTCGTCGTTTATGAACCGATTTCAAAAATTATTTTTTCATTGGAATGGGCGTAGCTTACAGGTGGTCCCATCGTCACCATATCGCAATCTGATTATGGGATCCCAAGGAAATCGAGGGAACTCCTCATATATCATAGGTACAGTTGTCGCGATTTGGGTACTCGGAATAGTTTTTCATTGAAGTCGGTTCCTTTTTGTTAAAATTATTAGAAAAAAGTGTGTGTTGCATGACACACGCTTACGGCGACATTGCGCCACAAGCACACTAGCAGTCGTTTGGCGCGCTTCTGTACATTACGCACTAATAATACGTTGAACGTAACGCGTGAGCGTCATAAAAATCACAGCGCCTTTGTCTTATGGTCCCGAGAAAACTATCCCTTATAATAAGCGTTCTAGTGCTGTTTATTTAATAATTAATTTAGTCAGTTTAACTGCCTCATTGGTCTAGGTCTCTAGAGGATAGCGTATGTGACTGCTAATCAAGAGGTCTCGAGTTCAAATCCCGGGTCAGCCCAAAAATTGGTTTTGGGTTTTTCTTAGGAAATTCCTAATAGCAGCCCGGGATTTGAAAGTTTGGGGGTGATCCACGCCTGTGCCTCGAAGAGCACGTAAAGGCTTCGCTCCCGGCTGTCATGAACATCTATGGCAATCGTTATTGGGAAGTCAGTGCCCTCAAATTCACTGACAACTAGTTCAATCTTCGAATTTCATTTCGACAAATCACTGCAGCGTAACTCGGTCAATTTTAATCTTTATAAACAACTAGCTGCGCCCCGCGGTGTTACCCGCGTGATATACAAGTTTATGGTTGCTATGCAAGTGTGGTGACGGATTAAGAATACAGAGTGTCACCACCCCTATTCTTCCCACGTGGGTGTCGTAAAACGTGACTAAGGGATAAACTACGCAAGACAACATCAATGCAAAGAGAAGGAAAACTTGAAACCAACCCTATACCAACCCGTCTGGCCAGCGTGGTATAGTAGGCCAATACTTCCTTTTCAAGGAGAAGCCTATGTCCAGCAGTGGACTGTTAAAGGCTGTTGACGATGATGATGATGCAAGTGTGTTATGCATAGCAACCGGTGAAGTTTTGACAGGAGATAAACAGTGATACATTTTGATTATAATCACTTAGCTTTCGCCCGTGTATCTCGATTATTGCATTAAAATGTAGCCTATGTTTTATTCTGATATATAAGCGATACTTTTGTAAAGTTTCATCCAAATCCGTTTAGTAGTTTTTGCGTGAAAGAGGAACAAACATACACACATACATACTCATAAACTTTCGCGTTTATAATATTATTTTTAATACTGTTGAAAATACGACTTTATATAAAATTTTATACGGCTGAATATATCTTAAGGATAAAACTACAAAAAGTATATTTTTTAGTAATCATACAATAAAAAGCCTTACTTGATACCTTTATCCAATTAAACTAAAAACATTCAGGAATGCATCAAAGGATCCAGTTTAAAAACAAATATTGACCATGCTTGATATATATCCTATCAAACGAAAAAGGATTTGTATCATCCATCATGTGATGTCAACCTATGTCAGGATACAATCTTTCTATCTCAATCCAATAATGTGTTCACTCTTTATATTTTTACTAACGAAAAAATGAACGGATTCTTAGGTCAATTTGTATGTATATAAATTTTACTCCGTCAGAACTCTTTGATAGCTGATTAAAATTATAATAAGCTTTAAATTTAATGTTTCATATATATTTATATATATACAATTTTTTTTTGTATATTATAAAGACTAAAATATAGAACAAGTAATAGTAATAATTGTTGTTTAAAAAGATGTCTCTTTCAGTTTTTGTTGAGGTTAACAGAAAATATTTGTTTCAAGAACATTAATAGATAAGAAAATTGTTATAGATGTGATTACGAGTAGGTACATCAGAGTGCAAACTGTGTATTGTACTAAAGACATGTAATTTAATTCCTTTACAGTTTATAACAAGTAGGTAGGTACATCGTGTTTGGGCTTTACTTTAAAACTAAGAGTAATAACAGTAATTGTTCCTACGAGCATATGCAACGATATATGGCAATAACATCTATGGCAATCATTATTGGGAAGTCAGTGCCCTCAAATGTACTGACCACTTTTTTTTTTTTTTAACGTGTGGAAATCCCCACGGACCGTCACCCCACCGGGGCTCTCGGCGGGGCGGTGTGTCGGACTCGAACCGACTAAAACCACACGGTGGACCACTAGTTCAACCTTCGAATTTCAGTTCTCCCTTAGGGTTGCGGAGGTTCGATGCGAGTCGCTCCGTGGAAAAACTGATATTCAGGTAAAACCGGTTGAACTAGTAGTCGACCCCAAATAATATTGGGAACACGGCTAGGAAGAAGAGATATATATAAAATACAACGTTATCAACATTATAAAATGTTACATTCCTTTGAAGTCTCCTTAAAGGATTGAGTCACATCAGATCAGGACTTCTCCGAACTTCAAGCCTGAACTATACTCTATAGTGTTTTGTTATGTCTGAGCACAAGTCGCTATTTATTTAAATGATTTTGCAGAGTTAGTCTCCTGTATCTACTATTATGTATTCTGTGGTAATATTCTGATGAGCTAAAATCGCGCGCATCACGTAATTCCTAATATAAAGATCGGGTATCTCACAAATATTTGCTACATAGCTATAGTCGTAAGAAGGAACTAAAATGAATACTAAGACTACATTCTGAATATAAATAGCTATAATACTCGTAGATTAGAAACTATTAACATTGCTCCCATCTAGCTTGCTCCATTTTCAGAAACCATTACTTTTAATATGTTCTGATGGTTCAATTTCTACCTAAACCTTATAATCTAGCTATTGTTTTTAGAATGTAAGGTAAAAAGGTAATAACATCCTTGCGTAGACTGTTTTGATTGTAAGAAATCTATAACAGTTAAAAATAGCATAGTTAATAAGGCTATGGTATTTTTTTTGATCGTGTGTAAATGCACACGGGCCGTCACCCCACCGAGTTTTACGGCTGGGTGGTGCGTCGGTATCAGACCGACTAAAGTTATACGCTGTTTGACTGTGCACTTTGAGCCGATATACGCGCCTCCGTCATCCGGTTCGCCAGCGGCAGATTGGATCCGAGTGGAGGTCGTCCTCTCGGTTCTTCTCCGCTGCCTACTTCTGCGAAATGACGTCTTCGCAGAAGGTTGCGACCGCGGTAAAGCAACTGTACGAGACAGAATCCGAAACCGTAACCGGTACACCATAATGGCACCATACAGTGCCATAGACCAGACAACCCTCGTGTACAGCAGTTTTGTTGAGATGCTGGTTCCACCGAAATTGGGAAAAAATTGTTTAAGGACGTAAAACCTGTTGCACCGCGCCCTAACACGCCTAGCCACCAGAGAGTCTCCTTTTATAGCTTCTTAGGTGCACCGCCTCTTGGAAGTTCGCTCCCTGGTTTACATACAAGACCTTGACGAACTCTTCGGTTATTGAATTGAATTCATAAATATATGTTGTCTATATCGTATTATTTCTTCACTCCATCAATTTTAAATGCAGTTATTTAGGACAATGTATCAACCTAAAATTAAATTACATACTTGTTCTAAAATGTGAAAAAGTTTTTTGATAACAGATTTATAGCAATTTAATTGTTTAATGAATATTCAATTCTATCCGTGACCACGAGCGCTAAAACACCTTATTATAGAAAGTATCGTAACCTTTTAAATAATTTTAACACGAATAAGTCCCACTATGCAACAAAAACTACGTGTAAAAGTCACGAAAGTATAAAAACGGATATTCAAAACTTTAACAAGGCACTCATGAAATTTTGTGAAAAACAATGTTAAGCATAGCAGCTGTGCATTATCTCCAAAACTTTTCATGGCACATTATTCCCCAAGTAAAACTATGGTTTAAATTCATATTTCAACATGTATATATATCATCAGCATTTATAGAACTCACTACATTATAAATGCTTATGTGGACTGCATGAATGATTACAATCAAACTAATTGTTTTGTAGCACAGGGTCTCATGGTATTATTAAGTATTGTTATGGATTGCCAATGCTGCCTTTTGGTTTAAAAGGTACTTGAAAAACAAGAGGAGCTATTAACAGATATTGGTTAATCTTAAACTTTGCCTTATTTCTAAGATAGCACTTGCCCAATATGTTAGAATAGTCTTCTATATACATTTACGATCATAATGAGGAATTGGTTTTATTCCCAAATTATGTAACTACGTTTTTAGATATTCAGAGAAACAGAAAAATTAAGTGTGTCATAGTTTTTTTTGTTATCATTTTTGGTATACAGATATTTAATACACTATATTGTAGATACATTGTATCAACGCGTCGTCGGTCGACGCCTTGTAATAAACTTGAGATCAACGCCGCATATTACAGCGCTGTATTAGATTATGTGCGGTAAGCATCGTAACAAGAGAGAGCAGCTGACTTCAACATACATTGCTCTGATGAAAATGCTTTTTGATGATCCTTTTGAATATGAATTTATTATTGATGAACGTATTATTATAGGCATATAATACTTTATTCATCATTTCGTAATTAACTTATGACTATCAGACACATAAACAATCTTTTACTGTTCTGTCTTAAACAGTTTTCTCCTTAACAAGAACGTTTACACAGTTATTTGGAGACTGAGATAATTCGTTAAGTTATATAAAACCTAACTTATACCTGCATATAAATGTAAAGGTATATGTCATTAATTTAAGCATGCACAGAATTGACGAGACGGGGTGATTTACCAGGGCTTAGTACCTAAAAAAGTAGTAGCACTCTACAAGGAGTGTAATATAGTCACAACCATTTCCAAAAGGGACATTTAAGAATGCATAATCCGTTATATTGAGTGCTGGAAAGAAAAGTTACTTTGTAGGTAAAAATGATTTTGTTTTGCCAAAACATAAACTGCAGAATACGAGTATGTGTGAAATGTATTGTCATGAAAGTTAAGGTATGTATAAAATTTTAAAAGTTATGTAGATATCATTTGCTTTTAAGTTGTTAAATCATTTGATGAAAATGACCCAATGTACCGACCCAATGATTTTAAAAGGCAGGTTAGACAAGTCGCGCGTCAAGTGTGCATTGGAACAAAATTCGAGTTTTTGATCCAAATTCTACCAGCGGCTTTACAAGAAAAGGTGGTGTTGAACTTATAGCAAACAAAAAATAAAGAAATAAAAGTGTATTGCATGGACGCGAGGAAATAGGATTACTATTGAATTTAACTGAATAATATAAGGGCAGTTTATAATTGAAAGAATTGAGAATTTTTAAGTTATAATATTGAACAGAGTGTATACTATATTGTAAACTATCTGGTCTATAGTTATAATTTTTACAATTTTACATTTCTCATCAATTTATTATTAAATCCCCAAATGTAGTGTGTATCTAATTTCCTGCTGTGTTCATATTATTGATAACAAAATTTGATGGGCTTCAATTAAGTTAATGGACTTGGTGGAGTGCTTCGTTGCTTTATTGATTAAGTTTACCTCTTAAAAAACCTAGGTAGGGTTTACCGTACCTAGGTTTTATAAACAAAAGAGTCCTAAACACTTTTCATAGATGTTTGTTAATCGACGTAAAAAGAAAATCATCTTAATCCTAGATATTAGTTTTACTAAATTTCACAGGAGTTTGATAATAATGTAGAAAATTAAAAGAAAAAAAGTAGCTGGTCATATATTTACTAAAAATAAATAAATGGAACAAAATAGCTTCATCAGCAGATCCTAGATAATATAAATTAGTCGTTAAGATAAATTTAAGATAAATTAAGTGATTCCAAACTTGATGGTATCTTATGTTCTTTGTCCAAGATATACGTTTTCGGCCTCTACCTCGTCTCCCTTGAATTTTCCCTTCAATAATTAATTTTATTATATTATATTTACTATTTCTATAAATATGTCCGAAATAAGCTGCTTTCCTCTTTTTTATAGTTTCAATTAATTCTACCTTTTTGTGCATAATTTCAAGTACTCTAACATTAGTGACTTTGTCTGTCCATTTAATTTTAAGCATTCTTCTATATATCCACATTTCAAAAGCTCTGAGTTTTTTAATTAGTTTTTGTTTCAAGGTCCAAGGTTAAAATAGAAAGAATATAGCATTTCACCATTCTCCATCTGAGTTTTAAGTGACTGGTTGAAGGTGGACAGCACAGAAGCATTGATTCGCATGACCGAAGTAAGGGATAGATACAGACATATGGTCGCCGACCTCCGTGATGGAGATGGTACCTAAAGAAGAAGAAACTTGATGGTGTTGCGTTCTGTCATTACAGAGCTCCTATGACGACTTCCTTAAAACTCCATTATTAGATTCAGTATACAATCTAAAAAATCAGTACTCGTCAAGATAAATCAAACGAATCAGAAGTCGACGGTGTTGCTTCGTTTTGTTACGGAGTTCCTATGGTCACCTTCCGGTTTCATTATCAGATCAGCTTCACATCATCATAATGTTACTTTAATTTTTGTACAGTATTTACAGTACAGCACAGTAATTTGTTACAGTATATTTTTGGTAAGCTTGTAAAGTATTTTTCATTTTTTTTGTGTCGGATACTTTTGTTTTGTAAGAACTATTACGCAAACAAAAGAAATTTTCTTAGAAAAAATACTCATAATTTATACACGAATATCTTATTTACAAAACTTTCCAACAATAGGATACAGAGTCAACATAAGCCAGGTGCACTTTATTAACTTTCGGAACTTTGGATAAAATGTAAGTAACTATTTTCGTTACATGCGCAGTGACTATATCTGTGTAGTTGTGTAGTCACCCCGTCTGTTGCCAGATTATGAAATAGTAGTTTGTTGATGAACAAAGTTTCAGCCATCCCAACCAAAAGTCTTGAAACATCGTGAAACATAGATTTGTACTTGTATTTGTATTACATGATTCTTGTTAGACTTTTGCTTGACTTGTGTGAACGTTTGTGGTTGGAAATATGAAATACTACATATAGATTACGTATCTTAGGGCCACAGCACACTAGCTAATTTTAGCATCGGCGATCGGCGATTTAGCGATGATAGCATCGATGCGGCATCGCGTTTTAGTGACTTCCTGCGTTCGATCGCGGTATCAAAATCGTGCGTCATGTTGCATCATTCGCGACTTTCTGCGTTCGAACGCAGTATCGGAAACGCTCGTTTTAGCGACTGCTCAGATGCCTGGATCGCGTCGGCGTCGGCTGCTGTTGTCTATAATTTTCCGACGCCAAATCGATGCTACTGGCATCCGAATGTGTGCGGAGAGTAGCGTTCAGCTGCTGTGTCGCGCTTCTAAAAAGCGATTCAATCTTCGCGTTTGGCGTTTTTAAGTGTGCGGTGTGGAGCGTTCGGTCGCCGTATTTAGCTTCTAAAAAGCGACTAGTTGCCGAGCGCCGATGCAAAAAGTAGCTAGTGTGCTGTGGCCCTTAAATGTGATTCATTTACAGAAAATATTGTCTAAAATTATTTAAATCGTTGTTTTTTTTACTAAGACGTAGTTAAACTTAGTACTTATTTGAAAATTTTAATTCCAAAATAGCGCCTAAAGTTATGTTAAAAAAGCGGCCAAGTGCGAGTCGGACTCGCCCATGAAGGGTTCCGTATCAGCAAGTAACATCATATAAAAGTTCTTGTAGTTCGTTGTAACTTTCATCGATGTTTTAATAATAGTGTTTTGATTGGATGAACGGTAAATTGCGTGTTACGATTTATGACGTATTAAAAAAAAACTACTCACTAGATCTCGTTCAAACCAATTTTCGTTGGTAGTTTGCATGGTAATATACAACATATATTTTTTTTTGTTTTATCACTCTCTTATTTTAGAAGTTAGAGGGGGGGGGGGACACACATTTTTCCACTTTGGAAGTGTCTCTCGCTCAAACTATTCAGTTTAGAAAAAAATGATATTAGAAACCTCAACATCATTTTTAAACACCTATCCATAGATACCCCACATGTATAGGTTTGATGAAAAAAAAATTTTTGAGTTTCAGTTCCAAGTATGGGGACCCCCAAAATGTATTGTTTTTTTTTCTATTTTTATGTAAAAATCCTAATGCGGTTCACAGAATACATCGACTGACCAAATTTCAACAGTATAGCTCTTATAATTTCGGAAATAATAGGCTGTGACATACGGACGGACAGACAGACAGACAGACAGACAGACTTGACGAATCTATAAGGGTTCCGTTTTTTGCCATTTGGCTACGGAACCCTAAAAATAATGTTTTTAAAATGTTACGTTGTGTTAAAGTTTTCACTATCACATATCATTTATTACAACACAAGATGATTAAAAAGTCGCATTGGTTCTCCTGGGTAAAGAAATTTCAAGGTAAAATAAGGAAACCTAAAAGTTTACTTTATAAACTCTTAATTATATCATGTTTTCATCGTAATTTTCAAACTCATGTGAGTGGTTCATAAAATTTTGTAGGCGTTGTATTGCTGTAAAAGTTTATTACGGTAATTTATAATTTCTATTCACACTTCGTTAAACACCGAATAATAGCAGAGAGACGAGATCTTAATTTTTTAAAGTTATTTCTAGAGAAAAGATACTTGAAATTACTCCTTTTTTACTATTAACTATGTATTTATAAAAAGGATCTCAGTTTAAAGTGAGTGAGTCACTTTAAACTGAGATCCTTTTTATAAATACTAGACCTCCGTTCCAGTTCGTTTCTGGAAAATATTTATATTATAAATCTCGACGTCTTAAAGGTATTATACCTCCCCCAGACGTAGAGTTGTTGGTTTAACTTAATTCTTTATAGGTTTGCTACTAAAGCAAATGGTTAGACCGCTAAAACCATAATTTCTTCATACTCTACACACAATACTCTGAAAGTTGATTCATCGATCTACTATCGATCTCATTAATGCCATAAAAAAATTGCAATAGAAAAAAAAAACTAAAAAAGAAAGAAACTGGAAAATAAAACTTCAATCATTAATCTGTTAGTCTTCTGGTCGTTTTCCCCTAAATTTTAGAGACCACTCAGAGAGAGTTACGTAACCCTTATCAATGTTTTCTTTTTACCTACCTAAGTGCTTACATTGCTTTTAAAATTTAGGGATTATCTACGTTAGAAGGCTCCTAGTAAAGAGCCGGTTTAAGTATATTTGGTTGAAACAGGAATTATAAATATTTTTATAATACTTTTTATAACGTTAGTGACATCGAGATTAGATAAACGCCTATTCCACTACAACAATAAAAAAAAAAAAAAAAAAAAAAAATAAAGACCGAAATTTAAATGAGAACGAATTTTTATCACGAGAATTGACCCTTTGATCTATTCTGGTTTTTAGATAGTATTAGAGAAAAGACAATTGAGTTCATTAAACTCATACTTTTTTAACTACGCGTTATAAATTGGATACTAAATATACCATCTTGCGTCTGTTTACTACTCTTTTTAATGTAAAGGCTTAATACTTAACGGCATTTCTTCTAAACTTTTAGAACGCTAATACTATTAAGGTTAATGAAGTGGCTATTAAGACAAGAATGACGGTAAAAAAGTAATCTATCAAGATTAATAATAATTCCTACGAGAAATACGTCTGTTGTTTACAAAATATTGTGTTAGGGTTATCTAATTACACTAATCTCTAAAATTATAAATATGCAGTCATCTTGACATTTTTTTTTGTGATATATATAATACCATTGTCACAGTTATCTTTACTGAACTTGCAATAACAATAGTGCCTTACAGCTAAGATGGTTGAAGATTATAATATACCTAACTGAGATACAAAAGTAAATTTTAATTTTCAACTAAGATATCAACATATAAATATAATTACATTAAGATGCTACGCAATGATATATACCCTTTAAGTAACGTGATCTCATGTCAAATTAGTAAAAATAATTAATTATATAGTTAAATTAAGGACGTAATATGATGTCAGAAAACTTTATTTCATAAATATTCATATTATTATCCTTACCATAGTATATATTGTCTTCAAGTTAAACTCATCTATACATAGTATGAAATGAAGTGAATTTCGCTATCTGTATAGGTTTTAATGGAATTTATAGCAGTTTTCGGCAATAGATTGATTGATTCAAGTGGCAGGTTTGTATATGTTATAAATTCATATTAGTAGCAGAAATCCATGAATTTCAAAGATGTACATGCTGAGCCGAGCCAGGCCACTAGTTCCTATAAGGAATTTTTTATTTTTGTAATGGCTAAAGTGTTGTAAAATCATAAGTTAGAAAGATCAACATAAACAGACATATAAATATGAATATGAATCTAAAATCTCGCGTCGATAATCTTGGATATTTCTTTCTTTATTATGTAAGTACATGCATATAAAAACGTTGGGTTAGCATTCACCTCGAACGTTACGAGTTCTCCAGCTAAAGGAAGTGTATCTTGTATCGCATCAGTATCGAGTGCACGTCGTCCTGAATGGTAAAGCAGGTGAAACAGAGAATATCGAGGACGCGACGACGTTGCATATTACGTTACGACCACGGAGCAAATACGCCGAGCTTACATGCATCTAAATGAACTCCGTTGTCGAGTATTGCGATATTTTGCTTAAGTTGTTTTTAAAAGTAAGAAGGACTTATAACACTGATAACTAACACTGGATTTATAAGACTGCGTAACACATCAATGCGTCGATCCTTAACCAGCTCCAAATAAAAACTCGTTTGCCAACCCTGAAGCTGACCACGATCCTCAGACATGAGGGACGGACTTCAAAGAGAGAGAGAGATTGATTAATATGATTTAAAACAAGTTTATACAACAAACCACGTTTTCTACGAACCCTAATGGCTTTCCCTCACTGCACTGTATTAAACTAATCACATCGGAACGTCTAAAGCAGACAAAACAGGTAGCAATAAAATTTAGTAAATGTAAAAGTAGTAGTAAGTTCCATATTTCCAAGTGTCACGTTAAATAACAAAATCCTACATGTTCCCCGCTAAACCCTTTTTCAATTTTGCCCTACCAACATTGGTAATCGCATGGAAAATATTAAACAAACATCACAATAGGTCATGTGTAATACAAAGCAAAAAATATTTATTTTGTTTAACCTCGAGAGCTGAGGTACGCGTATTTGATCTTCGCATATCACATTATCGAAGAGCGAAACGAAGGGTTTCAGGAACATGGGTGGCAGCCCAATCTAACAGTCGAAATAAAGTAACTGGATAAATTTGTCTATAGATATTTAATATACACAACTTTTTGTTTACTAACTGTGAATTTGTTTCCGCGTTATGTGGAATTATGGCTTTTTAGGGATACGTAGCCAAATGGTAAAAAACGGAATCCTTATGGATTCGTCATCTTTGTCTTTCTGTCTGTCCGTCCGTATGTCACAGCCACGCACACATTTTTCCGAAACTATAAGAACTATACCGTTGAAACTTGGTAATAAGTAGATGCATTCCGTATACTGTATTAAGAATTTTATATAAAAATAGAAAAAAACAAAAAAATTTGGAGGTTCCCCTTAGAACTGAAACTGAAAATTTTTTTTTCATCAAACCCATTTGTAGGTTTTTCATCCCTCTTATTTCTGATCTGATTTCTTCCATCAACCCATTTTCATCAAATCTATGTGGGGCATCTATGGATAGGTCTTCAAATATGATATTGAGGCTTTTAGTATAATTTTTTTCTTAACTGAATAATTTGAACGAGAGACACTTATAAAGTGGTAATGTAATTTCTGAAATAAGAGAATGATAAAACTAAAAAACTTATGATGTACATTACCATGCAAACTTCCACTGAAAATCGATTTGAACGAGATCTGGTAAGTAGTTTTTTTAATACGTCGTAAATCGTAAGCCACAATTTACCTATAATTTAATCAATACACTTTTATTAAAACATTGATCAAAGTTACTACGAACTACAAGAACTTTTATATGATGTTACATGCTGCTACGGAACCCTTCATTGGGGAGTCCGGTTCACACTTGGCCGCTTTTTTATATCACATGTTTTTATATCGCTTTCTGTTATTGAAAGAAAACAGACACAGGATGTTGTTTTTTCTATCGGTATATTGTTGTGCTTATAACGTGACATTCGTAAACGTAAGTGTGTTTTTAGCGGATTCATATATTATTAATGTATTAATAATAATAAAATAATCAATTATGAAACCATAAATTTTTCAAATACTAGTTCTGCATAATAATGTTGATAGAGACTTATGTACATAAAAATTACTTGATCAGCATCGAATCCCGGATCGTTTCTCCATCTATATCATGTTTATGCTTCATTCGCACTTGATTTAGTTTACTGATGGCTTTGTAATATACTAATATATATTGTTTATAGTCTAATATTTCCTTAAATTATTACTCGACAAGTCTAGAACTGAAACAGAGAGCATCGTATGTCTATTTATGATGCATTCTCAAATTCTAAAAGCGTATTTGAAGATAGGCTTATATTATATCTAAACAAAGAAACAAGAATGTGTTCTCGGTTTTATGTGTGTAACATTTCAAAATAAGGAGCGTTGATAGGCCAGTTTATTTATTTGTTTTCGTTTTAATTTTCGTAATATCCGGTAGGATGTAGTATAAATAAATAAATGTAGTATAGATAAACGTGGAAAATATTACTTTGAAGAAGATTTTCCACCTACCTTTTTAGGAGAAATATGATTTCATAGGTTGATTAAAATCTTTTAAGGATTCCTAGACATTATGTAGTCTTCAGCCGCTTCGGCGGTTAATTAAATGATTATATTATTTTGACCTACTTATTGTGGTTCACAGGTACATTACTGATGTGAAAATATTATAGTAATTATATTTAGAAATACGTGGTATGATAGAATAGGAATCGCATGAAGTCTAGATTAAAAGGGCTCGCTAGGAGGGAACCGAGTCCCGCCTGTCAACACTGTGAATGAATTGAGGTTTCGTCCCAGCACTCGCTGGCGGTTTGCCCCGCATGGGCGATGCAGCGTCGGGTCCTCACTGCAGTCATCGGAGGAGATCTCTTGGCAAGACCGGTAGCGACATTTGTTTTACCGCGGTCGCAACCTTCTGTGAAGACGCCATTTCGTAGGAGGAGGCGGAGATGGCGCTGTTAGACGACCCAACACGCCGCCGGCGAACCAGGCGCGCATATCAGTGCCTCATGACGCCCTGAATGTGGCCGCGGATAGGAAAAAATCAACAATCTGAAACAATTCATAATAGTAGCCCATATATTGAACTTTCAAGGAAAACTTACGCAATTTTATGTGTGGCCTGACACGCACTTGGCCATTTTTTTAATGAACCCGTTGTGGGATCGCACCAAAGTAAAAAGATCGTAATGGGTTTCTGGTTTATTTACCTAGGTATGACGTATTTCAAAATAACAGTAACATAAATTGTAGGAGCTGGATGCGAGAAGAACAAAATCGATCAAATTGGTGTGCAATGGAAGAGTATTATGTTCAGCGGTACACTGCAATGGGCTAATGATGAAATGATGATAATGATTGAATGGCTAAAACTATTGTACTTCGATTACAATCATATAAACTTCACCAAATGAGCGATCACATAATATAATTGTTTCTTTTTTTCCATATTCAATTTTTTTCCTAATGAGGGTTAAGGTTTGCAAAGCAAATTATATTATAAACATATAAATACATAAATAATATAATGTATTTATATCTTAATAATTGCAATAGAAATCGCCATTGACTAAATGTTGGCGTTTCTTAAGCCCAACATAATAACGAAAACGTCGTTTTAAAACCTTCGTTCCAGATTCCATGTTTGTCAATAGAATAACACTATAACTTAGTTATACGAGTAGATATATGTGTGCAATATATTACGCATTTAGCCTCTACAAGTTATTAATATGGAAGTCAAGGAAAATGTAGAGGGAAGCCGCTGACAACTTTTTCGTTTAGTTATAAATAAATTTATGATCTTGGATGATTATTCTGTCACAGTTCTGTCATACTTATCACTTTTATACTGATTTATTTATACCAAAAGCAATTTATATTACTTTACCGAATCCTTATATACTTTGTGTGTATTTTTACAATTTTATTATATATCTCATATTTCGAATATTTCATATTTTTTCCTCTGTTGAAAACTACTTTACTTTTAGGAAGTTTGCTATTTTACAGAGATATCTAGTCATCATCATCAACAACCCATAACGTGTCATTTTTTTTTAAATCGCATTGACGCCGCGGTGTGAAATTATTCTAATAAAATACCAATGAGAGCCCCGTCGCAATCGGTCCAGCCGTTCCAGAGATTAGCCGGACCAAACAGACAGACAGATTAAAATTTTAAAATTGCTTTTTGGTGTAAGTACCGTATACACTATCATATGCATTTAGTAAAAAGCTTTTCTTTTGATATAACATACAGACTCCAATCTATACTAATATTATAAAGAAGTAAAGTTTGTGTGTTTGTTAAATTGTAAGGGGTAATCTCGGGATCTACTGAACCGATTTTAAAAATTCTTTCACCAATAGAAAGTCACATTATTGCTGAGTGTCATAGGTTAAAAAAAAACCGAAAAATAAAAAGGCTTTTACGTGGTAGTCCGTTTTGCAAAGTGAATCGGAGAAAAAACGGTCGAATGAAAGCGTTTCTTACGAACGCTGCCTTAACTATGAAAGATATATTTTGAGTTCTAGAGAAAAGATGTGGAGCTTTAAAATGCCTACAAAAAAGTCAACGACAGCATATGTCTAACTTTTATATTTAAGTTATGTCCTGGAGGACTGTCATCAAAAATTAGGTTAGGTGTTTACTCATCTTCCTAGCCTTTATTATCCCAAGTCTTTTTTCATCTACAAGTTCTACCGGTGTGTATACTGCCTCACAATTTAATTTTATTAAAGTATTATTGTCACTTTCGAATAGTTGGCCATCAATATTGCGAACATCCGATCCGTGTAAAGACTGATATTTAGATACAACCGAATGAACTAGTAGCTAACCCTAAATTATCTTGGGAATAAAGGCTAGGAAGATGTTGAAGTATGAACTGTCACATTTATTGGAACGGCCAATTGATTAAAAAAGCTACACAAAAATTCAATTGCACGAATACCTACAACAGACTGCTATGAAACTATAATAATGCGAAACTCGTTCTGATTATATTATTCTATCAACCCACACAATTTTGAAAGTTCGAACTAGTATTGGAGGGTAGTAATATCTCTGGACTCATTTACATAGAAAATGTTGATACTAATGGTTGTAATGACTTAGTTGCAAATACAACAAACAAGGAAGGAGAAGCAAAATTTAGTTTTAATTTATGCTTAGACTAGTTGACCTTAGTAAAGAACAATCTGATGTTTTGTATTGTGCGATATGTTCTATGAAATATGTACGTTTCATTTTCTATTATGAAACTGGGTTTGTCATTAGGTCTTATTTAGATTTTCAGTTTTGCAGTACTTATTTTATAAATTATCTGTCAAAATGGTCCCATTGTGATTTCGGACAATCTATACAGTCATGACAACTTGTTCAAATTTCGAGTTTCAGTTTGACATCATGTTTGCGGACGTCCGATGACAGTCGCTACATGTAAAGACTGATATTCAAGTAAAACTGGTTAAACTAGGAACCGACCTCAAATAATTTTGGGAATAATAAAGGCTAGGAAGATAATGAAGGTGAAAATTATGTTTTGCATAATTTCTTAAAACATGTACCATGGTTATAAAATACACAGTGGTAAAGATTTACCTGATACTTTCGATACTATCAACAGAAACAAATAGTACGGGCACAATTGTTACAAAGACCAAAGACAATTTTCTCCTAGCAACTTCTCGACAAATGTGATTACCTACCAAGCTTACCAGGCTCTATGTTGAAACTTCAGTAATTGTATTTTCTCAAGTTTTTGGCTATGTAAATTTTAATTTACGGTATTCTACGTGATTGAGAGTATTAATAATCAAAAAGATTTAGAACCAAAAAATAAAATGGTATTTGAGCCTTGTATACTGTGAAGTTAATTATTATGTATTTGGAGTTAATTTATGTTACTTTGTTGGTGTAAGATACTCAAACCCATTGTCTCTAGGTTCACTTCAAATAATTAATTAATTAAAAAAAAAAACATTATATGGTATCAATTTCGGGAGAATAATATTGCTTAACAGAACGTCGATCTTAGGTCGTCACTGTGAAACAAGGGCATCTTAGATAATTGAGTTTCGAAAGCCTTTTGTCTGAAAATAAATTTGGAGAGGTTTCGAATTGCCATCGTAATTTAATCAACACAATAGTAATCAGAGATAAATAGCGTTCCTTCTATCGACAAAACAATTTTTCTGCTATACCCTTCAGGCTTTTGCTACAAAAATGCTATTAGGACCTTTTGGCCAGAGCACTACGCGTAGCCGACGTTTCAATCCAATCGAACGTGCCGCTCTCACGATACGCCTTATAAAAGATACGTACCTTTTTAGGGTTCCAAGAATCCTCTTCAACAATTGATAATAATTTGGTACTATTCTACCTACTTTTTGTTTAATGTTAAAAAGGATAATAAATTAAACAATTACTCAAGCAATAAATTATTCATTTTTGTCTTCAAATCAGGCTTCTGTTTTAAAATATTTATTTATGTACCGGAGAAACACTATAATTTATGCTAAGAAACCTACTTTCTGGGTTATATAAAGTATGAACGTTTCACGTATTCAATTAATAATTTATTAGACTAAACGAAGTGGGTGGAACCTACCTACCTTTTTAGCGTAATTTCTACTTCGCCGTATTTTAATATTATGTATATAACTTTATTGTGTTCAAAATTTCACATCAATATTGTTCTGTATCATATTACGTATTCATATATAACCAATAAGTTGTTTAAATTAGTGCATTTTACTTTACAGTGGCTAAAAAATCTTTTGGTTTGGTTGATGGAAAATTATGAGCTTTACCTGATAATATCAAATCAGCGTTTACGATTTTACATTGTACATTAATTAACACAGTTTAATACATGTATTCTCATCACCTCGCCTCCTTACTTCACTTCACATTATAATAAAAGCAGTAATAAAATTTTCACAACGCCTTCGACTAACTAATGATATATGGACAATGTTCTCGGAATAAATACCTTACTTTACCTTACTGTACCTTATTCCAAATTTAAGTTATAAATAGACTAATAAAAATATACGTTTATACTCCTGACTTGGGGTCCCATAGATGTCTTTTTACGAGGTCTTTGAAGAAGATTTACCGTGCGAGTAGTAGGGCCACGCTGATTTCAGCACGAATAGCAGTTGATGAGTGCAAGACCGGAGGCCCAATGATGCAAATGCACTTCACAGTAATTGTAACTATGCTGCATTTTATGCATTCACTATAAGGATGGTGACTACCACCCTTAGATAATACTTATGCTTACCATCAGGCAGGGCACTTTGGCATGCTTAAAAGAAATCGAAAATCTCCATGTACTCTAATCCGTGTTAATTTATTAAATATTAATATAAAACACTACATTTTAACTTAAAAAAGCGGCCAAGTGCGAGTCGGACTCGCCCATGAAGGGTTCCGTATCAGCAAGTAACATCATATAAAAGTTCTTGTAGTTCGTTGTAACTTTCATCGATGATTTTATACTAGTGTATTGATTGGATGAAAGGTAAATTGCGTGTTACGATTTATGACGTATTAAAAAAAAACTACTCACTAGATCTCGTTCAAACCAATTTTCGTTGGTAGTTTGTATGGTAATGTACAACATATATTTTTTTTAGTTTTATCACTCTCTTATTTTAGAAGTTAGAGGGGGGGGGGACACACATTTTTCCACTTTGGAAGTGTCTCTCGCGCAAACTATTCAGTTTAGAAAAAAATGATGTTAGGAACCTTAACATCATTTTTGAACACCTATCCATAGATACCCCACACGTATAGGTTTGATGAAAAAAGTTTCAGTTTCACGTATGGGGACCCCCAAAATTTATTGTTTTTTTCTATTTTTATGTAAAAATCTTAATGCGGTTCACAGAATACATCGACTGACCAAATTTCAACAGTATAGCTCTTATAGTTTCGGAAATAATTGGCTGTGACATACGGACGGACAGACAGACAGACAGACTTGACGAATCTATAAGGGTTCCGTTTTTTGCCATTTGGCTACGGAACCCTAAAAATGACATTTTATGGAATAAAGAATAAGAAACTCAAAACTGAATAAGTTTTGTAAATGTGTTAAGTAACAACATAAGCAGACCTGTTGTTGCTGACTTTTTGTAAAAGACTTTTTGTAAAAATGATATAAAATTCACAGTCTACCATGTTTGTTATAAAGCCATTACGAGTATAACTTGCGCCATATTATAAGGTAAATGCTCTCTCAGTGGTCAGGCTTAATCTTATTTGTCTCGAGAGATAAGTAAAGTGAAAATATTCCTTTCTGCAAAAACCTTTTGTACAAGCTAATCCCCATGTTTTGTCCTTTAGATTAGATCACAAGATGATCTTTTAAGGAACGTATTGCTCTGAGTTTGGCATTGAATAAGAAAAACGCGGGGAAATATACACATATAATATAAATGTTTGCAAGAAGAAGGTCAAGAATATAGCAATAGGAGTAAAAATGATTTTATTGCACCATAGTATAGAAGTTTAGGAATGTATTTATGTAAGCCTTTATTTTTACACCGTGTTTATTAATAAGTATTAGAAAGTAGGTTATAAAATGTATTCTTAGGGATAATGAAAACTCGAAGAATGACAAGTCTATGGTTTAAATAAAAAGAAGCATGGATTAATTGGTAGAATTTAATCCAAACTATACTAATTAATATTTAATAACTGTACTAATCTTATGTATAAAATTCTCGTGTCACAATGATAGTTCCCATACTCCTCCGAAACGGGTGAACTGATTTGTCTGAAATTTTGTGTGCATATCGGTTAGGTCTGAGAATCGGCTGACATTTATTTTGCATACCCCTAGGACGCGAGCAGAACCGCAGGCATCAGCTAGTATACTTGTACTAATATATAAAGAGGTTAAGCTTATGAGGTTGTAGGGGATAATCTCTGGATCTACTGAACCGATTTTGTTAATTCTTTTATCAATCTTTATTGTATTAACCATTATTGGTATATTAACCGTTATCGGTATATAACCCATAATTAGTATATTATCCATTAGCGATATATTAACCCGAAAAATGAAAAAAAAAAATTTTCGTGGTAGCCGGATTTGTAAAGTAAGTCTGAGAAAAACAGTTGAAAGAAAACGTTTCTTACGAACGCTGCCTTGCCTATAGGAGATGTAGAAGTTTATAATGTCTACAAAAAAGTTAGCTACAGCATCATCATCAACAGTCTCTAACAGTCCCTCCTTTGAAATGAGAGGCCTATGTCTAGCATATGTCTAACTTTTATATTTAAGTCTAGACAGTGGTTTTTTTTTTTTTTTTATTTCAAACGTTAGTCATGTTTATTGGTCAACTCTATACATCTATACAAATAAAAAAAATTGAAGTGTCTTTTTTTAATTTCAAAAGAACAGTTTTTCACTGAATGCTTATGAAAGTATATATGGGACTTACATCAAAAAAGCAATTATTAAATTTTTATCTGCTTGTTTGTCCGTCTGTCTGTCGTTTTTTTCGGATAATTTCTGGAACGGCTGGACCGGTTTTGAAGGGACTTTCACTGGACAGTACGGGACAGATGTTTGTAAAGTTTAACGCAAAAAGTGTTAAACTATATTGTTTTTAAAAGGTCCAGGAATTCACGACCTGATCTACCTTCTTCTTCTTCCTAGCCTTATTGCCAATATTATTTGGAGTTGGCTACTAGTTAAACCAGTTTTACTTGAATATTAGTTTTTCTACGGAGCGACTGCGAGAACTGAAATTCGAACGATGACCTAGTTGTCAGTAAATTCGAGGGCACTGACTTCCCAATAACGATTGCTATAGATGTTCATGACAACCAAGACCAACGGGGTTTACGTGCTCTCCGAGGCACGGGTGTGAATCAACGGTAAACTTTCAAACCCCGTGCTGCTTTTAGGAATTTCCTAAGAAAATCCCAAAAACACTTTTTGGCCCAACTAGGGATTTGAACCCGAGAATCTCTTGATTAGCAGTCGCATACGCTATCCACTAGACCAACTCGTCGGTCTAGTGGATAACGTAGTTGTCATCTACCGAAGAACACTTAAATTGTCCCTTGTGAAATTCCTTACTTATTTTCACCTACTATTCAAATATATTTACTGAGAATTACCAGAGAATATTTTAATGATTGTAAGTTCTCACATCGAGCTTTTAAGAGATGGATTATATTCAAAAATTTTTGTGTTCCACAGGTATATACTTCTGAAATATTAAACCCAGAGACATAAATGGATTCCCAGGCCACCTAAAAGAGTTTTCCTTGTCAAACAATTTAATGATATATTATAATTATAGATAGTAGCTAGGTTAACCCTGAGCAATAATAATAATTTTTTTTTACTTGTTTAGTTTAGAATTTATACTGTTACAATAATATATTATTTTCTAATATGCTCTATGATTTACCAATATAATAGGTTTATTATAGGTAATATACTTTTTGAATTCCTTCACCATTTAGATTTGTTTATTTGAAGGTTTATAGTAATACAGTATATTTTGTATTAGAATTTGTGAATAAATAAGTGACAAGGATCCACAATTAATATTAGGGGTTAAAGTATAAAATTGCCGATTTGTACTGAAAAATTGAAATTAGTTTTTTTTTTCATTTAATCTATTTATTTAATCAAAATATCTACCAATAATATGTATTCATTGCTGCCATCTAATAGGAAGGTGATCTAGATTCTACAAACTGTGTGAAAGCATTTTGTACTGCCTCCTGGGAAGAAAACTTTAGGCGCGTACGGTGACGAATGGTATCTAATTGCAGTTCCTGGAGAGATATGAGGGTTTCTCGTGCTGTATGAGGTCGTCGCGTTATCATGGAGCAATAATGGTGACGATCGATTCATGGGTTTAGGGCTGTTTCACTGCAAGTTTTGCTATCATTGTTCGGAGTTCGGCACAGTAAACATCTGCCGTTATTCCTTGATCTTTACTATTATCTTTTTATTTGTAAGTTTTGCTCTAGGACACTGTTGCGGCGTTTGACCTGGGGATAGCCATTGCATTTTTCGCTTACGGTTATCGTAAAGAATCCACGTTTCATCACATGTCACAATCATGAGGCACCCATTTTTATTTTTATTTTACTTTATTGATTTGACGCTAATTATATATATAATAGATAAATTTGAGACAATATTGTTGGTAAGGTAACGTTAAAACATGCCACTAATTCCTGGGTAGTTTTGCTCAGATCGGCTTCTAACATCTCTTTCAATTCATTGTTATTCACATGTGTCTTCTACGTAGTTTATTCTTCAAATCAAAATTTCCATCACGAAAGCGTTTAAACCAAAATCGCACGGTGCGTTCATTAGCAGTCCCCTCTCCAAACGCAACATTGATATTGCGAGCAGTTTTTGCAGCGTTAGTTCCGCGTCGGAACTCATAGTATTCAAAAACCACTCGAATTTTCGAAGTATCCATCTTTCTTGTCTAAGCTTAATAAAAAAAACAACTGCAATTTGCACATTTTTTAAAAGAAGAACCTCATAGGTACGATTTGAAAATAGTTTCACTCAAAAATCTCAAACCATGAATATTCTATGTCAATTTGAAGTACCTATAACAATGAAACGGTAACTTTATACTTTAACCCCTATTATTATAAATTTAAAACATAATAGATCTGTTACGTTTGTACGACTAAAGCACTGAAATTATTTGGGTGAAATTTACTATGGAGATCTTTTGATTCATGAAGAAGTACTTATGTTACTATTTACCACGATAAGCATATCCACGTGGACCAAAACTAATTGATTTAAATTAATATAAATAATTTCACAAAATTATTAAAAAAACAACTGGCCTTAAAAAATAACATAATAAAATATTTCATACTGGTTGAATATAAAAGGAAGACCGCATTCACACAAAACGACCTTTGTATTAGATCAAAGTTAAAATACACTCCTAGTTTGCTTTGTAGTAGTGAGACTTACAGGAAAGGTACATCTTGGGTGAGCAGCAATCCATTTTTTGTCCTACATTAGGGAAATCCTCACAAGCTCTATTTAGGAAATTGCCTTCTTTATCGCGCCTGTGGTTAACACAGTTTGGCTCGACCTCGATTTTTAGAAAGGTCCCTTTTATTTTTCCGAACTCAAGTTTAGAATACGTTTAGAGGAAAACATCACTTAGTGGTGCTGCTTTTTTTCTAAACAAATTGAATAATAAGGAAAAATAGTCGGTAACCTCGATTGTGCAAATTTGAATTGGTTATGGAAACACTTGAACGTTTTTCTATTTCTGTACATTTTTAGCGAAGACACTTACTTGCAGGAATCTGTTAGAAATTCTATGGAATAGCAATCTGTTATATTTACGAGGGGAGCGGCTACTTAACCGTGATTGAAGGTTGAGAAAAAAGGAAGTATTACAACGAAGAAATGTTATCCGGTTTCGCTTTATCTTAAATCAAGACAGAGTCGGATTATTTCAAACTGGTTCAGCTTTTTCAAAGTTTAGATGAAAGATAGTAAAGTCAAAGTTTCTTTTAAGTTGTTTATCCACTCTTGGTTAGTTTAATGCCTGTGATTGTCCGATTTTAGATGTTTAAGAGATTGTTAAGTAGATTACATGATAGTGTAGTGGCCACCTTACGACTTCTAATAGTGCTGAGTGTTGTGGGTTCGATCCCCGTGATATGGGACAGCAGTTTGTTTGATACACAAATTGTTGTTTTGAAAGTTGCTGGATATTTTTGTGTTAGTTTTGTGCATGTGTATTTATGTGCAATACACATAAAGTATTGCTCCTATCCTTAAAAAAGTATTTAATACATAGGTACTGTTGTATCTACGAGACCTAACTATTAAAGTCAATTAAACTTCAAAGTTGAGCTGAAATACTAATGTTTAAAATGTAATAAGGCTTATTATTCTATATTTGTAAAATATGGAACTCTAGTACCAACATACAAAAAAAAGTATATATTTAATAGTTGGAACTATTTCTTTTGTATTTGTACATAAAATTTTTACTATTGCTAATGCTTACCCAATATGGTAAATACAGTGCAAATAATTTTCTGTTACTTTAATAAAGAACAACGGGTTAATAAACACTGAGAAATAACGAAGATATTATCAATTGTATTGAAGGTTAGATCATAGGCATTTCGAGTACATTTATCTTCTAACACGAAGGTCCAGGTGGGACGATTAAATCGAGATTGGTCCTAGTTAAAAAAGACTGAAAGAAGTTTATATGTGTGTAATTTTAAATACTTTATTTCAGAAACACATCCATGATGTGAATACACAAACTAACCCTACACTCATTTGGGAAAAAAATCTCGTTGGAAAATATCAATTTTGATTTCTATAAATTGCAATATATATAGAATTGCGTAATCGATAAATATAGAATACTAAACGGAGTTTGGCTTGACAGCTCAAATACAAATTTGTTGTAACAGTAATAAATAAACAAACCATTGTCATAATTTATTACCTCGGCTTGCCATATCAACCTATTTAATTTCACTAATATATTGCTAGCTTAATATGGAAAGCAGGCAGTATTATTAATTATGAAAAGGAAATTCAGTACTGGATCGAATACTAAAACGAGGCATTAACTTGTTGGGAAAGGAAATGACTTAATTGGCAAGGGATTCGAAGAACAGTATTAATTGAATACTTGAAAATTGATACAATTTACAAATATTATTATAGCTAACTACGACTTACTCTAAGGTTTAAGACAGTTTATTTTATCCGTGTTAATAAGTAATGATAACAAATTTCTCTTTATACTACACCTGATCGGAACAGTAGTCAATATTCCCTGAAAATGAAAAGAGAACGTTAGTCTTTTCCTTGACATGAATAAGCGGGAGGAAAAATGTATGAAAATCCATTTTTAACGTGTTTTAGCGTATGAGAGAAAGTTGTATGAATTTTCATTTCTCATGTGTTATCTTATCTATGGCGCACGCCTGCCCAAGGAGTTTTCATATAATTTAAATATGGAATCTCCATGCCACTGACATCCTTTTGTGAAGAATAAAAAAAAAACAAAAAAGCGCGAAATATTGGTCAAATTCTAAGCCAAATTGTGTCTTACATGGTGTCTTACGTTTTGATTTTATTTTAAAAATACTTTAAGTGTTCCTCACAGGTGTAGCATAAAGCACTGTGTAGCACTCAGGTGATAGTTACATTCCTACCTCGGGAGAATTGTGGCCCTAGGCTGCACCTTCGGGCCACAATCTGCTCCCTCGCTAGTAATCGGTCCCTTTCCTCCCTCGGTGAACATAACTATTCTATTAGGGATTATACATTACCCATACAAATATGTATGTTGTTATAAATTCGAAAGTAACCCATCTAGGTACTGCTCGTTCTGTCGCGGCGTAGCTGACCTTTTTAGGGTTCCGAAGTTCATAACTCGGAACCCTTATAGATTCGTCATGTCCGTCTGTCCGTCCGTCCGTCCGTCCGTCCGTCCGTCCGTCCGTCCGTCCGTCCGTCCTCGACTTACCGTCCAAACGGTAAGTGCTAGAAAGATGAAATTTTGCATGAATACGTGTTGTAATTACGTCGACAAAGTGCTACAATAAAATTATGAAAAATAATTTTATTTGGGGTACCTCCCCTACACGTAAAGTGGGGATGATTTTTTTTTCTCGAGGCTACCCCATCGTGTGGGGTATCATTAGATAGGTCTTTTAAAAACAATAAAGGGTTTCCTAGACGATTTTTTGATTTAGGTATCCGTTTGCGAGATATTTCACTTTAAAGGGCACTTTTTTGTAAAAACAGGGCGTCCCCCGCCCTCTAAATGCTAAACGGCTGGCTCAAAAAATCTGAAAAAAATCGTGATGATGGTCCATATAATGAACTTTGAAGGAAAACTATAACCGATTAGATGACTTTCTTAGTTCAGGAGTTATAAAGGCTTATATGGTAAAATGCGCTCACTTGGAAAACGTCATACAAAATTAACGTAATAATACGTAAACATAACAATTATCTATTGGATACGATTTTAAATCCACATACCATTATAGGTGACTGAGGAACCCTTTCCTGTGCGTGGCCTGACACGCACTTGGCCGATTTTTTTTTGTTAGTGTATAAGTTCCCTCGAAGCGCTGGTTCCCACTACGCCGGACCGGCAGATTTGCCGGGCCGGTAAAACTGCCGGAAGGGCTAGTGGCTGTACAAGTTAAATGAAGCTATTCACATTATTCCGAGTCCGGCATTTTTGCCGAGTCCGGCATTTTTACCGTGCGTTTTGTCACTACGATCGTCCGGTAAAAACACCGGACCGGAGTAATGTGAACGAGTTTGTGCCGGTATCTGTCCCCCGCTCGCAGCACCTGTGCTCCCCTCGCCCCGCCCGCGCTCCCCTCACATCATTTGGCTCGCATTTTCTTCAGTAAATCGTCAAAAGTGGTTGCTGTCATTTGAAAATAGAATGTACCCAATGTTTTCTTTTATTTTGCCTTCTACCAGTTCACATACCACCACAACACAACAATTTCGTCGCCCATTGTGTGCACAGGTCCAAATTTAACTGAGCTGAGTACTTGACTGTCCGGGGCTCCGGTGTAATAGAACACTCTGTCCGGTGTCCGGTTTCCGGCAGATTTGCCGGTACGGCGTAGTGGGAACCAGCGCGAATACTGCGTACTGGTAGCTATGTCGGACTTGAACCGCACGCCGTCTCAGATGCTAGTGACCGGGAACAAGGTATACCCCAGAAAGGAAATCCCTGGAACCCCGATGTACCTCGGGCTGCAGATGACCCCTTCTAGATGCGAAACTCGATAGTCAAATATCGGGAAACTCACGCTACCACCCCAGCGACGACGTTGCTTATCCACGGTGATTGTTTCAAGGGCAACTTGGCTATGAGCGAGTTAATAAATTATCAATTAAAACCATTACTACGAATCTATTGATACTTAATTAATTAAAAAAGGATCAGTAACTAAGTGCTATGGTACAGTACTTTAACATACATAGACCAATAAATTACACCTCTTTCTGGTTTCGCAGTTTTCTGGTAAAATATATGTACATAACAAAGAAATAAGCTACAAAAAATATCAAAATATAATATTCCTTCGATACCATTAGAGTAATAATGTTAAGGATATCAACGAATAATACCTTCATGACCTCCTCTGACTAAAAGTGAAACATGATTAAGGCTTCACTGAAAGGGCACACGTCGAGGATCGTTAACGTTTGTATTCATCCAGAATAAAGTCTTAAGCCTATTCAGAGCAACTGAGATTTAACCTCCTTTCATAAGGGTCACGCTACATGAAAAATGGTATTTACACTCTATACAAATATTTTGAAGTGGCTTATAGGCCATATCCGTTGATGAGATGACCACTATTGAGGGCACTTCTATTCGGATAAAGAGATTAGGAGACTATTAGTACTGCCACTAATTAAATGTATCATATAAAATAAAGTAATGTTTGGAAATAATAAATTGTGTACAATAAATAATCTCCAGAGATCGGAATTGGGTGTGTGAAAATACCTAAAGTTTGCAATAATAATATGGAGCTGTTACAACCACTGTTCTTGCAGTTGAAATAAATGTTTTTAATTTATTTTTTTATGCAGTGCAGGTTTAATAATTTAAAAAAAGCCGACTTCAAAACTATGTAAAGACGCGAAAATGTTCGTTTTCCTTGCATCAACCTGTAGCAAAACTTTTTAACTTAAGATACAGATCAAAAAAAGAAATTAAAACCGCATTAGCATTTTGCAGATAAATAAAATTCTGTGTTTGACCGACAAAGAACAATTGGGACTAAAAGACCGAATTTTATCCGGAAAAGTACAAAACAAAAATTTATTTAGAACTGTATTAGCAGCTTGTAAATGTTTATAGTTCGGTGTTTCAAAGGTAAGGAACATGTAAAAAAAAAACAAAACTAAACCGGTAAAATTCAAACCCGGTTTAACTTAAGTGGTTGTAACAGCTCCATATTATGTCCCGCTGCAAACTTTAGGTATTTACACACACCCAATTCCGATCTCTGATAATCTCTAAATTAGAAATGTTTTTTAACAATAACTGTAACATAATTTAATACATATTAAAAGGAACGTTCATAAAACAGAACTATAAGCTCTATTCGAAATTTGACATATTTATTAAATAAAAAATTAAAAAAGGCTTTTATTTCCTGTTAATTAACAATGTTTGCAGTATTGGTTTCATTCTATGTTATAAGTTATAACTAATGTAAAGTACAACTAATATAAGTAATTTTTAATCTAAATTACATCATTAATTAATTAACCAACTTAAGTATCAATATATTTCTATTAAATCGTTACGTTACGTACTATGTGTGACATATTTATTACGGGATTAAAATAAGTGCTTAAGATATATTTAAGACGTATCATCTCAATCAGAATATGAAAAAAATTCTGAAATGGGCCGTTTCAGAGTGTAAATATGAATATCCATCAAATTTCAAAGTAATCTATGATCTTTGGATTCCAATTTAAATGATTCGGTCTCATAAAAACTTGAAACTTTCGATAAGTCAATTAACATTTTTGACATTGATTGATCTCTGTGTACAAATGTAAGTCAATTTTAATAAGTATTTAGATTCTATTTATTAAATAAACCAATCAAGTTCTCAATAAATGTGAAAATAATCTTTAACTGGTTTTTAAATAATTACAAGACTCAAAATATCAAACTACAAAAACATTTAATATGCAAAACGTATAGAAATTCCGTTTTTAATGTCCAATGAAGAATTATTTTACAATATATTTGCTAACTCTCATGGATTGTTCTAATTGCCTTTTGTATGTTCTAATGTATATGTAAACTATGTAAGTAACGCTTATTTGTAATGTTTTCAGAGTAGACTTCAAAAATAATTAGAGTCCAGGATACTTAACATTTTAACACACACAGGAAACGTTAAACATCCTGCTTGTTGTAAAAATCAACAACTTGCTACTGTTTCGTTTTTCATTTGTAGTCCCCTGATTTTCGTCAATTACTGTCGGAGCCATAAAAACAACACTTCTACGTTAAATGCAAATATTAACGTATTTGTGTAGGTTACAGGTGAAAAATACAACCTGCATATGCAGGTTGTATTTTTCATGACGTCACCTGGTCCACGTACGTGATCCGCATGGAAAAATATATTGTCCAATTAATTAGATACTTTGAATGGATTGTGTGGGCTTTCGTTATTGGCTGGAAAATTAAGGCGGGTGCGATTGATTGTTCTGGTATAGGTAAACGATTAGTTAGCCGCTCTCGTTCCTACCTTTGGCAGTTAAATATCGGATTGGATTTTTGGGTCCTATCTAAATTTGGCCCACATGTGTGCTTACAACCAACAGTTACAGAAATTAGTCGTATAAGAGGAGGTTTGATGACTGGTTTAACTGTGTCAAATATTTTATATATTTTCGGACATCTTACACACAACATCATTCAGTCCCAAACTAAGCAGAGCTTGTATTATGGGTACTAGATAACTGATGTAAATACATAAACACACTTTTTTTTCCTAAATACATACATATTATACATAGTAAACACCCAGACTCCGAAACAAATATATATGGATCACAAACATTTGGTTCGACCCGGGAATCGAACCCGAGACCTCTTGATCAGCAGCTGCACACACGAACCACTAGACCAACAAGGCAGTCAAAATTAAATTGAATTTAAAGTGTAAATAATACTTTAAATGCGTAGGTATTTCCACAAAATTGACAATGGGTTATTATTTTTCTAACCGATTTCAGAAAAGGAGGAGGTTAAACTATGGTTTTTTTCGTGTTACCTTATAACTTCCTACTCTACATCTTTTTATTATTATTTTGTATTGGGTAACTGGTGCTTATCGTGTGATCCCATTCAAATTTGAAAGCAATCTCATTAGGAGTTTTTTTAAGCGAGCAATGAGTTTAATTGCATGTATGATGATATTTTTTATTTTGCCGATGTATGAAATAACCAAAAAAACGGCATACGATGATTTATTTTGAAAAACATAATAGTATTGTCAGGTGGTCCATTTCTATTTTAGTAATGTTCTAGTCTAGATACTAGTAGTTCACAATGCAATGTATCCAAAGAAAACTTAAAAGACCCTCAATAAAAATCACTAAACCCCTTATAATATGTAGAGAAGGGACCCCTATCGGACCATTAAATTGACCTTGTACAACTCCATTTGACACCTAAATACTATGAAGACTATACGGTGAATCCTTCGGGTCGTGCTTAAGTCTGTAAACGCTATATAAATCGTATCGCGCATTGTGTAATGGCCCTAAGGGGTACAACGAAAAACTTCCCGAGAGCTATTAACTTTATTTAAGGGTGTTAGAAAGCGCTTTCTACGTTATCAGTATCCCTTGAGCCTAGTTCGGTATGTCCTTCGGCTATTGGCATCGTGTCCCAGGCGGCTTATAACTATGTTGCTTTACGCAGGTGGCCTTTAGGTTATATTTGAAAAGTAATTAAAATATTAAGTTGTAATCTGGTAGTTGACTCCCACTTGGGTAGTAAGTTTTTCATGTTCAAGTGAAATGTTTATGAAGTATATTTAGTTACGTTTTGTTAATTTTATTGAATGAGTTACTCTGATCATTAGTTGTAACATTAACATCACATATATTGTAAGTTTGGACGAATGTAAACTATTTATAAAAACATAGTAATCTGAATTAGTAATTATGTTATGCTAATTGGTCATCGCATATTTTGGTTAAGATATAGCAATGATGGATATTACACTACATGTTTGTGTCTTTTAGATATATTAATATAAGGGATAAGATTTAAAAGTAAGTATACAAATACACCCATTTATACTACAATTCAATATTATTATCGATTAAATCTGCAATTGTTGTTATCTCGTTGGAAACCAGGCGTTTTTTCCGTAATTAAAATGTTAGCAACGATCGTAGACACAATCTTGATACTTTAAATTTTATAAATTAACCATATTTTTATGTTTACAAAAATTTTTAGTTTTTGTTTCAGTCCTATTTTCGTTTTCTAAAATTTTCGAATGATAATATAAGTTGTTTTATCTTACAGTAACGTACATATTCAAAAGTCTAGTAATCAACTTTTGTTACGAAATAACGTTACACTTTGTATGTTCCTGAACATTTCTCACTATAATATTCCTCAAAAATAACAGAGTACCTATCGAATAATATATTCGATACCTTCTAGATACAATAGGCGAATATATACAGTTACGTAGACATGTTCCCACTGTCGGAAACTATTAGTTTCGATTTTCGATAACGAACATTGGTAAAAGGCAATAGAAGAAAAGCGAAGTAGTTTTAATTCACTTTGTCCCGCGTTGATGAGGGCAGGGTCCGGACATCACACCCGGAAACCGGTATACGATAGGACGCAGAAGAAAATTTAATGTCTATGGGCCAGTGACAACAAACATAGCGGAAATGAGCCACTTCCGGCTATTGACACCTCTATTCAATTTTCTTTATAGCACACCGGCCTTTCATATCCGTGTATGATGATTTCATGCTGAAAATATTACTTGTTTATGTATGTTTTGTGTATATTTTGTTGATTGTTATATGTAAATTTTGATAAAGTATACATTCGCCTTGAGAAAGATCAATCAACATCAAAAAGCTTTTATTTCAAGTAGTTGTTTTCAGGTACTTTTGATGTATTTAATACTCTGTAGTGTTGTTATTCTCCTGCTTCTTTCTATTATTGTTTTTCTTTTGTGATAACACGCCTTTTTAGTCGTTGAGACAAACTATTAAGAATATAAATCCATATTTTATAATGAATGAATGCGTTACTTAGGATTCAGGATGGTATTAATACAAAAGTTAATTAATAAAATGGATAAATGAGTAATTTGGGAACTGAGTTTCATCAACATGATTAAATAATTGATTTTAGAGATTTTTTGGATATATAAAGGTTAATATATAGAATATATACATTATTTGCTTAGCTATAAAAATGACTTTCATAATGAAATGAGAGTAATATTACCTTATAATTTATCAAAATATTACAATACAATATTACAGTACTAGTACAGAGTGATCTTATCCGAATTCAAGACTGGTGTCTCGGCAATGAAATAACATTCAACGCGGCAAAATGATACAAAATCCTTCTGAATATTTGGTCGACAGATCAGTATTACTAGAAGTCTCTAAAAAAAGAAATATCGGTGTTATACTAGATAGCAAATTAACTTTTACTCCGCGTATAGACGAAGTTGCTAGGCAAGCAGGTAAAATGATCAAGCTTGTTAGGAGAAGCACCACTAGTTTTGTCTAAAATCAAACAAAAACACTCCTATATAATGCTTTGGTAAGAAAAGGCTCCAGTTTGTATGTATAGTCAAGAGTATATATAAGTACGATTTAAATATATAAAATACTGCCAAGATGAAGTTTAAACCAATAATACCAATATTCTTTAATATCGTCAATAATTCTTTTTTATCAAATGTGGATTAAATCTTAATGGACCAATAAAAAAAGATTACAGTTAGAAGGAGGGTTGGCGTCACGGAGACGGGTCATAAAAAATAAATATAGTTTAAAAAACTAAAATAACACAATTACAAACGTTAGTGTAGAAAACAAACATTCTAGTGAAGCTAATGAAAGCTATTTCCCAATGAAATTTAAAAGTGTGTTTGAAAGAAAATATTGGGAAGAAGGACAGAAATAAACACATTGCAAAACTTTCAAATAAATTTGGTAAAAGGGTTGGAAATAATTCATTTTATTTCCAAATAGACGACACTTAGTTTTATAGATTACGAAAATAAATATTAACAATATATCAGTACAAATGAATCGGCTTAACTAGGCCGGTACTACCCTTATACAGAAGGTAAACCTAAAATGATAGCATTCGTCCTGTTGTGTTTAATTGGTAAGTGCGAGATCTATGGCCCAATAACGCAGAATCATCTCAATAGCCTGCAATAAGGTGGGTCACTATACTGCATTATTTGCATTCGAAATGAACACATTGATTAGATTCTACTCATTCTTACCAGGCTGTAATTTAAGCAAATTCATAAAAATTAATACATTTTATTCGAGACAAAACTAGTTTTATAAATGAGTTTGTGTTTATTGATGTATAAATTAATGTAAGAAGTAAGTTTTAGAAGTTTGAGTCTGAGTGCACGTAAAGCCGTCGGTCCTGGTTCTCATGAACATCTATGGCAATCGTTATTGGAAAGACAGTGCCCTCAAATTTACTGACAACTAGTTTAACCTTCGAATTTCAGTTCTCCCTTGGCGTTGCGGAGGTCCGATGCCATTCGCTCCGTGGAAAAACTGATGTTCAGGTAAAACCGGTTGAACTAGTAGCCGACCCAAAATAATATTGGGAATAAGGCTAGGAAGAAGAAATGAATGAAAGAAGTAAAGTGACAAGTGCTATTATAATATTTCCTTTGACTTTACAGTAGTTCACAACGGAAGAAATTATTAATAAATTACATTAAAATCCCAGAGAGGAATCTTCGTAGCATAAAGTTCGCTTTGCGAGGGCGACTTTGATTTAAACTCATAACTATGGATCTTGCTTTAATGTTGAAGTACGACTTTAATAACATTATATCCTGTTAGAAATAGAATTTGGACTTCCGAATAATATGTACGTAAAATTGAGTTATGATCTTAATTGATATTTATTCAGTTTTCAGTCTGAAATTAAAAAAATATTTTAAGAATAATACTTTTGTAATTCGCATTTACCTTTGAATGAACTATTAAAAGCTTTTATATACGTACGTACTACAGGCCTAATTGGAAAAATTATTGCATTGTTAGATTGTCCAGTTCGGCTACGTCCAATACAATGTGCAATGTATGGGCCACAGTTTTACAAAAAAAGTGTATGAATGAATATCTAAATTTTAACACTATTACCCCTTTCATTCTAAACAAATTTGTTCACGCTGGTATAACATCACGCATGTTGCGTGCAATAGGACGCGTAATATCGGGTAATAGGAAATGAGTTTAAAACTTTTGTACATAATTGAGTGATAAGTATAAAAGTAATATTTTTCATTGGCATCTATAGATATTTGGAACGTCGACGGTCATCGCAGACAAACCAAATCAATAAATATAAAACTACCACTAAAAGTAAACTATTGTAACTGACTAACTGCCTTGTTGGTCTAGTGGTTAGCGTATGCGGCTGCTGTTCAAGAGGTCTCGGGTTCGATTCCCGGGTCAGACCAAATATTTGTGTGATCCACAAATATTTGTTTCGGAGCCTGGGTGTTTTTCTATATATAATATGTATGTATTTACAAAAAAAAGTATGTTTATGTCTTTATATCAGTTGTTTAGTACCCATAATACAAGCTCTGCTTAGTTTGGGACTAGATGACGTTGTGTGTAAGATTTTCTCAATATTTATTTATTATTTATATATATAACATTTATACATATAACATATGGTTTACCTAACCTTCTATTTTACCGATAGTATAATAACAGAGTTATATCGGAACCATCTAAATCTAGGTATTCTATGTCGTAATTACGCTTCCAACAGTTCAGAGTAAGATGCGCTCCAAAAGGACAACCACATATAACCATCGACAGACTACGCTATACTTTAAAACCATCAGGCGCAGAAGAAAGGCATGCTTTAAAGGCCATACGCCACTTTTTGAAGCTCGCTTATTCATATAGATTTTTTGTGAAAATAAGTAAATATAAAAAATTAATAAGGCTATTATAAGTGCCTTATAAAATAAATTGGTAGGTAGGGTTCAAATATTTACATGGAATGGTCCGAGTTATTAGTCTATTGGGTAAAATTTATCTCATAAACCTCAATATATTATAGTACTAGTGAAATGTATGATGAGCATGATCATTTATTTCGTGTATAGGTATAGTATTAGTAAATAGTAGTGTTTGGAGATATATGAGTACGAGACAGAAATATTGAAACTGCCGCAAAGTGCAGTGTATTTAATGGATCAAGTTTATTTCCTATTCTATATTTTATTTAATCATCAAAGGCAAATATAAATAAATTAGACTACTCAATGTTTTCATATTTTTTTCTAGTTATGGCCAGAACCTAAGTAAATCGCAAATTAAAATGAGTTATAAAAGTTTACAATCCAAATGATGTATGATGATGTATGATGTACCTGGAAAGTGATGAATACAGAATTTTTGTACATTTATTTGTTTTGTAATAATATATTATTAGATATTTCATAAGTTAGGGTATAAAAGGCAGCGCGCGCCTGTGCTTAACACATTTCTTGTTCGGCGCTCGTCGTGGTAACTCTGAAGGAGTGTTATTGTGATCTTTGCTATATTGTTACATTGTTATTATCAAATGGTAAAGTAAGAACTGCGAGTATTGTAAGTAATTAACTTGTTAGAGTTGGAAATCTAATGTAACTATTTCTGTTCAAATACTAATAAAAGTGAGTTTATTGTGTAAGTACTGTAATGATTATTAATTGTAAAAAACAATGTTGGAAAAGAGTGTCCATGGAGTTTCTTGTCTGTTCTTCTCCATCGGATCTACGCCTTGGAACAGACAATTAGCTTATTAAAAACAGTTTGATATAATTTAATTATATTTTTGTTTCTATTTCACTTTCGACCCATAAAATCAGAAGTGGGATAAAGAACCAAGCTCATTAGCATTATAAAACTTTGATTTCCAACTCGTTAATTCGTTTTATATTATTTTCTTTTCTACCTACTTTTTTCAATTTCTATATGGTGTGCTATTTTTGTGTCTAAGTTTTGCAACTTGCTCCGTAGCAGATCACGACACCGGTCCTATGCTAGGACACGGCATAGGGCTCGAGATTACTCTCGTAACAGCGTGTCAGTAAGTCGTAGTAGTAACCATGATTCTCGTCGCGCTCGAAGTTCGCGTTCACTTACCCACAAGCGTAACGAGCATACTTGGTGTCATGAGTCACGTTCATCTTCCCGTCGTTGTAGTGTATGCGACACCGAAGTGCAAAATACATTTCATACGATTTTAATGATGATTTAATGCCATCGAGTCGAATAAATCGACTCCAGGTGGATGATACACTTCAGAATTGTGTAAAACCTACTAGTAGGCAGGTAATAACAAATAATTCCAATACGAATAACACAATTCTTCTTGATTCGATCACGTCTTTGTTTGTTGACCAGAATACTTGTACATCAGAGTTGTAGATACAATTTACAACAAATACACCGGTAAATAACTATATCGAACGACCGACCGTCGGTAGGTGAAGGTAGTTTGACATCGAACCCTAAAGTGTAGTTTGACTAAAGCAACTATTCATAACTGTGATCCTAGATCAGCAAATTCGACTAAAGCTATCCAATCTTTGCATCTAAGTAGGTCAAATAATTATGTCTCAGATTTCGATCCTTCTGTTACTGCCATCAATGTTTTATGTTATATGTGTATAGCGCGGGTAGTTGACGCTATGTTGTGTCGGTGTGTTCGTGTGTAACGTTTTCTTTCTAGCTAGATAATATTCTGCTGACAAAAGCTGCACCCGTGCATTATACGGGAACTAGTACAATGTGAAAGGGGTGCAATGCAGTTCATCAGTGCGACCCGGTAATGAGTGAGGTTACTGAAAAGCCTGTAAGTTGCTATTAACGCTTCACTGGTAAGATCAAATCATATTTTCATATCATGTTTTGATTTATTTTTACATAACTGATGTGTAGTGTACGAAAGTGAACCGTGTGCGTAATTTAAATCGATAAAACGATCGTAATGATTGATGACGCTTATGAGTAATTGTCCAAAGCTGGTGTAAAGCTGTAGCTTAACAAAAGGGTTAGTAGTAATCGTAGCTGATCAAAATTTACCAAGTTATTTCATAGTTTGACATAATTTGTTTGACGTGATAAAAACGAATTTTTGTAACTATACCACCTGTGCGTAAACAACTGGGCGTCTTTACTATGGATGATGAATTAATAGCAGTTGCAGTTTTTAAAGTGGCTGCCTAATGCAAAGCTAACCACATTTTAATCGATTTACGTAAAATGAAACGAAGTTGCACTAACGTAAGTACGCTGAGAATAATACCCACGCACGTTGTGATTAATTTATTTATCTTTCTTTATGGAAAAATAGATACTTGTCAGATTATAACAAGGTACAGTGTGTAAACCAAGTTACTAGATATGTTTCTCCGTAAATGTAAAAATTGAAATGACCATTATTAAACAACTAGCTTTAGCCAGCGGCTCCGCCCGCGTGTATGTCGGTTATCACGGTAAAAGGTATCCTATGTCCTTTCTCAGGTTCTAAACTATTTGAGTTTCAAAATTCATCAAAATCGGTTAAGCGGTTTAGGCGTGCAAACGTAACAGACAGACAGACAGACAGAGTTATTTTCGCATTTATAATAGTAGGGATTACATTTCTAATTTTTTATTTTGATAATTCGATGAATGAGCTATTCTTTTATATTGGTGATTGGTGACAGCAAATACATCGAGAGTTTAAAAACGTGTGTTGTAACTATTCACAATACGGCGAAAGGGGGCGTGGACAGCAGTGCTAGTCCTTACCGGAGTCTGTATAAAACAGCTTGAGAATCTTCCGCCGGTAGACAGTACGAGGTAATATGTCACATTATGTACTGGTAATTGTATCAGTCAACTGTTATTGTAAAATCTGTAGTGTTGTGACATCGAGTGCCAAACGTTTAGGTTCTAAAGTTATTATGTTAAATTTATTTTATGGTTACGAGTAGGTAATACCAAAATGACTACAATTGTAATTTATGGTTCAAAGAAACTTCTTTAAATTCTTCTTTAGACGGCGTATATATTTAAATACGTAGTTTGGACTCCAAACTAGAATTTCATATTGCAAATGTAATCTTATTGGGTTTACACAACGTCAACAACAAATTTATAGAAAGATTATAATAACGTGTAACATATCGTATGTTTGTTAATTATGTTTTGATATGTTTATCAAAATGCCAAATATTGATACCGGTAACGACTACATGTCTATCGATCTTATTAGTACGTCTACTTAAGCATAACTTTAATAATGGGTTAAAGTTATAGAAGCATTATGAAAGGTTTTAAATACCCTCACTAGTGTCAGGTATTAAATTAACTTTAAGTGTTAGTTTGCGAGACATTATGTTGTTTGTGAAACTATAATTACTAATGGTCAGGTTAGACCGAGCTAAAACAAGGTTTAATCACTAGTCAATGCGAGAGTACCAAGTAGTGTTACATAAAGATAAGTCTAGCTATTTCGGGTTTTCAGTTTTAAGATCTTATACAAAAACATTCTAGCACACTTGATCGTAAAGGTGTGACATTCATATGTGATCACGAGTTCATGTTCATGAGGACATTACAAGCCAGCACAGGCTATTGTGATCTTTTCTCTTCCTGACAGAGGTGCATATTAAAACGTCAGCACTAGTGATAGTTTCGACTGCTTCGATGGGCCGACAGTTAGTGTATGCTACTACTGTTCAATATAGGTTCGGTTTTTGGGTTGAACAAACAATAACTAATAATACTGTGTACTTCTATTTATAGACATGCATGTCGCGGCCCGAAGTTTAAAAGTTGTGGTCAAAGCTCCGTGACTAGAATGAGTACAAAGAGTCGACGGTCCTACGCCTGATCTCTTTCGGGTCATGTTGGGTGGCCGTTTCATCGAACCAAAGGCGTACACCTGTGTTAGACTAGTACTTGAGTGCTGTAGTGTCTACTGTGTTTTTGGTTGGTCACCATTGGAACTGGCCGCCGTAGCAGAAAGGTTTAAATGGTAAGGTTTAACTACAGACTCGAGACTATGGACGATAAGTAGACGGTGGCCTATTACAGTAAGTGATTGAACGACACCTGTCGAACAAGCCCCGGTGCATAAAATGACTTTGAGGGCAATCAGTCTGAACTTGAATTCACTGCGTGGGCATACTTGGACATGCTTCGGAGTTGCTTGACGCCAATCGTCAAGCTGTAGACATAACCCAAAATTGGTGACCCGGTATCATATCCTGAGAGCTTTGTGATTATTGGTAACATCCTTAACCGAGTACCGTGAGACTTCTGTCACATTTTCTGGCATCACCCGGGTCTTGCATCCTGAGAGATATGCGAAAGAGAGTAACATTATTGACGGTATCACTGCGTACATACTGAGGGCACTGTTATTTTTAAATATCCTCAAAGCTTTGCTTGCTAGTATCGCCTTCTAAAAGCTCTGTGATTATTCATGACGATAATGAAGCATATTAGTGACGTTAAAGTAATACCGTATTCAAAACTAATGCAATGTTTTTATGCTTTCCTTAGATGGCAATTATGCGTTGAGAGAGCCTACTCACTGTGCAAGGTGCACTCTACGCTGGTGGTGGCTACGAGGTGCGGACTTGCGTCCTGCATGCCGCTCAGTGATAAGCGGTCCTGCGGTCTGTTCTCCGTGTGCGCGAGATGCAACCTTCCGCCTGTTCACCGTGGGTACGAGACGCAATCTTCGGCCTGATCCCCGTGTGCGTGAGGTGTGGTGCAATGTATGGCGGATGGTGGAGAGCATGAGGTATGTAATATTGGAATGGACCCATGGACAGGGTAACCAGCCCCAAACTCGTGGTCTTCCTGAGATAATTTTAAGACCCATGGACAGGGTAACCAGCCCCAAACTCGTGGTCTTGTTGAGAGAGGTAAGACCCATGGACAGGGTAACCAGCCCCAAACTCGTGGTCTTGATGAGAGAGGTTTAAGGCCCATGGACAGGGTAACCAGCCCCAAACTCGTGGTCTTGATGAGAGAGGTTTAAGGCCCATGGACAGGGTAACCAGCCCCAAACTCGTGGTCTTGATGAGAGAGGTTTAAGACCCATGGACAGGGTAACCAGCCCCAAACTCGTGGTCTTGTTGAGAGAGGTTTAAGGCCCATGGACAGGGTAACCAGCCCCAAACTCGTGGTCTTGTTGAGAGAGGTTTAAGACCCATGGACAGGGTAACCAGCCCCAAACTCGTGGTCTTGATGAGAGAGGTTTAAGGCCCATGGACAGGGTAACCAGCCCCAAACTCGTGGTCTTGATGAGAGAGGTTTAAGGCCCATGGACAGGGTAACCAGCCCCAAACTCGTGGTCTTGATGAGAGAGGTTTATGGCCCATGGACAGGGTAACCAGCCCCAAACTCGTGGTCTTGATGAGAGAGGTTTAAGACCCATGGACAGGGTAACCAGCCCCAAACTCGTGGTCTTGTTGAGAGAGGTTTAAGGCCCATGGACAGGGTAACCAGCCCCAAACTCGTGGTCTTGTTGAGAGAGGTTTAAGACCCATGGACAGGGTAACCAGCCCCAAACTCGTGGTCTTGTTAATTTTAAGTTTATATGTTTAAGACACACACTTATGATAACTGTTCTTATGGTAACTGTTCTTATGGTAACTGTTCTTATGGTAACTGTTCTTATGGTAACTGTTCTTATGGTAACTGTTCTTATGGTAACTGTTCTTATGGTAACTGTTCTTATGGTAACTGTTCTTATGGTAACTGTTCTTATGGTAACTGTTCTTATGGTAACTGTTCTTATGGTAACTGTTCTTATGATATTATGGTTCTTATGGTAACGGTAGACCTTCATGCTGAAGTCTACTCTTGTGTTAGTACTAAGTTTCTAGTTTTATTTTAAATGTATCTAACAGTGACTGTTTGTTTCTAATCTGGCGCGGATTATAAATAATCTTTCACTCTTTTCCTTGGAGGTTCGAACCTTTCCTATTCGTGTTATCTGTTATTATCATAAACTCTATTCGTTAACTTTAACTGTTTACACTAAATTTGATAACTTTTTTCAGTAACTGACCAATTGGACGATGGTGTACTTACAGAGGTGTCTAATGAACTTTTTGATAGAGGTTCCAGTCACCGCAAATGAGAACAATGAAGAAGTGTGTGGGCACCCGGACCTGCCGAGGACGTCAGGGTGTCAGGAGAGGCCGTATTAGATATTTCATAAGTTAGGGTATAAAAGGCAGCGCGCGCCTGTGCTTAACACATTTCTTGTTCGGCGCTCGTCGTGGTAACTCTGAAGGAGTGTTATTGTGATCTTTGCTATATTGTTACATTGTTATTATCAAATGGTAAAGTAAGAACTGCGAGTATTGTAAGTAATTAACTTGTTAGAGTTGGAAATCTAATGTAACTATTTCTGTTCAAATACTAATAAAAGTGAGTTTATTGTGTAAGTACTGTAATGATTATTAATTGTTAAAAACAATGTTGGAAAAGAGTGTCCATGGAGTTTCTTGTCTGTTCTTCTCCATCGGATCTACGCCTTGGAACAGACAATTAGCTTATTAAAAACAGTTTGATTTAATTTAATTATATTTTTGTTTCTATTTCACTTTCGACCCATAAAAATATATTATATATATTATACAGTTCTAGTAATAATAAATAGTAAATATTATGATAACAGATAAAAAACTCCATGTTTAGGAGAACCGCTCTTATTCTTTTTATATTAACCCTTCGGGTGCCTGGTGGGTCAGACAGACCCATCACTTCAAAATTTCGACGATATTTTTTTAACCTAACGCGCTGCGCTTCTCAGTAGCTTCGCGATATGAACTAGCAGCCATTTTGTCTCCTCTCCCGTAATCCGCGACGCACACGCATTCAGATAAGAGGTGTTTTAAGTGCGCTGGGGTCTCAGGGACCCGACCAGGCACGCGGCGTAACTTTTATTCCGTAAGTACTTACTTTTTTCTTGTTTATTATGTTTTGTGTGGTAAATTGTTTACGAAAATAATATTTTATCTTGAATATTAATTTTGAAATCTGTCAAGCTTTGGAGAGAGATTTGAAGAATATGAATACGAAGATGTGGTTTTTGATGATAGTGGAGATGAATCAGTCTACTTGGATGTACCACATCTGTAAGATAGTGCTGAGGAAGTAGTAGAAGTCCATGCTGAACAAAATAATAGTGAAAGTGATGACAGTGATGTTGAGATGTCTCACGCGTCGAATTTTTTTTCTTTTTATAATTTAGCCTACCAAAGTGACTCTTCTCTGACTGATGGAAAGCATGAGTAGAATCCAGGTGTAAGGGCCACCATGCTCATTGAGGATAGGCAAAGTAACATTGAAACCCATACTACCATGGCGGCCTGGTTAGATAAATGGATAATTGTGAATTTTTGTTACGTAAAATATGTGAATTTTAAATTAGGTAATAGACATTTTGTAAAACCACTTTAGTTTTAATTTTTCAATCATATAATTTAAATGTCAGTGAAAATTAATAAAAACCCTGTATTTAGCTTTCTGACTCGTTAAGTAGGTAAAAACCAAGCATTTTGTTTACGGGTCTCACAGACCCACCAGGCATGCGAAATGATTTTTAGGTACCAGGCACCCGAAGGGTTAATGTGATTCGTGTAAAATTTGACATTTATAAATAATATTTTCTGGTGTTACTACGGGAGCTATAAGTACATCTAAAATCACTTCTAATCAAGCAAGTCATACCTTGTATCTATATACAATATATCACACTCAACTATGTTGTACAAGTAGTACAAGTATATTACATTTTATTGAATATCGTCGTGATATTACAGCAAACAATAACAATATAACAAGATCGTGTCTAATAAATAAAAGAAAATAAATTGTAAAACATTTGCTAATGTTTAGTATCAGCCGCATCTTATGTACACATACGCAATAACGGAGCCGCAAATAACTCAAGAATACCTACATTACTTATTGTTAACATAAAATGGTAACGCAAACAAAGGTACATAAAACAAATAGGATTAAATCATTTTCCCTTGGGTTACCTGGTACAAATTAAACGTAATATCTAGCCAAGGGAGGCAGAATTGTGAACTAACCTGCACCAAGTAATGAGTGCTTAATGAAATTTCAGCGTTGAAATATGGGGCTTTTTGTGTCTGCGATTGTCGTAATTCATTTTACTGTTTGGTTATTATTTCTATTTGTCGTATGTGTGTATTTTGTTATACATTTAGGAGTATTTCAATTGCTTTTAACTTTTGAATTACCATTACATACTTTTGAATATTCAATTGGTTGAAACTCTTATTTAATATCGGTTTAAAATATGTATTATGTTCATGTCTAGACCTACTATATTACAAAGCCTAGAAAGACTGGTGTTGGGTTTGTTTCAAGTATTGCTTCTTCAACCTCTTAATAATAATAATATATCTCTTTATTTTACATAAGAATAGAAATATATAACGATAACTTAATCTAGGAGGTTATGATATGGAAATTGTAATTTCATTTCAAAAAATACTCAAGAGCGTCCTTTTTAGTTCGTGACTTTCTGCACGAGAAACAAACACGGGAGGGATACGTGAGGCAGCTATCCATGGAATGTTTCTTTCTTAGAAATCGCTTTTCAGATACTTATCCCAGATAAGGTTTGGTCAATAGAGCTTATGCATTATATGTGATATCAATGATACTCTTGTCGTGACCCACATAGGTCAGTCGAGAAAGTATCAAACTGCTAATTACTGTAGTGATACTGCTGATTGTTAGTTGGAGTTAGTCATTACGGTTAGACATCTGAACCGTATATGGCCAGTATGCTTTGTTCGTTGTTGTTGTTTACACAATACAATTTAGACGTATATCTTAGGAGAAATCGCAAAAAAATTACGAGCGCCTGAAAAACATTCAACCCGCTTCGCTTTGCAATGAAGCATTTGCTTGAAGCACCGCCGCATCCGGCGAGAGGCCCCGCGCGGTCTTGCCTGTGACACGTGACACCAGTGTTTCTTAAAATAGACTATTATTATTACTTACTCGCTTTTAGCATGGTGGTTAAATTTTCGTTTTCACCAACTATTCTAAAACCGTCTCCTTGCTAGGGACCCCCTAATGTAGCCCCTAAGTTTTGAGATGAGAGCCAGACTGTAGGTACCATGGTGCCGAAGACCGCCATAGCGTGGTCATCATTCTACATGGTCTGCATTCATAATAGGTGATTCTTAATAAAACGCTTGTTTAACTTGTACTATGAAAGCTAACAGATTGACAAACAGAATATTCAGATACTCAGATTTTATTGATTATTACTCAGATTAAAAAAAAATCTACTTATGCTGTATGATAGTAGCGCCACGATGATTTCATCATGAAAGGGCCGGCTCGACCGGGCGGTACTGCCTGTACTTCACACAGAAGACCAATCTAAACCGACAGCATTCGTGCTGTCGTCTTTCGTTGGTGAGTGTGTCACCGGAGACCCAATCATTCTGCATCATTGTCCCGGCCGCCATGATGTGGGTCACCACGCTGCATTGTATGCATTCACATTGAGGATGTTGACCCTACTCCTGATTCCTACTTATACTTTCCATCAGGCAGAGTACTTTGGTAGACTGAAATAAAAAAAGCGGCCAAGTGCGAGTCGGACTCGCCCATGAAGGGTTCCGTATCAGCAAATAACATCATATATAAGTTCTTGTAGTTCGTTGTAACTTTCATCGAAGTTTTTATACTAGTGTATTGATTGGATGAAAGGTAAATTGCGTGTTACGATTTATGACGTATTAAAAAAAAACTACTCACTAGATCTCGCTCAAACCAATTTTCGTTGGTAGTTTGCATGGTAATGTACAACATATCTTTTTTTCAGTTTTATCACTCTCTTATTTTAGAAGTTAGAGGGGGGGGGGGACACACATTTTTCCACTTTGGAAGTGTCTCTCGCGCAAACTATTCAGTTTAGAAAAAAATGAAACTAGAAACCTCAACATCATTTTTGAACACCTATCCATAGATACCCCACACGTATAGGTTTGATGAAAAAAAAATTTTTGAGTTTCAGTTTTCAGTATGGGGACCCCCAAAATGTATTGTTTTTTTTTCTATTTTTATGTAAAAATCTTAATGCGGTTCACAGATTACATCGACTGACCAAATTTCAACAGTATAGCTCATAAAGTTTCGGAAATAATTGGCTGTGACATACGGATGGACAGACAGACAGACAGACAGACAGACAGACTTGACGAATCTATAAGGGTTCCGTTTTTTGCCATTTGGCTACGGAACCCTAAAAAGAGTTACAAAGTTGCATAATCATTTAATAGCATCGTCAATGACGTTTCTTTAAAACATTTACATAGAAAATTCGTACCAGAAAGCGTGCGAGCTGCAGAAATTTATAAGGAAAAGATTTTTGTGATAAATGTATCTCTACTTTTTCTCCGTAATTAGTAAAACTCTGGTAGAATACTCCTAAAGTCCAATTCGGTAACCAATACTTTGCATTCATTTGCTTTCAGAAGTCTTTGAGCTGCTTCAAGAAATATCAAAAGTTTGCTACGTACTTAACAAGTACATAATTACGAAGCAGTGCATCACAATGACGGCTTAATGAAAGTTTCGCAATGAAATATGAGTATTTTCATGAGTTATGAGCTCGTGAGATTGTGACTCTGCGATATAATTTTAATGTATTCGGAGCAAAGTACACATTGTGATTTTATTCTCATTTAACTAAATATTAACTACTAACATGTAGGTAACGAATTCATTTAATGTATGTACAATGTTGGTTATAAACTAAAACTAAAACAATGAACCTAAAACTAAAAACCTTAATAAAATTTAAAATTATAACTAAAATATATCGTTAAAAGGAGTCCCTTTAGGCATGGTTCCGAAGATAGTAGCAGCGTTCCCCCTTTGAACAGCTAGACTAATTCTTTGACCGAGGTAACTGCCAGCTCTTCAGTCTCCTGTGATGTCGACTAATCGTTTTGCTATTTCCTTGAAAAGCTTAATAGCGCTAGGACCCCACGGCCCAAGGGTCTCGACACCGAATGGGACAAAATCATATTCGGAGCCTAGACCCCTATATTTGGATGCTTTAGCTTTTTCAGCCGCTTCACATGCCGCACCGGCTCTGTTGTTGGTTCCATGTAGATGGGAAGGGGCCAGCGTGTCTGAACAGGTTGCATCCCATACCAGCACCCGGCCCATCTTCCATGGAATCAAGCTCATACCGTCTGGTCTCTTGCCATCGTCTCTTGCAATACCAGTCGGCTCAAGTAGACTTGGCACGTTGACGGTGGCAAGGGACCGGCGTATGATATTGTTAAGTGCGGCATGTCTAGAGAAGCAGCCTGCACTTTTTTGGCAAGACCTTCCGTGATGTCCTAGCTTGTCGACATCACTGCCACAGGGACATTAATGAGGAGCGCAGACCGGAACCCCAAGCCGTAGACATGTTGCGATTCGAAGCGTGTCAGGCTCAAGAAATGTTCCTGTATTTGACGAAGGGTACTCGTGAAGCCAGTAGCCGGCTTCATGCGCACCCACGGCCAAAAGCCTAGCACGCGCCGAACCTGTACTACAGCTCAAAAGATTGTCATAAGTAAATTTGCAGTATATGTCGTCTCAGCTCCTCTGTGAATTTTGCGTAACTGGAAAATTTTGACCTAGGCATGCAATTAAGAAAGCGTTCCTAGCTTCGTCCAAGCCAGCAATCTCAAAGTTTGAAGGAGATGCCCTTAAAATTTTGCTTATGAGATTTGCTGAACAATGGACAGAAGATAGGAAGGCTGATAAAGCGACACTGGAGATTTTGCGAATCCCTAAACCACCATAACGGATGGGTAGGGAAGCTTGGGTCCAAGATTGCTCGTTCAGCTTCATATTAAGAATCGATTCTAAGTTAATTTTGATTAAGTCATCTACTTTTGACAAAAGATCTGGGTGATTCCAAAAGGAGCAGCAACGGAGCACATACGTAAGTTTCGGGACGAAAAGACAAAATTTTAAGATGCAAAGTGCATAATGTGGACTAATTTCAAGGAGACGGTCAGCAGAATTTTGAAATTTAGTAATTGAATTATTAATATATTCAGAAAAAGATTCATCAAAAATTGGAGAACCTAAAAGGTTAAGGGAATTACTGTTAACTATTTTAATATTTGGAGCCAAAATATAAAATTTTTGTTTAACGTCATTTAAGTTGCAGTTGCAGTTATTTATAAAAAGTTCGCATTTGCTAAAATTAAGCTCCAAGCCAATGGCTTCAAATTTATTTTTAATTAAAAAAAGGTCCAAAAATACAGTATCCACATCACGTCCTAGAGTTCCGTGGTCCAAATACCAAACGTTGAATTTAGAATTTAAATTTTTGATTATCGGCTTTATAGCCAAACTAAAAATTGCAGGCTCAAGGGGATCACCCTGTTGACAACCTACTTCCGAGAACAGTTCATTAGAACGATATAACAATTTTGTTGGGTCAGCGTAACTAAGAAGAAGGTAGGAGTAAGAAGAAGGAAGAAGTATATTTACGGTATATGTTGTTTTATTTCCGTCAGCAGGGTATCCCTATTTACCGAATTGAATGCATTTTTGACATCAATTTTGAGCAACACGTCAGGCTGTCCGTAAGTTAGGAAAGAGCGTAGGGCATGGACGGCTGCCTCACACCCTCCTTTTACGCCGAAGCCTAACTGTATGGGTTCAAATTCCGAATTTAATTTAGGTAAAATATGTCGAATAGCAACTTTGGAGGCCAGACGTCGTAGTGTTGATCCAACAGCAATTGGTCTCACCCCTCCGTCCTTTTTGGTGAGGGCAATGAGGTTGGCGCCGAAAAGAATGGGAACAATTTCTGAATTGACATTACCGGAATACATAAAGTTTATTAATTCAGTGATCGAATTTACAAGTTGCTCACCTGCATCACCCACAGAACGCGATGTTAAGTCTTTCAAATGTTGGGGTGAGATTCCATCCAAACCTGCAGCCGAACCTGGTTTAAAAGATGAAATGGCATCTGTAACATCTTTGTTTTGAATTGTGATTAAATGTCAAACGGCCAATATTCAAAAACTTACTACATTTTATATAATATTTTAAAATAGATACAAATAGGTATGATAACCCTATTAAGAATACTAATATAATACGATAGTATTCTATATATTAGATAAATATTCATTTGGTTTTAATAAAAAATGAAAAGTAGAAAATTATAAACTGATATTACGTAAGCTTAATAACTAATTTCTTATACTGGTTGAAGCGTATCCTTATTATGAATCAGTGCCAAAAAAGGAAACTCAACAATCACGTAAACCGTGATGACACACCCTTGCCATTGTTTATTAATTTGATTTACTTATTTCTTTAAAGTTAAGGTAATTTAGTTATCTTTCTTCGCTGATTGTTTGGCTCCCTTTTTTTGTCAAAAAGTTTTATTAACACAGCTAGTTGATTTTGAGATATAAAAGTAATTGAGCTTAAAAATATTATTCATGATTTAGCTCAATAGGTGTTACTTTCAGCCTTATCCTTATACTGACTTATCTTTTACACTAGCTTATGCCTGCGGCTTCTCCCGCCTATATGACAGTTGATACGAAAAGTAGTTTATATCCTTCTCTAAGGTAGAGCTGTAGCTGTGAAAGCGTAAATGATTCCTTAATACGTATATTAGTAAGTTGAAATTTAAGTCTATGGTCTTGTCTTCCATTGTGAAATTTCTTTTTTAATTTAATTTTTCCTATTTTACTCTACCATAATTATGTCAAATGTGTACATGGTTCAAAACATACTTTGTTGATTGAAGTTTGACGTCATTACCTTTACAAATAATCGATAACTCATTCAGTCAGTGCACAGTGTAAATTGTCCTTTTTTTAGTGTTGTGGGGCACGCGTCGCGGGATAATCCATCGACACAAGCCATTAGGCACAGCTCGCTTTGAGCTGGGTCGGCCATCCGGACAGGACGCATTCATAGCCCCACTTCATCGTCTTTTCATCTTACCTCACACATCATCACACAATTTAGCCACTCATCTTGTGCCATGATATGATAATAAATAATCCAAAGCTAAAGTGCCTCGTGTCCCCAAAAACTTCGAGATAAGTGCTCCCAACTTGCCGGTGCCGACTTTCACCACAGTTTATATTGGATATGAAATTTAACGCCAACTTTTTGATATTATAAGCCAATATCCGATGACTCTTTCAGAGTTGCAAAGATTTCGACGTTGGGGATAAATATTTTGATGATATTGTTCGGGTCACTTCTACAGATTTCAGCTTCTTTTAAAGTAAAAACTTCTATAGGCAAGTTTGGATTGGAAGTAAATTCATGTAAGTTGTCATCGACATAGTAACGTGACCTGATAATTATTATTGCTCAGTGTCGACAAATGTCAAAACCAGATAAATTTATAATTTGTCATCATCATTAACATCCGTGTGGTGACGGATTAAGAATATAGAGTGTCACCACCCCTATTCATCCAGACAACATCAATGCAAAGAGAAGGAAAACTTGAAACCAACCCTATACCAACCCGTCTGGCCAGCGTGGTATGGTAGGCCAAAATCTCCTTTCTAAGGAGAGGCCTATGTCCAGCAGTGGACTGTTAAAGGTTGTTGATGATGATTAACATCAGCCTGTTGCCATTCCACGGCCTATTTAAAAAAAAAAACAAATATAATAATTAAAGGTCATATCAAATAGACAATTCATTCAAATATTTACAAATAATAATTGTTTGTTTATAGTTTTTAATTTTGATTTCTGTCAGCATTCATCATGACTGTTAAACATATCAAAAACCTATTCCATACTTATTAAGCAAATTATTGAAATAAATTGTGGTACTGCTACTGAAATGTTTCGATTTGTCTTCTACGCTCGAAGAAATTTTAAGTATCAAAATTATCAGTAAATGCTTACAAAGATACAGAAGCCTTGTAGTAGACTACACAACCTAAATAGAAACTCATTTTGGCAAGTTAATGTGTAATTTGAATGAACCGTACAATTTCAAATGAATTCTACTTTTCCGTTGGAATTGAGTAGGACTTTGAAAGAAGGGATCAATACATTCAGGGGTTAGTAGCAAAATTAGCAATTTAATTTCGATTCAGAGAAAGTTTCTTTAGTGTTTAAGAGCGGACAAGTAATTTGCAACCGAGAAGAAATGAAAGGGGCACAGTATTACTGAAAACTTTTGTCAGTGAAAGATTGATTACTTGGTTATTATAGGTACTCAATATTACTGATTGCTTGGTATTAGTTGGTGTATATGTGCATTAATAAATTAAATTTCCTTTAAAAAATATGACTGATTAAATTTAAAAAAATCCTTAGATTTAAAAATCTTTTCACACTATTGAATTATGTATTGTTAATTCAACCACGTCGACAAATCATTCTGAACTAAATTACTAAGATAGTATGTATTACCCTTTCTTCAGAGCATCCACCATTAATATAGATCGCATAATAATAAATAAGCAGCCTTTTAGATTCTATATTTTGTACCTATACCTACCTATAAGTTTCAACGAGGATGTGAAAAAGGGGATTAAAAAACTCACATGTTTATGACTACAATTTAGGACCCACTTACATAAGACCTACAGGAGGCTTTTATTTAATTAAAATCGGTTAATAGCTGTGTAATTCTTTCATATTCTATTTTGTTACCATCTACTCGAAACAATAGCGACATGTTCCTAAGCAAATCAACTGCCGTACCCAAATCATATACTCGTATAATAAAATATTCAATACACTACCCCTAAACCAGTCGCAATTATAATCAGATACCTGAGTTCTTTGCCGGGCGTGTGAAATATTGGATTATAGGATCCAACCCTCGGTCTTACCTCGAGTACGATTGTCGGCAAGTTTTGCTGCATAACCACTTTTACTGTAAAGCGGGCTTCAATTGCCAGATTTTAACACATTTTTGATATCAAAGGTTCTATGAAAGGGTTCTCTAATTTAAAAATATTTTGTTACTTCACATTTCACTTTCTTGTTTAGTAAATCGACTTATTTATAATCGTCATGTTTTAAAAACTTTACTTAGGTAAAATGAAATAAATGATTCATGAAATGTTTTTAAAAAGCATTCAGTTCTAGTTTTCTGTTCAAATTGTTTATCTAATAATACAAATATCATACACGAAATTTATTTCGAAAACATAGCTCTGATTAGAACTTTGAGCAATCAATCAAACTTATTGTAATATAACTTTAATTAGTTAATATATTTTTCCAATTAAAATATAATAAATATATACATAGAAATATAATAATATAAAAGTATTTAATAAAACTGCCAATAACCTGTTGGAATAATATGTATGCGTCTATAGACTGATCCACCCTGATACTATTGCCTTCATTCACACCCACAAAATACCCGGTGACAGCCGTAGGCTTTGGTACCTTCTTTAATATGAGTGGGTCGAAACTATTGCTAGCACAATATGCGCATTTAATACAAACGAATTTTATATTCAGTTCTATCAGCTTCTTTGAGTATACAGGCGTAACTGTACGTGCATAAAATGTATAAATATAATGTATTACTTACTCAAAAATAAACGCTTCGTCACTGGAGACAAATAAAGGAAACCGAAGCAGCTTTGGCACACGCAAAACAATTTGTTCTAAATATCATATTTTTACACCCCATTTATTTAAGTTTGTGCGGCATACTCTCGAAGTACTTTTTTATTCTGTGTAATAAGTGAGTTTTGTAAATACAAATATATTTATCAGCAGTCTGGTTAACATATATGTTAACATGGTAGAGTTGGTACTGCTAACTTTTCATGTGGTGATAGATTAAATATTTTTACACAAATATTTCGGACATCTTGTCGGTTGTTCGGATATTTCTATTCATAGATTTTGATGTTGATGATTATGCTGTGTTAGTATAAGATTAGTTTTACAAATATAGTGGTACAAAGTTTTCTCTAGCAACTACAACGCTTAACAAAATTTTTTGGCCAAATTGTAATGTACACGATCTTTCTATAATAACCCCTGATAAATTCTGATCACGTTTGTCTTGTTTTGTACTAGGCTTAGAGAGACTTTCAGTCGTCTTAGCAACGAAGTCTTGACTGGAACTAAATGGGCTTTGTATATTGTTGGTGTTGGAATATTTCACGAAAATTGAAAATAGGACCAGAGCGTGAAATCATTTTATTTTTAGACTTAGTAAAAGTAGTTCTGAGTCACAATAAATATATCATTTTTTTTAGTTTAAATATTACGCATTTCTTTTTTAATTTGGTTATTATTATTATTATTTTTATACTATAGGGGGCAAACGAGCAGACGGATCACTTGATGGTAGGTGATTGCCGCCGCCCATGGACACCCGAAACACCAGAGGAGTCAGAGGTGCGTTGCCGGCCTTTATGATGGGAGTACGCTCTTTTTTTGAAGGTTTGAAGGTCGTATCGGTCCGGAAACACCGCAGGCGACAGTTAAGTCCACGATTTTGATGTGCGTGGTAGGAAATTTCGGGAAAACGCACTGTTGTGGACTGCCTAATGGAAGGTAGATTTCAAATCGTGTCCAAGAGATAATTGTTATGTTTACTTATTACTTCTTTATTTTTGTACGAAATTTTTCAAGTACATTTTGCAAGTTAGGCCTCTACAACTTCTAAAATAAGAATGTTATCAAAACCACTATGGTTTTCCTTGACAGTTCAATGTATGGACTACTATCTTGAATTTTTTCAGATTTTTTGAGCCCGCCGTCTGAGGTTTTAAATAAATGCGCCTTATAGTTTAATAACTCGCAAAAGGATACCTAAATTTAAAAATGGTTGTATTAACCACGCAATGGTTTCAAGATACCTATCCAATGATACCCGACACGATGGGGTAGACGCGAGAAAGAAAAAGAAAAAAAAGATTCCCACTTTGCGTGTAGGGAAGGTACCCCAAATAATTTTTTTTTTTATTTTATAATAATACTTTGTCGACGTAATTACAATACATATTAATGCAAAGTGTAATCTTTCTTTCATTTGACAGCCTTGTTGTCTGTGTATAATATGTATGGATTTACAAAAAAAAAGTATATTTATGTATTTATATCAGTTGTTTAGTACCCATATTGCAAGCTCTGCCTTGTTTGGGCCTAGATGGCGTTATGTGTAGTGTAAGATGTGCGAAATATTTATTATTTTTTATTTATTTCTAGCACCAACCGTTTGGGCGGTAGGTCAAGGACGGACGGACGGACATGGCGAATCTATAAGGGTTCCGAGTCATGAACTACGGGACCCTAAAGAGATATAACAAAACATTGAGATTTTGCCGTTAACATTTTGTAAAAACGGGGCGTCCCCTCCCCCTCTAAAAGCTAAACGGTTGGCTCAAAAATTCTGACAAAATTAGTGAAAGTAGTCCATAGGTTGAACTTCCAAGGAAAACTATAAGGGCTTAAATTACGTTGTAAGTTCAGGAGTTATAGAGGCCTAGCTTATAAAATACGTTTATTTGACAAATTTCATATGAAAACCACGAGTTAACATGTAAATAAAATAAATATCTATTGGACACATGATATGTTATATTATGGGTGACCACGAAACCCCTTTCTATGCGTAACCTGACATGCACTTAGCCTATTTTTCCTTATAAAAATCAACCAATACATGGGTCACCATGCTGCATCCATTCTCATTGTTAGGGTATTTTTTGTTACCCCTACTCCTGGATTTTATGATGGAAAGCTTGAGTAGAATCCAGGAGTAAGGGCCTCCATGCTGGGTAGGCAATGTACCATGGTGACCCATATCATAGCAGCCTGGTTAGATAATTCTGCATCATTCTCCCGGCCTTCGGAGGGCGGGAGAATGGTGCAGATTGATTAGGCCTCCAGTCTCACACGCCCCAACGAAATACGACAGCAAGAATACTGTCATTATTAGGATGGTCTTCTGTATGAGGATAGTACTGCCCCGATCGAGCCGGCCCATTCGTGCTGAAATCAGCGTGGCTCTGCTACCTTCATTGTTTATTTGACTGATGCAGATCAGTCAAAGGTTGATTGATAGAGAATGCCTTAGGTGTTAAGTTTGCCCATGAATCCTAAGTGCTTCATGAATAATAAATGAATATGGGAAAGCTTATATTGATAAACTAAACAAAAACCTTAAAAAAGAAAATCAAAGAATGTATTTTCTTTGATTCTGCTACCACACGTACACTCACATCGATTTAGTCTTGATGCCAAACCTTAAAGCTCATCTTTATTTCTTTTTAAAACACAAACCTTACGAAAAGTCCGATTTAGGGGCTTTTTTCGTATCACTGGTGTGCAGGTCGGTCGGCCATGGTTAAGCCTCGATTGCCTAAAAAAGGACGAGCTGTCCTTTTTTCTTTTTATTACCTTTATATGCTCATAAAAACTTTTCACAGAGGGATAATAGAATTATCTACGTTTTGGTTACTTAAAGGGTACCTCTCTTTATTTTTAGTTATGATTTGGTACTAGTTATAATATAAGTAGTTGTAAGTTAATTCTGATTGTATAACATAATGCTTGGTA